>CM032422.1:13377526-13767526 GCA_019049465.1 Dryas iulia moderata | reverse complement strand
TTCATAGGCTAAAGGGGAGCAAAAAAGCCAAATAAAACAATAGGCGAGTTAAACCCATGCATACATGTTGAATATGACATATATCTTGAAAACAGTTAGGTTTAAGATAGGATGTTTCATAGTCAAATCAGTCAGAAACAATGTAAACTACACGCTCTTAACGGGAATAGGTCGACTTAACCTGTAACCCTGTATATGCACGCACACAGTCGCATGTGTACGCATAAGCATACTACGTGTATACGTATTCTCATACCGTTCGAAAGTGGGACAGTTCCCAGTGTGCATAGCTTCAAAAAAGATTCAACGTGGTTGAACATATAGCTTATCAGTTACAGCTCTCGAAAGGTTTCCGAGAAGTGCAGGTTCAAATACCAATATTTTAATTTTTTTGGGCGTTTTCCAATAATGTTACTATATTTGCTATAAACAAAGAAAAAATACATTTTTACTATTTTTTTACATAATTATTTATATATTGTATTAGTTGTACACGATACGAGCTAACAATACTTACGGCGAGCGCACTGCGGCCTACCTTATTCCAAGAATTATTAACATACTACCCACAGATTTGTGTAATAACATAACAAAAATAAATATCAAAACAAAGTTGAAATTATATTGTCTAAATAATATTGATAATAACTTAATAAGTTTATATAATGATAACATGTAACATACGAGCACAAAATAATTGTAACGTCAACTCAAACCATTTTGGTTTTTACATGTTCTATATTAAAGTTTATTTAATTGTAATATGACAATAATAAATTTTTAAAAATAAACCTTTTTGTTAACAGATTCGTCCAAAAGAAAGAAAAAGAAGAACCCGCTCGCGCTCATTCTCCCAATAGAAAAGAGAAAGAGCCAGAAGACAGTCAATAGCAATAAAACCTCGTGTAAGAGACTTTATATTTATAATATAATGTATATAAATATATTATAATATATTATATTTGTGATATATAGTTACCGTATATGTTGGACATAGATATAAATAAATATTTATGTAATATTAAATACAATACAATACAATAATATGTAGAATTTGCACTGGTCACATGTTGATTATAAAATTATTATAAAATAATGTTCAAGCGGTAATCGAATCTAGGACCTTTTGTAGTCACTTGCATTTTAGTTCTGTTCAATATGAAATTAATGTTAAGTTGTATTTATGTTAATAATTAAAATCTTTCTTTTGCTTTTTATTTTCAATTATATATTATTAATATAATTTAAGTTATTAATATTATTTCATATATTTAATTAAGTTTTTTTATTAATATTATGAGTGTTTGATTCCAAAATTAATAATTGAATTAAAAAATATATATAAAATTTACACTATTATAAAATGCTGTATTTTCAGCTTTCATACAAATATTTTAATTTAAATTTATGATATTTAAAATGTGTATAAAAAATATTATATTATTTTCTTTGAAAAGAGCACGTTTGAGTATAATTTCGTCATGTATAAACATGAAGGGAGAAACTTTGCTCCGTTTTTACGAAATTAGGTTATTTTCTTTTTTTAAATATGATTCTTAAGAAATTCATTAACTTAATAAAAGAAATTTTACTTACCTTACCCACTTGGTGAGGGTAGGTAATGTTTGACATACGAGTACACTTCTGTTTAAAGTGACATATTTGTTGCCATGGTAACGGGGCTATTAGTTGTTAAATGTCATTTTCAATTAAAAATGAATCAAACTTCAGTTTTAAAAAAAATTTTCAAAATGATTTCTTGGTGTTAAAAAATTATATTATTTCATATAATTTTATAATTCTTTACAGAATCTATTATACGACTAAATTACTTACAAAAGTGTTCTTTTTAAGCACTTTATTAGTTAACTTATCATTTTTACAATAATTATGCTTAACAATTAATTAAATTCATTAATTAATTATATAATTTGTATTAAAATAGGTCACGTGATTGAATATTATAGTAGCTTTTATATAAAGACTTAGAATAGTATAGAATAGAATAGTTGTAACGAAAGTCCATTTAAAACACACACAAAAGTAAACTAAATAGATAATAATAAATATAAATAAGTACTGCCTTAGTAATTGTTATTTAAGAGAATGAATCGAGTTCCATTTTTAAATATCTGTCATTTTATCTTTTTTTTTTTTAATATGTAGCCAGTAATTTGGGAATTAAATTATTATTTTAAATATAGATTAAAAATTATATTTCAATGTGACAGATGATTTTTTTTTAATTTTGAATAATTAGGATGAAGAAATTGAAATATACAGTATTCTCTTTTTAAACTTATTTTTGATTATTTATTTTTAGATTAGTTTCATTTATTCCAAATATATTGTAATAATTAAATATGATGGTTTATAGGTACTTTTAGAAGTTATAAACGATACCTAATAAATATAAGTTTTAATTAAATAGTTATATTTTAGTAGTAATAAGTTAAGTTAAATTTTATTTATGGTTTTAAATAAATGATTTTGGTTAGAATTTCCAGTATATATGTATACTTTTTTCTCCAAACTTATTGAATTCATTAAAAAAAATGATATCTTTATTGTTTTTTTTTTATTTTTAATAGCATGGTCCTATTATATTTTGAAGCAATATTGTTTATAATATTATTTTAATTTTCACTTATAATAGTTATTTAATTAGTACAAAATATGTATAATGATATATTATAGTGTACAAAAACCACAAAAAAAAGATAAAATCTCGAATTTTGTCAAACAAATAAGTTGTCCAAAAGTAGAGAGAAGAAAAAATAGCAACTTAAATAGACCTTGACTATAAAAACTGAACATATAATTTAAATAAGAAAATAAAAATTAATATAAAAATGTTCATATAAATAAAAACCTTCATAGTAAAACAATCTGTTAACTTCCTTCTCTCTACATTTGATATAATGTTATGGAGACAAGCAAGGATGAAATCGTAAAGGTGATATGTTTTACATTTTTCCCCTTATATAAGGGATTTAAAGACCTAGTGACACTCGAAAGCCTTTTAAATGGCGGAAGCCAACGCCACGTTTCTAGGTACTGATAAAATATAAATAATTTAAATATTATCAACCGAAAGTGGAAAACGGAGTGTCTTGACACTAGGTTCTGTCGGACTAACCCGACGGTATGCGGGATAATGCGGGAAAAAGCGTGCAGCTGACAAAATGCTTTATACATATTTTTTTTAGCTTCACGCTGTATCCCGCACACAGCAGGGTAGGCAGAGGGAACCTAGTGTTATGACACTCCGTTCCCCACTATAAATTTTATATGCTCTTAAAATCTAAAATTGTATGTAACATCACACCTTTAAACATGCGTTTTTTTTTCATATATAACTGTATCACTTGACAACGAATTAGGGATTTCTTTAAAAATTAATATTAAAAGAGCAATCAAAGCAATAATAGTTAAATATGTATAATAAATGATGCGGTTTTCCTTTTAATTTGAACCAGGGCCGTAGTAAGGGTTAAGTAGATCAGTCTCTTGTAGGCTGGTTAAGTATTTTTAACATCGCACCCACAATTAGAGTGCTCTAATTCAAAACAATGCATTTTGCTCTAAACAACAATAAAATCTTATGGAATAATAGAATATTATTATTATTATTTTAGCTTCACGCACACAGCAGGGTAGGCAGAGGGAATTCGGAGGCATTGCGTGTTAGGTGGCGGAACTTAACGCCGTGTTTTGCCTCGGATACCAGAGCGAAGGAAATGGATAGGAAATATTAAATATTTCCACTCCTGGAGAGAGATTCGAACCCACAACCACTCATTTACAGTCACACATCTGTGCGTTCACGTTTAGATAAGGTATAATTTGAAAAAGGCATTTATAATTAATAATAATAAATAAAAAGGCATAATTCTTTTTTAAAGTAATTCCTATGCGTTTAAATTTTTATATATTTTCTAAAAAATGGTAATGTATTTTTGAAAGTAGTGCATTAGTTAAAGTAAGGTAGAAGCTACGGCCCTAGTTTAAACTCTTGGAATTCGATGTACCGTAATAAAAGTATGTTAATCGATTATTTTATTCCTTTCTAATTATAAAATCGATATCATTTATTGTAATAATTGTATAATAATGTCATTAATAAATTCACAAATAAATTTAAGTTATGTTTTAAGTTCTTGTTAAAACTTATATATATTATGCTTTCCTTTTCTTTTGGCATTACTTTGTAGCAAGAAGTGTATTGAAATAGTGTTGTAAATTAATTACAATAATTATAATTTATCTTTGGAAGGATTAATTTTCACATTATTGTATTAGTGATGTACCATCTTTTATAATCTTAGCAAAATAATACACAAAAATAATGGCATTATCATTTTTTTTATTTTTGTAAATCTATTCTTTAAAATCAACAAAAACAGATGGCATTAATTGTTTTAAAAAAATCTAAAATCAAAATATTCTTTTTTTTACGTCGTGGATTGGACTAGTTGTGGGTTCGATTCTCAGTCGAAGGAACGATCATAATTTTATTGCATTAATTTCTGTTCTGTTGAACTATACAAATTGCAATGTTTCGTATTCGGTCGGATAGTAGAGAACGAGAGGAAAAAGTGAAGCTGTAAAAAAATATTGTGAATTTAACTAGGCTATTACAAGTACTTTCAAATCATTAATTAGAATAACTTTTGTATATACATATTCCAAGTCCTGCAGGAATCTAGCAAATATTTTACCAATAACTCATCAGTCTATTTTATTTACACCAGGATCGCATTTATTTCATTAAGATAAAAATTATATAATGCCATAATAAAATATTATACGGTGAAAAATATATACCAAAATATCGCCAATACAATAATGTGAAACATTTTTTTTTTTTCCACATATTATTTTCTAAACTTGTTGGAAAGAAAATGTTTAAAAAGTAATCAAACATATTTGTTTAAGGGATGATATGACGTCACTAATTTTAAATTCACTTTCAGTAATTTTGTTGTAGAAAAACAGGGAAAGTAATGTTTTAACACTATCTTTTTTGTTATCTTTAAAGACTTTGTCGATCGATGGTCATAGATTCAATTCTTGCTCAATGAAAAGGAAATATTTTAATTTGGTGCGACAAAGTGCGGCGTTAAGTTGCGCAACTTAATATGGAATGTACGTGATTTAATTTCCTTATAAGCTGTGGTTTGATAAATAGAACTTTCTGGTATACTTATTGTGATTCATAATGTAATGTAATATAATGTAATAAATTGAAAAATGATATACAATGTTGATATTTGTGTTTTTATTTCTATACTAGCGGCCCGCTCGCGGCTTCGCTGCGTGAACTACATAACTGCTTCGTTATATAACAACCCTCGGTGGTGGGTTTTTAAAAAATAAAGTAGCCTACGTTTAACCTTGGATTATCAACTTTATATATGCCAAAATTCATTACAATCGGTCAAGCGGTTTAGATTTTTCATATACACTTTTATCCCCTATTTCAACGCATTAGGGGTTGATTTTTGAAAAAATAAGTAGCCTATATTAGACCTTTTTGTACTTTTACTACTTTCATTTTAAATTTCATCCAAATCGGACCGGTAGATTGGCCGTCAAAGCGTGACAGACAAACACACAGACTTTCGCATTTATAATATAAGTATGGATAGTACTTACCTTTAACATATTAAATCTATATATTAAATTATGAAGTAAAAGCTTTCCACTCTTTTTTACCAAATTATGCAGATCGAGGTAATAAAAGGTACCGAATAAATGATGTCCAAGTTATATAATTTTGACTTAAAGTTTATTCGGTAAGCGCGGAAAACTAATGTTTCAATATTAATAATTGGGGCCAGTCGTGGCGCAGAGGCACAAAGTGTGACTGTAAAGCGACTGGTTGTGGGTCCGATTCCCACTCGAGGAGTTATAATAAAACATTCAATATTTCCATTTTCTTCGCTCTGGTGCCGAGTTATTTAATAGTTTAAAAATTCGAATGACTAGTTAGAACTGCATGCCACTCTAGGCTTACGTAGTACCTACCTACTAATCTAAATTTTGCTATTTGTATTCTGTCATGATATACCACGACGAGCGAAATGGGAATAATTAAAAGTATTTACTCTACAGCACTGGCTGCCAACCAGTGGTCCGCAAAATGGATAAACTGGTCCAAGAACGATTTTAAATTTAGCGGGTACCCTGCTCTACCGAAAGTTATACAACTCATCTAACTATAAAATGACAGAAACTGTTGACAGGATTTCATACATAGTGGTCCCTGCTAGCAAGAATAATGCAAAAGTGGTCCTTGATCAAAAAAAGGTTGGGGACCCCTGCTCTAGAGTACGAGTGTGTCTGAATCGAAACTATGGCGTTCTTATACACTTATAGATACATAATATCTGTAAATCGTGAGGCCATCATAGTACAGGGAGACAACATCTGACTGTAAACGCGGAGGTTGTAAGTTCGATTTCCTCTAGATGATTATATTTAAGTTTTAATTTCTTTGCTCTGGTACTAAAGCGCGGCGCTGAGTGCCGCCACTCAACACGTAATGTGTCGATTATGGGCGGAGATTGGAGAACGGAGTGTCTTGACACTACTTGACACACTAGGTACTCTTTGACTGGCCCGCTGTGTGGGAAAAAGCGTGGTAGAGTAAAGAAAATACCTCTAAAATAAGTCAAACGTTATTCTACATGCTGAGTAATACCTGACTTAGAAAAATATTTATTACCGATAAATCCGACTTGAAAAAGGGTTGAACAACCTTTTTCAGCATGAAGAATTTTAAGCAAATCGGACGGCAGTAAAAGGGGAAATATGTGGCTAGATTAATTCTTACATTAAAGTGGACAAATCAAACATAAACATGCTATAAGTACATATAAAATCTGCATATTGTAAAACAAAACTTTTCTATCAATATTTACGGCAATTTCTCGGCCGTTACAATATGAAATTGGGCACAGTTCTAACTTATGAACGTATAAAAAAAACTTTTTTTTTCTTTAATGACCTGATTTTGCGATGACAGGCGCAAAATAATCTTCCAGTGTCACGTATGGTAGGGAAAAAACGAGTGCGATGAAGCAAATAAAAATGTAGGATTATGTAAACTGATGATATGTAAACAAAAAAAAACATTAATAAAATAATTATTACAAAACTACCATGTGTTTGATATATTTAGATACTTTAATAAAAAGTATGTAGGCACATTTACGTCTGTATATTTGTTGCTAAGGTAACGAAAGCTGTGTATATTACTTTCATAAAATATATCTCTTTGCTAGATTTTCTTTTGTAATTTACTTAGATACTTATAACGAAAAAAATAAAGGTTTAATTAAAAAAAATACTTTTATTAAGTAACACATTACATTGCAAATAAGCCTGTCGTTGTGCAGTGTGAGAGCGTCTGACTGTGTGTGCGGTGGTTGTGGGTTCTATTCCCACACGAGAATTATGTATTTGATCTATTCTTATTCCTCCACTCTGGTGTAAGATAAAGCGCGGCATTTAGTTCCGCTTCGTAATACACAATGTCTCGAATTGGAACTGAAAGGCACAGAGCGGAGTGTCTTGACACTAGGTTCTCTCATCATATCTGGCTCTATGCAGACTAAAAAAATAGTAAATATAAAAAGATTCTAAAGGTTTTATTGGCGCCATTTTGGCGTAGTTTAGTCTTGCTTCATATACCTACAAGAAATATTGAAAAAAAACTTTTATATAAAAAAATAAAGTAACGTAAACAAATTTGAATGTAGCGAGATTCGAACTTTCGCCTATTGTAAACAAACATAAGGCTTAAACAATTAAAACATAAGTTCCTACATTTCTATAAACTATTTCACATATATTACAATATAGGTACATAGGTGTATTGAAGCACAGCATCCGTATCATTTATCCGGGCAGACGTCGATAATAGTTTCAACGGTCAATACCACGCATGCGTGCAGAGATCCTGGAAATGGTTCAAGCCACAGGATTTTAAATTTTAAACTTTTAAATGATAATAAATGTAATTTTTAATATATTTTATAAAATAGGCAGTGTGTACGTACTACTAATACGTTGTGTTCGCATGCCGAGGGTTAAGTCTATACGTGAAGTTAGGATAATAAAAGGAAAAGGATATGTTTTTTTTGCCTTACGATATATCATTTATGGGGTAATCAGAGAGAACGGAGCGCCAAACGCTACGGTCCCTGCATACTTCTTTCGCCTCGTCCACTGTCATCAATCTCTTTATACCTTCCGACCGAATAGGACCGCCCTCCGGGGGGTCCTCACACTTTACGTGATTGTCTCCAGTGTACACGAAGGTCAACCGAGGCCTCTCCCTGCATACCATACCGGTCACATATTTTAAAACCATAATAGGAGGAAATCGAATATACTTAAAAAAATAAATTATTTTGTCGTACTAAAAGTGATATTTAAGAAAGGAAACATATAATCAATTTAATAATTGATTATTTGTTGTTCTTTTTCTGAAATTAAGTTGTCAAAATTAAATTAACATTTCATCCTTCTTTGATAAACTCTTTTGAATCAACTCTACGTAGTTATAGATATGTTTCTTTCACATTTTGAAAATACTTAAATACTTTTTATAAATGTATAATAATTAGAACGCAGCAGAATTCATTTAGAGTCCTCTGATCGCTAAATAAAGAGTTCCATATTTTTCTTTCTTAGTTTTTTTTCTTACAAATGAATTATTGTGAAAAATGTAATTTATAGTTTAAAAAGCCTTTTATGTAAAAGGTTTTTACGTCAGAGAGAACCCAGCGTCATAATAATTCAATTTTTGCCTGAATACAAGACATTGCGTGTTAAGTTGAGCGGTACCTCAAAACATACTTTGTCCTGTTCATCAAAACGAAGAAATGAAAATAATAAAATTAAGGTCTTTCCTAGTGGAAATCGAATCTGCAAGTTGAAGAAGTATATTTCTAAGTTGAAGAAATTCACATGAAATTAAAAAAAGAGAAAAATACTATCATAAGTAATTATAATTTATATAAAACGTTTATATTTTTTTTTCTTAAGTAGCTAACATTCAAGTGAGAGTTTCAGAATTCTGACAAAACCGGTATTAAATAAAACCGTAACTCTGAGGTAATTCTATTAATATAGTAAATTTCAAGTACCATAGTACAATAGTGACCTTTCTATAAGAGTTAAATTTTACTATCTTAAATATTTTTTAATCAAATTTGCATTAATTTTAAAAAAAACAGTAAACTACACTTATCAGGGCAAAAATTATAGGTCATTCAATTTAAACGAGCACTCGACGTGACCTGCACCTGTAGCTTCTCGCACAATTCTATAGTTTACGCCACATCTGCAGCAGAGCAGCCATTACCGTCACGGATGTAGCGGCAGTCGCCCTGTTGCACCGGCTGTTCACTGCATCATACATCAAAATTCATCTAAAACATCTAAACAGACAAAGAATAAGAAAGAATTTCGAAGACTTGGTGACTCATCATCACCAGTGGCAATACAGGTTGTATCCTACCTCTAAAAAACTATTTTTACAAAATTTTATTATATATAATTTAATTTTTAACAATTTACCCAATCATGAAGAAGCAAGATATGGAATTATTCGCATATTGGGAAGCTAATGGGTTGAAATTCAGGAAAACCAATGCGAAGCGCAAGAAAAGGATAACGTGTTTTGTCAAGTTCTTTGTATTCTTCACTTTTTCCTTTGTAATTTCACAAGAGCTCACAAGACTAAACGATATGTACAACCACACGAGTCCAGAAATAGCATGCTTGTATTACAGGACTCAGTTCCTTAATGTTTTAGAAAATACCACCATTTTACCAAATAAATCTATATTTATGGTCAACCCCTATTGCTGCGGAGAACTTACAACGAGGCAATCTTGCGCAATCGAAGCAGCAGCGTTGAAGCATCCCGACTGGCAGATCAACGTTTTACAAGCCGGTTTCGACCCCGGCAAATATTCACAACCTAAAACCATGAGAAACTTAAAAAATGTAGTCTTTTGGAAGATCAACATTGAAGATTTTGCAGCGGGAACAATGCTTGAGGACTTGGTCAAAAGCAAATTCATAAAAAACGTTTGCCTGGACAAACCAAAGGTGGTCGACATATTAAAATATTTAGCGTTGTCTAAATGGCCTGGCTTATTTATAGATACAGAGGTCATTGTGGGCAGATCGTTGGAATTTATGCCCAAAAATTGGGCGGTTCGAATAGACGAGCTGAATATTGCACAGTCGATGTTGTCCTTCTCGGAAGACGCAGTTGGGAGAGACATAGCGGAAAGGGCTGTCAGGTAAAAAAATATTATGAAAATGAATGTAAACTCTTTGTAAAATTCTTTCAGCATCTTAACTTTGCTGTATATGTAGGTATTCGTAAATACAATTTACAAAATTTCTAACTAGAATAGAATTCACTCAATTTTTTTGTTTACATTCTAATTTAAGTTACCCCAAAAAAGTAACTATCCCAATTTAAATATTTAGTATATAATATAGATAGTGCAATAAATAAAAACTACTTATTACAAAAATAACTAACATTTTAGGGAAATTCGAGATCACTACCTGGCATGGTGTAAAACACCGGACACCATGAGAAGAGTTCTCAAGGGATATTGTAAGACAAGAGTTGATGAGTGGACCTCGCTTTCGTGCAACGGTAAATATTTTTAGCAACACTTAATTTTTTTTAGTTTCAGTTAGTCAAGTTGGTAAAACAGATTTCGTAACATAAAGTAATTAAAGAAGTAAAGAAAGAAGAAGGAGAGTCGTGGTGAAGGGGCAAATATTAATTATTTCTATTTTCTTAGTTCGGGTGTCGAGGCAAAGCCCGGCGGTAAGTTCCGTCACTTAACAATTAATGCGACCAGATTGGCAAAATCGGGAACGGAATATCTTAACACTAGGTTCATTCTGCCTACTCTGCTGTGTGCGGGATACAGAGTGAAGCTAAACGAAAACTAAAGTATGATTAAATGACTAGGCCTAATCCTTTCTGCCTCCACTGCTACGCGGGAAATGTCAAGCTGCTTCTTTATGCAAATGAATAAAACATGAGGCCAGTCATGGCACGTGACTGTAAACGACTGGTTGTTGGTTCGATTCCCACTTGAGGAGTGGAAATATTTTATATTTTCATTTCTTCGCTCTGGTATCACAGGTAAAGCACGGCGTTAAGTTCCGCAACTTAACACACAACGCTTCCAAATTCGGCGGAAAGTGGGGAACGGAGTGTCTTAACACTAGGTGCCCTCTGCCTACACTGCTGTGTGCGGGATACAGCGTGAAACTAAAAAAAAGAAAGAGAATAAAACATCTTAATTTTACAGGTTTCCACTTGTTCAGAGAAGAATTCATGTATCCTTTAACAAAAGAGATGGCCTTTTTGTACTTCGGTGATGAGGATGTGCCTGCCAATGGTGCTCTCGCTTACAATTTGTTCGGCAAAGGTTCAGAGAGGATTCCTCCTTCCCACTTAACTCCATACAATAGAATAGCAAGAGAACATTGCCCGAAGACTTTCGAGTGGGCTAAGTCTCGGCGTGGAATTCAACATCGATAATTATTTATCTTTAATTGTTTAATTCAAATAAATTGTATTAGATTCAAGTAGATACATATCTTTTAGTTAAGTGAATACACATGTAAAATGTTGCATTTTTTCTCGAAATAAAGTTTGATCGAGCTGTGTTTTATTATTAAGATCCAATTCCCAAATCCTCTTCTTTGTCCATACTAGCTAGATAAAAACATCTATACAACAATAATTAAAATATTTGATAGAAAAAGGAAACTATAGAACACTAGCGGCCCGCTCGCGGCTTCGCCGCGTGAATTATTTCGTCACATTACAACCCTCGGGGGCGCATTTTTAAAATATAAAGTAGTCTATGTTAAAGCTTAGATTATCAACTATATTTATGCCAAAATTCATTACAATTGGTCAAGCAGTTTATATTTTTCATATAAACTTTCGTCCCCTATTTCAACCCTTTAGAGGTTGATTTTTGAAAAAATAAGTAGCCTGTTAGACCCAGTCACTGATACTACTTTCATTCTAAATTTCATCCAAATCGGGTCAGTAGATTAGCCGTGAAAGCGTGACGGACAAACACACAGACTTTCGCATTTATATATTAATATAAGTATGGATTTTCAACGTCATTTTCTAATTTACTAAGTGAAGGATTTGTTACTTAAATCAAATTTACTCAAAGAACATTTACTTAACTACAGAAACTAAAAACCTATACCTATCTAGTTCTTTTTCAATTTCCTAAATCTAGAATTGTAGTTGTCTTCTTTGTAAAAGGTTTGACTAAGTATAGGTCCATTTCAGTATTACATAAGCACTAAAAGGAGGCAGTTCATTGATTTTGTTAGACATGGGGAATGGGAGGGGGGATGACAGGGAGTTATTACGTCAGCAATACTTTATTTTTGCTTTTTCAGAGATTCTACAATCTTAATTCTGATTGGTTGGCAACGGTTTTCACAAATCATCCCCACTCATTAGTCATATTAAAGTAATTTATAATAAAGCCATGAATCAATATAGAAGGAAGGACAGATAAAAAAAATATATATCAAATTATTATATTCAAACAATTAAAACCTTGGTAACGCAACTATACCATGAACCATATTTAATTTTGTAATAGTTAATCAACAAAATACGTTTCGACATTTTGTGCATTTTAAACCACTAGCATCAGGTTAGTTCTAGAGATTAACATACGAGTCTGCAGTCATCATCCTCATCATGCAGTACACGACAGCGTACCACATGCTGACGTCGAAATCACCAGGCACACCGACGAATGCATGTACTACACTGACGCCGAAGGAGACGCCATCGGCAGATTCATCCATCGGGCCAAAGAATCTTCCCTTGTCGATACAGAGTTATATAAACTGAAAATGGCAATCTCTCATAGACACAGAAGCGATCCAAAAACAAACGAGGAGTGAAACGTTGACGCTGTCCATATAAGATCATCATGTACTGTCTGCACTTCGTGAGACGAGGAAAACGACCCACCACCTACCGGACCTAAATCTTGGAGGGACTGCTACAGTCCCTATACCTATTATAAACTCTATTGTCCTCACTATAATCTTTGTCTACATCTACACTTGTGACCGAGTGTATTCAACTTTTAAATTACAAAGAAAAAAATGACTAGAAACAAAAGAGAGTAGCGTAAGAATACGGACTATGAAACTCCGCGGTGTTTAAATTCTATTCTAGAAACAAGGGAAGAACGGAAGAAAAGGTTGTAAATATAATATAATAAGGTTATAAGCATTACCTTACTTGTCTGAACCTGATAAATTGTCTTATTTACTTTCTACCCGTGGGGGGACGGGTTAAGAATACAATTTCCCCCCGCAGCTCGGATAGCGTCTCGTAAAAGGCGGGTAACCCAGTAGCTTGGTGGTAGGAGACTTGTTCTCCGACTGGCTCGCATGTCAAAAACGAACCACCAAATATCTGTTGATGTGTTCCGGTTCGATGGCATGTAAGCCAGCCCTCTCCCAGCCAGCCATTCCTGTCACCCCCAAGGTCGGCAACGCATCCGCAACCCCTATAGTGTTGTGGATGTCTATGGGCAAAGGTAACCACTTACCATTAGGTGGTCCTTCTGCTCGTTTGCCTCCTTTATTCAATAAAAAAAAACATAGCATTTCTGCTGATCACAGGCTCTACAGCCGCGGGTGGGCCTTTGCCTGGTCCAGTAAACTTCTCCAGCCAACTCTGTTTTGGGTTTCTTGCCTCCAACTCCTAATTCCGAGGGCTTTCGTGTCTTGCTCAGCCGTCTAACCACCGCAGTTTGGGTCTACCACGACTTCTGCGGCCGTCAGGCATTCCTGTAAGCAGTTTCTTTGGAGTCCTCGTGTCATCCATTCTCAAAATGCGTCCTGCCCAACGAAGGGGCTCAATTTTATCTATAGCGTTTCTAAACGTCTTAATTATATACTTATGAAATAAAAAATGAACTCCAATTAAAATGGTTTGAAAAAGTTAAAAGCTCAATTTTTGATTTTGTCAAAGTCAAATAATTTTATCCATAATAAAGCGGGCCACTAGCCCACTCGCGGCTACACTACTATTTCACTATAGGCACATAGACATCACATTAGAAATTTCTAAAATTACCAGTGTTTCTCTACTATATTACACATGCATTATACATATAACCTTCCTTTTGAATCATTCTATCTATTAAAAGAAACCGCATCAAAATCCGTTGCGGAGTTTTGAAGATCTGAGCACCTACCTATACATACAGACAGACGCGGGAAACGACTTTAATTTATACTATGTAAAGTACAGATAAGAAGTTACATGCTTCATTTGAACGTCAAATAATTTAACACCGGTTCACTACAGTTAATGTCTCAGATCTGACAAGAACCGCAAAAAATTCAGCGTGACAACTTTTTTTCATTAGTTCAGTATTTAGTACACTATTATAAATTATAAGTTAATAAGAGATCAGGTAACAATAAGAATTAACTTACAAGTACTTACTTCAAGTCACATATAGGGGGCGTTATTGTCCACAACAGTTCCACGAGTTTCTTACTTATCCACCCACTCTAGTTATACTTTATTTAAATTATTTCTATATTTTTCTAGTTAGGTTTAGGTAATCAACAAGTAACGAGTCAAAGTTAGGCGAAAGTGAAGAATAGAGCACTTTAGCGACGAGCTGTACCTACTTTTTGCTGTGGGAAATAGTTTAGTCCAGGGCTTCCTAAACTATGGGTCGCGACCCTAAATGGGGTCGGCTAACAAAATTCTGGGATCAAGAGATTTTAACAATTTTATAATTTATTTGTGCAATTTTTAATTTTAGATTTTTGTATGTTTCAAAACGAATTCTAAAACTATATATTTTCATATGTATATGTATATTGTTGCCTAATAAATAAATCAAAAAATATTAATTTATTTTTCTTTTACATTTGTATGGGGTCTCAAGATACTTGCAATCATAAATGGGGTCGTAAATGACAAAAGTTTAAGAAGCCCTGGTTTAGTCCAATATCTTTTGTTTTTACTTCTTATTTCAGACATAGGGTAATTAGAGGAATCTAGTGGTCCATTCTTTACTCTTCATTCAAAGTCAGTATAATAAAAAAATGAATTAATTGATATGATCATACATCAAAGTAGAATTAGAACCCACAGCCAAAAATTTACAAAAACTATTTTTTATCTCTTAACAGCTATTAAATATAGTAAAAACATTTCTTCATACTATTTACAGAATAAGTATTTTTAAATATTAGTATTTTTTTCAGTTCTCTCTTCTTACAGCATTAGGGTATTATTTTCTGGTTAATTCATAATGTGTTAAGTGAAGGAACTCAACTAATCAATACAATTTTGTTATAATAGCCATCTATTATAACAAAATTGTATTGATTTGAATAGAAGGGATATTATAGATACATTTTAAAAAAGACCATTAAAGGCTACACTTGGGCTGCAAGTCCCAGACGCTATACATATAAGCTTAAGGTATCTACAGAATGCTAAAGAATTTTTTCTTCTGTTTTAGTGTAAAACAAATGAATATGTATACTTAGTAATCACCATCTGCTATTTACCACTGCTAGACTAGACTCCGTCTGACGTCCGACTATAGAAAGAAATTGAATCTAGATTATAGAAATGGGCCATGAAATAAGTTATTTTTGGTATTAACCATAGAAATACAATGTTATGCGACGTTACACAATTACACAGAGTTAAACTGATACTACCAATTGTCTTCTGTTTAGTATTATTGATAAAGTGCCTAGATTTGAGAATAACAATATTTAAAACATCTATATTTTTAAAAGACAATATATTTCAATAATGACAGGTCCAATGTATATTGTTAGAAGTGTAAATCATCCAGTGAAGAAAAGTCAATTAATATTTCCATTATTTCCTTTGAAGACTAACAAAATGACATCCTTTACGAACATATAAATTGCTCTAGTGACATAATTTTTGATATAATAAGGCAATATATTTTAGAAACTCATAGTAAATGAACGCCTAAAATAACTTGCACATGCAATGCTAATACATTTCATCATATCAGGGTCTAAGATCATACCAAATGTTTTTTTTTTTTAAATAAACTGATATAATAAAATTTACCTGAAACAAATCTAAATTATCTAATTACTTAAAACTTACAAAGTAATTTTTATTGATCAGAATATGAAACTTTTTAATAACTATTCTTCACCTGCGGCATCAAGTATTTGTTAAGAAATGTGATATTTACTAAACTATCCAACTAGAAATGTAGCTACATCAAAACACTAAAAGACACTAAATATTTCTAATAAAAATTATTACACATGAATAAAAAATATTTAATTTTTGCTAAAACTGATGTTAGGATCTCAAATACAAACACAATGTGATTTTTTTTGGATTTTTATTTACTTACAAATATTAACCGTCACATCACTTCTTCGCGGCGGCTCCGACCTTGGATTTCTTGGTACCACGCACCTTCTTCATTCTGTTCTTACGTTCCTTACGCTGTTTGCGTGTTGGCCTCTTCTTCTCATACAATCCGTGGCGAGCTAATCTGTGTTTAGGTTCAAACTTCTTAGCTAAGTCCAAGGTGTCGTATATTAAGGCAAAGCCGGTGGACTTGCCACCTCCGAAGTTGGTTTTGAAGCCGAACACGAAGACGACGTCGGGTGTCACTTTGTACATTTTAGCTAGCTTTTCACGGATTTCCGTTTTGCTAACAGTGGGTTTGCCTGGGTGGAGGACATCGCAAACCATCTGCTTGCGCGCCAACAACCTGAAAATCACAAAACGTTGTCACACATAACCTGTCACGGATGCCATGTCTCATTGTCTATTGCATTATGTACATATCTTCGTAATTTCATATGTTTTACACATTTACCTGTTGGTCATGAATTTGCGAGTACGAATTGTCGCGGTTCCCTCACTCATTTTGGATAATTTTAGAGTTTTCGGCGCGATACACGCACGTGTCTCTAACAACTTCACAAGGAAAAAGAACGTGCCAGTGTTGCCGTAAACAAATTTACTTCATTCATTCGTGACCACAGATTAAAATATTGATATATTACAATAAAAATTAATATACAATGTAAATATTTTTTTATGTGAAAATATAATATAAAAATAAAATTACTTAAAGTATTATTACGTATAAATTATTTATATTATCTAAAAAATGTTATGCATTATGTTAACACATGTACAATATTTTACGATTTGGCAACTAAGAAGCAAAGTCTTTAATTGTATGCGGTTTGATATTTAATGGTATTTTTTAAATTAATCTTAAATAAAAATAAAATATTTATTATGTATATAAAAAAATACCTTGATTTTTATTTATTTTTTATTTTTAAATAATCCATAACCATAATTATTAACTTTATATTGTATTGTTATTCTAGCCCGCCCGCTCGCGGCTTCGCCGCGTGATCTACATGGCTGTTTCGGTATATTGCAACCCTCGGTGATGAATTTTTGAAAAATAAAGAAGCCTATATTTAACCTTGGATTATCGACTATATATCCTAAAATTCATAACAGTCGTTCAAGCGGTTTAGATTTTTCATATGAACTTCCATCCCCTATTTCAATCCTTTAGAGGTTGATTTTTGAAAAAATAAGTAGCCTATGTTAGACCCAGTCACTTTTACTACTTTCATTCTAAATTTCATCCAAATCAGACCGGTAGATTAGCCGTGAAAGCGTGACAGACAAACACACAGACTTTCGCATTTATAATATAAGTATGGATATTGCTAGTTTTTTTGCCAAAATGCCAATAAACGTGTTACAAAAAAGAAAACAATATAAAATGCTATACATTACTAATAATTTGCCATTTTAATAGATCAGGCGAAAGTCTTTAACCTTTTGTAACAAAAAATATTCTTAATGTCTACTGAATTTTCCCATTATGCTTAAAAGGTTATCATAGTAATGATGTTAGCTAAAAGATGAAATGTCGAATACTTAAGTATTCGACATTTCATTACTCTAGACTAACTATGTAAGTCACTCAAGTTGATTATTAGTAAACTCTAATTTAATCATGTGTGGCTTTTATCAAGTTACCAATATTTTTTTATGGAATATATGAAATATTATTATTAAAAAGGATTTTTTTATATTTTTATGATTGATTATTTTGAGATTTATGACAGGTGAAAAAAATTTTATTTAAAAAGTATGAACATACATAATTAATTATGACGTAGAGGCGAAGAAGACTTGATTTGCTTTTCTATGTAGAGGCAATTACTTTCAATAGTATTTTTGCTATAAAATATTGACAGGCGTTAACTTTTTTATTTAGGAAACTGGTTGTATTGTCTGAATAGAAACAAACATAAGCAGAAAATTAATTTAATTTATTATTACTTTTAAAATGGAGATTCGTAGCGGCGTTTTTCTAGTGAAATTTTTCATTTCTTTTTTTAAATATAATATCTTTTTCTTTGTTTCTCTTGTTTGTAGTTTAAAATAATATTATTGTATATGTTTATACTATTTATGTTGAATGAATGCATTTGTGTACGCGGTATTTGCCATAAAATGTAATGCATTTAGATATAAGACAACATTTGTACAATATATTGTATAATCTTCAACCTAAATAAAAAAAGAAAAACCTAAATAAAAAAAGAAATAAATAAATAAAAAAGAAAAGATCATCTAAAAAGCATGAGGATCCCCTAGAGGTTGCGTATGAAGAGATTGATGACAGTGGATGAGGCAAAAGAAGTATGCAGGACGTTTGGCGCTCCGTTCTCTCTGAATACCCCGCAAGGTATGAAACACTGTCAAGCTAAGAAAAATGGTGCGTAACTTCTAAAAGGTTGACAAATATTATAAAAAATACGGAAATAATTATTATGTTAAAAAGAATAAGGCTTAGTAATAAGTAGTACCTGAAGCAACTTTATCGCTACAATAATACGTTTAATGATATTTTAGCTATAAAATATTGACAAGCGTTAACTATTTTCATTTTTTAAATTTAAATTTTATTATTATAACAGAATCAATTAAAAACAGAAAAATATTTTAACTTAAAACTTTTTATTATTTTAAAAAGGAGATCTGAGTGCATTACCACTAAGTTCTTATATACCCATCCCTATTATTTATAGAAACTAGTAACTCTAATTATTATTAAAATCTTCTTATACTTCTGTATAATTTTTAACTTTTTAACTCTACTTGCTCTCTCTTTTCTTTTTAACTCTAATTAAAATCTTCTTATACTTCTGTATATTTTTTTTTTTTTAGCTTTACGCTGTATCCCGCACACAGCAGGGTAGGCAAAGGGAACCTAGTGTTAAGACACTCCGTTCCCCACTTTCCGCCGAATTCGGAGGCTTGCGTGTTAAGTGGCGGAACTTAACGCCGCGCTTTACCTTGACACCAGAGCGAAGAAAATGGAAATATAATTTCCACCCCTCGAGTGGGAATCGAACCCACAACCAGTTGTTTACAGTCACACGCTTGTGCCACTGGGCCACGACTGGCCACATAATAATAATTTCTGTATAATAATTTTAAATAAGCCAAATTACATACACCTCTGCATTGTGAGAAAGAAATTTAAAAAATAAGACAATATTTTCCCCAAGCGTATTAATATAATGGTGCTCATATGAACTTAGGTATACGTTTCAAAGATCGATCACGGTCGTCCAATTATATTTATTGACGTCATAGTTCAAGAACAATATAAAGAAAACATTTTGTTTTATAGTATAACAATCCGTAATGTAGTTAATTCTATAACGGTAGGTAGATACTTCAAGGTGTGAAGTACTTAATAGCAGCAAGCTCAAAGCTTCTTCCCGTAGGGGTTGTCAGTCAGGACCTATTGTCAAAACACTCCATCCTCCACTTTCCGCCTGAAATCGAGACCTTGCATGTTAAGTGGCAGAGCTTAACGCCGCGCTTTGTCTCAGGTTCCTGAGTGAAGAAATGAAAATTTTATTCTAATCATTCTTTCGAGTAGGAATCGAACCCACAGCTATTGCGATATAATCATGCGCTGTTACACTGCGCCACGACGGCTTCTAGTAGTAGTAGTATTTAAATTGTAAAAAACAGCTTCTAGTTCTGTCCCGCAAATCAAACAGAAAAATTACTATTTTATATTTATTTTATATTTTTTAATTATAAATATTATTATATATAATATTAATTCTTTTCTTACAATTGATTACATTATAAATATCTCTTAGATTAATTATTTAAAATAAAAGAAGAACTAAAAGTGACTTTCTTTTTTTTTTGTTTTTAGCTTCACGCTGTATCCTTTGCGGGGTAGTCAGAGAGAACGGAGCGCCAAACGCTACGGTCCCTGCATACTTCTTTCGCCTTCTGAAAAGTGACATTTGCAGATTTTATTTAGATTTTCTTAAAATATTTCAAGTAATGCGTTATAAATTATAAGTGAACTTCAATTAGACACTCTTATTAAGCGTATATATATATAGCTGAACTTAATCAGTAAGGAATTTTCACCGTAACGTAACGTAATTACTTTATCAACAATAACTTAAATATATCTTTTTCATATATTTTTTTTAAATGAAAGTAAATTTATGTGTTTTCTACATAGCAAAGACAGATAATCTAGTGATAAAACATTTTGTTCTACATTTTCCTCCTCTCTTTGAAATTTCGTGTTGAATGGTTGGACGGAAAGTCAAGCTTTGTCTTACCAAATCAGAGATTTAAAACATATAATTGGAATATGATAATTTTAGCAAAAGGTAATCGAACCCACAACCAATGGAATTTAAAGTCAGACACTGTCTTACTATGCCACGCTGATAGGTAGTTTACCTGTGACCACTACTGAAAAGTGTTCAAAACATCTGATTTCGAAAATATATTTTGAAATAAAATATTTATCTTGAATAATCAGGTTAAAATAGTTACTTTTACACATATGTCAAATAAACAAGAGATTTTTTTGCAGGGTAGTCAGAGACAACTTAGTATTAAGACACTCCGTTCTTCACTTTCATGATGAAACTCAATACCGCGTTAAGAAAACAAAATAACTTTTTTTTTTAGCTTCACGCTCTATCCCGCACACAGCAGGGTAGGCAGAGGGAATCTAGTGTTAAGACACTCCGCTCCCCACTTTCCGCCGAATTCGGAGGCGTTGCGTCTTAAGCGGCGGAACTTAACGCCGCGCTTTACCTCTGATACCAGAGCGAAGAAATGGTAATATTATTATTTATATGAATAAGTTCCTCTATAAAATATTAATATTTAAGGGTGGTAAGGTGGTATACGCTCACCCCCTAACCCCATATCGATCGCTCATATAGCTGGCGCCAGTGAAAGCCTGTATTTCAGCTGAAGACGTCGTCAGTCCGTCTCTCTGATATAAGCCGGTCTTTCTTACAAGTAAGTTGTGTTATAATTTTATTATGTTCTTATTTTTAATGTAGATTTATTTTTCTGTTTTGTTATGCAACTTTTGGGTAGGTTTTTAGTATTAAAGTTATTATAGATTTTCATAAATTTGATGTTTTTCGTATTTTTTGAGCCTTTTGTTATGTTTTTTATATTAATATTAATTATATGTATTGTTATATGTTTAAAATTGTTTTTTTGCTTTTATATTAGTTAGTTAATTGTGTAGAAATTAGTTGTAAAAAAACTTGGCAAATAAATCTTTTGCAAAAAATATTAAGATAAGTATAAACATTTTAAGTTATTTTTGTTATAAACAACTTAATAGAATCTAAATAGAAATCTTTACAAACTATATTTTAATTATTTTTTTTTAATTGTTGTTTATAATCTTTAAGCTTAAGTAGCTTATGCCAGATTTATATGATCTAGGTTCTTGTTTTAAATATTTATCAAATACAATATCATTTTATAATTGTCCTATATGATTTGTTTAAATAACGTTCTTGTTACATTTTAACTTAGCTCTTATTTTTTCATATGATACTGTTAATTATATTCATATCATTTCTTTAAATTTAACAAAAAATAGTTTAAATGAAGTGTTAATAAAAATTATTTTTTACAACGAATAATTCAGAACAAAAGCGATTTGTATATTAAAAAAAACATCTCCACCGTTTTTTTCGTATAACAGGGTAGTCAAAGAACACTTGGGCGTCAAGATTTAGAAATCAAGACATTTAACGGCGGAACTTAGCGCCACCATTAGCAACTAGGGGCCCGGTCGCGGCTTCGACTACATAACTGTTTCGTTATATTGCACTTGGGGGTGGATTTTTGAAAAATAAAGTAGCCTATGCTTAACCTTCGATTGTCAACTATATGTATTCCAAAATTCATTACAATCAGTCTAGCGGTTTAGATTTTTCTTATAAACTTTCATCTCCTATTTCAACAGTGTAAAGGTTGATTTTTGAGAAAATAAGTAGCCTATATTTGACCCTGGATTCTTTACTACTTTCATTCTAAATTTCATCCAAATCGGACTGGTAGATTAGCCGTGAAAGCGTGACAAACAAACAGACAGACTTTTGCGTTTATAATATAAGTATGGATTATTATATACCTATTTTTTCGTTGACTAGAGATCGAACCCACAACCAATCGTGTTTACAGTCACACGCAGTCCCACGTCTCAATGGCCTTGTATATTATAGGTATATTTTTTATTATGCAATGTGTAGTTGCGTAATATTATGTATGTCCATTGTATGTAATAAAGACCTATAATTAAGTATTTATATGATTCTTATACAAGAGGTTGTAGGTTTTATTTTTATTGAAGAAAACATTGTGACAGTATTTACTCAGTTTTTCCTAGAAAAGGGAAGCTTTTTCTTTCCTTTCCATTGAATGAAGGAATTCAACGCTGCACTTGGTTTTATCAGGAGATAAAAATGATTTAAATATAGTCGTCCTGCCAAATGAACATCGAACGTACACCAATCATTTTTTAGTAAGACGCTACACCAATGAGCTACTATGGTAAATTTGTATAACTCCTCACATACTTATCCCGATGGCTCCTAATTAAAGTGTCGAAACTGTATTTTACCAAAGTTATGAGTTAGGCTGGAAAAAGATTTGTATTCAGATTAGACATTAAAATAATTTTGAAGAAGACAGTATAATTACAATGCACAAATTGTTGTATTTCGGTCTGTTAATATTCACAACTTTAATTTAATATTTGCTTATAAATCTTTTTCCAGCTTTCCTTTTAGCATTAGTAAAACCCAGTTGCGATATTTTACTAAGGGACCAATTACAAAATGTTTCTAGTTCAAACGGAAAGTAGAGAATGGAGTAACTTCAGACTAGGTTCTCTCTCTTACCTGTAATGAGAAAAAATATATATTTTTGTAAGAATGTTTTTCTTTCATCAGGTAAAACGCTCAGTTAAATATAAAACAGTGGCCTTGACCCGATAAGCCTCTTAGTGAAGTTCCCTAAATATTTACTTCGGAAATAAATCAGAGCTGTCAAGATAGGCCGCACCTATAAATTTTATATAGACACGCTAAATGTTTGTTTTGTTTTCTTTTTAGACCATTTAGAAGCTAGTACTGACCTTTTTTATTTTCTTGAGTAAAAAGGTCTTATATATTTGTAGAATTAATAATTTTAACAAAAATAATACAACCTTAGACTGGAAACTCGATGATTGTAGGTTTCGAATGCTTTTCAGGAATGATTACATTTCAATTATTTAAAAAAAATCTGTCCTGGTAAGATAGAATGTGTCAATTTCTGACGGAAAGGGAAGAACGGATGGTTTTGACACTAGGTTCGAACTGCCAAACCTGCTATATACTTTCCTCCTGAGCTTAAGACATTCCGTGTTGTTATTTTTATCATGTTACCAGAGTAGAGAAATGAAAAAACAAAATTATTGTTATTGAAAAGTGGGGAACGGAGTGTCTTAACACTAGGTTCCATCTGCGTACCCTGCAGTGTGCGAGATACGCAGAGTGAAGTTAAAAAAAAATGTTATTGAAAATCGAATCCATAACCATGCATGTGTCAGTCAGATGCTATCACACTACTTAACAATGGCCTCACTTTTATTATTTTTATTAATATTTCATCCAATCCATAAACAACATCACATACTTTTTTTGTAAAAGGAACTCTGTCCATGGGCTCACAGGTGCCCATGGCATTTGTTAGTATTAATTTGTATATAGTGTGACAATTTCAAAAGCACTGAAACTTATATTTAATCTTATTATTTAGGGGTGATGTCCATCACTGACCAACTTTTTGACCAACTCTACTTTTTTTTTGTTTAGTTGTATGTAGTAAATCAACATCACATAATGAGTTCACCAGTCAAGTATACCTTGTACTTAACATGGTTTTACCGCCAATTGCGTAATACTATGCATGTATTCGTTGAAGCCCAAGGAGCTTTAATTATTGCGTGACGCGTGTGCTAAGTAATATATGTATTTTACTAGAACAATAAGATTATATTAGCGAAAGCTTAACAAAAGCTTGGTAAATATAATTATTTTTCATTAATTAGGTAGGTGCTTTTGTAATAAAACCAACTTCATGGCAAAGGAACCTAATGATCAGAAACGTTCTTCGCTTTTAATCTTTTAAGCTTCGAATTCAAAAATTAAAAATATATTGTAATGAGCGGTGGAACATAGCGCCACGTTTGATTTTATCAGTGCGGTAAAATTAAAATGATTTAAGTGTAATCATTCAACTAAGTACGTACGTAAGTTTTTAAGCGTTAAGTCCACCTTTCGTAGACATTTATTGTTAAATTGTGTGCAATAAAGGATATAAATAAATAAATTTCTACTATACACTTACAAACAGATATCTTCCAATAACTACGCAAAATCTACGTTCTGTAATAGATAGTTATTGCAGTAATATTTTTTTTCTTTTCCAGACGCTGAAACTACTTCTGCCTTGATGTACTTTTAACAAACGGCTTGTCGCACAAACTTTGTATGGGCGACGTTATTACAGACACACATTCACTAATCGACATCTTAATGGTTCAGGATCAAAATAAACCGATTACTTTAAAACTAAACAGTGTGGCAAGGCAGTCCAGTCGATACTCTGCGAGAGATCCAAGGTTAAGAAGCTAACTAAGAAACCAATAGCCACTGCCAGTATTATTTATTAATATAGTATTAAAATGGAGTCTGACCAAGAGAACCCAAGTGTCATATATAGAACTAGAACACCTAGAGATAGAGAGAGAGTAAGGGAGAACGATGCTGTAAGAGAATCTTTACTCACTGATTCTACCTCAGGTATTGTAAAGGGAGATGAAGATTCTACTAGCATCGGTACCTCAACTTTCTCAAGTCCCGAAATAGAAGTAAGTAACAAGGAACTGTTGCAAGTATTTAAGCCTGACAAAGTTCGCAAAAGTGTTCAGTATGAAGAAGATTTCGATGGAATTAATGTTAGTAAAATTAATACGAAAGATGGTTATGTCGAAGTTAATAAAGTAAGAATTGATAATACGAAGATTGTTACGAATGATAAAAAGGTGGCGATACCAGATGGAGGTTGGGGTTGGGTGGTCGTAGGTTCGTCATTTATTATATCCATGATTGCAGATGGCATAAGCTTCTCTTTTGGCTTACTTTATATAGAATTTTTGGATGAATTTCAAGCTAGTAAATCCACAACTGCTTGGATTGGTAGTTTGTTCATCGCCGTACCACTGTTATCTGGTCCTGTAATGAGCGCTCTTGTTGACCGCTATGGATGTCGCAGTATGACAATTTTGGGAGGAATCATTTCAACTATAGGCTTTGTTTTGGCATCCATCTCGACTAGTTTAGAAATGATGATGATAACTTTTGGCGTTATAGCTGGATTAGGTCTCGGTCTAGTGTATGTAACTGCGGTTGTTTCAATAGCTTATTGGTTCGAAAAGAAGAGAAACCTAGCAATGGGGCTAGGAGCTTGCGGTACAGGTGTTGGTACATTTGTATATGCTCCAATGACCCAGTATTTTATAGAAGAATATGGATGGAGGGGAACTATTCTTCTATTGTCTGGTACATTATTGAACTTGTGTGTCTGCGGCTGTGTAATGCGAGACCCTGAATGGTGGATTTTAGAACAAAAGAAACAAAGAACTGAAGATGCCAAATCGAAACATTCGAGCTCAGTGTCCATTGCCAATGCTTGTAACGACTTTGATGTTCCAAGTCACGGTAAAAATATGAAAAGATTAATAACGAATGGTACTCCGGCCGAACAAGTTATAAAAGATGAAGCCGCTAGTATACTACGTAGAGAAAGTGTGCTTCTGTCAAGTAAACGAAATAGAAGAAAGTCAGAGTCTTTAGTAAATATTCCATCGTATCTCACATACACTGATAAGGTGCGTATGTATTTTTTTAGTTTATTTGAAATATTTTTCGTAAGGTAAGTAAGGAAATTGTGTATATACTTCATTTTTTACCTCAATATGGCTATGAAACATTCCACTTTGTCAGAATTTAATAGATAGAATATAATATTTAATGTAGGGTCAAAGTCAACATGCGGATACCGAGTTTATCGATTTTATAAATGTAAAAGTTTAAAATTTAAATCCATATTCACCACGTTAATTCATATACGTGGCAAACGCTTGCTGTCTGTCGATTTAATTAATCATATCAATCATTAATCAATAAAACTGAAAGTCTAATTCGTTTAAGCTTAAATAGAGAATTCTTCATTTTTCAGGCATCAAAAACAATATTGGACTTATTAGTTAAAAAAGCCAGCGAAGACAATACGGACATCAAATATCCATCTTTCAAAAGCAATTCCTTGGAACACGATGAAAGGAAGGACGATAACAGTCCACCAATTGTGAAATTTACTAACGAGCTACAAAGAACACATTCAGAAAAATTTGACCAAAACAAGGACAAAATGCTAGAAAACTGTCAGTTAAAGAATCCAAAATTGGGTAGGATAAGAAAATCTTTCTCAGAGACTAAAGAAGACAAGCCTTTAATTAAGCAAGACAGTAAGGAAAGTAGGCGAGATTGGTTTAAAAAGCAATTGTCGGTAAACCATCATTATTTGAGAGACCTAAAGATGCCATTAAATTCCATAAGTCATAGAAACGCTATGCTCAATATAAAAAGATATAAGCTGAAAGCATCCTCGTGTCCGGATATATTTAAGAATTCTATGATTACGGTCAATGAGCAAGAAGAGGTAAGGGAACATTTTTTTCTTATTAACTGAAACAATTTTAACTAGTTATATTTGACTCTTAGAGGGACTGCTACAGTCTCTCTATTACATAAACAAATAAATTAAGAAACGTGTGACCGAGTGTACTCACTCGCTAAAATAAATTCAAGATAAAATCACAAACAGAAGAAGGAATAAAAGCTGGAAAGTACACGGACCTCGAGTCTGTGGCGACTAAAAAACAAAGAGAAAAAAAAACTAGTTATATTAATATGAATAGGTGACCGTGAATAGTTATATTAATATGAATACATGATTTCATCATATCACAGATTGATCTTTTATTTTTTTTATGTATTTTCAAATACTAAAATATATACGATTAATCAATCCCGTTCAAATTGTTACATTTGAAACATTTAAAAAGCCTTGAATGTCCAAAAAGATCTTGTGATACAAATTTCTTTCAAATATCAAGAACAATTAACATGACGATCAATTTTATTATTTTGCAAATTATGTCAATTTAGTAAAAAATATAATAATAAAAAGAGAATGAGAAAAATACCGAAACTACGATATTTTCGTATTTACGGATGTCAAAGTCTGGTTTTATAAGTATGTAATTCTTTCTGTAAAAAAAAAAACTTCGCGGTCTATCCTATAAAGCAGTGTAAGCAGATAGGACCTGTCAAGGCAAACCATTCTTCACTTTCCACTTCTGAATTCGAGACATTTCATGACAATTTTATTTTATACTAATATTATTAATTTTAAGTCAGCTTTATTTACTTATACACAATATAAATAGGGTTAAAACATTTAATTCTTACACATTGTTTAATTTACACATTGATTCAATAAATTACACATTGATTCAATAAATTAATTTACACATTAATACAATAAATTACACATTGATTAATTTACACATTTATTCAATAAATGACACATCGATTAATTTACACTTCGATTCAATAAATTACACATTGATTTATTTATTTTCCAGAAATGGTACGACGACTGCGTCAGTTGTTTAGGCGACATGTTCAATGTGGCTCTCTTTAAGAAAATAACATTCAATCTCCTATGTTTCGGTACAATTATAATATTTATCTGGTTCATTGTCCCATACTTCTATTTGGCTGAGCATATGATACAGAGAGGGTATAGCGAGGACGATGGAGCCTTTATGCTGAGTTTAATTGGAATCACTAATACTATTGGAATGGTAAGTAGTGTCTCTTTTTTCCGCATAATATGACAGTCAGAAAGAATCTAGTGTGTAGTGTTTTGTTTTAGGTAATTTTTTTTTAGCTTCACGCTGTATCCCACTCAGCAGGGTACGCAGAGGGAACCTCGTGTTAAGACACTCCGTTCCCCACTTTCCGCCGAATTCGGAGGCATTGCGTGTTAAGTGTCGGAACTTAACGCCGCGCTTTGCCTCGACACCAGAGCGAAGAAAATGGAAATATTAAATAATTTGGTCCTAATGGGAGAAATGATTTAACATTTCTCCGCTCTAGCGCCGTTGAGTTCTCAATGCAATCAATTAGTCTGTAATTATGTACTGCTACACGGGAAATCCCGCACATCGGGATCGTCAGAGAGAACCTAGTGTTAAGACACTCCCTCCTGCACTTTTCGCCTACAATAGAGACATTAGAGGCGGAACTCAACGCCGCGCTTTGTCTTAGGTACATAATAAATTTTAATATAATCTTTCCCTCGAGTGGGAATCGAACCCGCAACCATCGCGTTACAGTCAGACTTTATGGTACTGTGCCACAACTGCCTCATACCTCAGTCTGTCATTTAATTTAAATATTTACTTAATTAAATATTTACTTTAATTTAAATTTCCAGGTAACCCTCGGTTGGATAGGCGACTTCCCAAACGTGTCAATCGGTAATCTCTACGCCATATGTTTAATACTATGCGGTGGCTCAGTGGCAGCGATACCGGCGGCATCAAGCTACGTGGTCCTAGCTTCGATTTCCGCTGCATTCGGCCTATTATTTGCAGCGTCATTCACTTTCACACCAAATTTGTTAGTAAAATTGGTATCTTTGGACGATTTTACTCCGGCATATGGATTGGTGTTGTTGGCCCAGGGCATTGGTCATTTGATTGGACCGCCTTTGTCGGGTAATTATAATTATTTTTTTATTTTAAATATTCAATTAGTTTTAAATATTCGCATTATAGAAGAGAAGACAGAGGAGCCTAGTCTTCCATTTTAGGCTTAATTTAAAGTTTGGATATGAAGTTTTTAGTGAAACAGTCTCCCGTATTGCTGCGGGTCGTTTCACTTTCTTTTTCAAAATATAAATTATATAACACGACTGGTGGATTCGATTCCTATTTGAGGAATTTGAATCAATTTCAATTCTGTGGCGTTTGAAAAAATAAAAAAAAATACACACTAAATTTTAATCTACTGACTGTCTACCCGGTGTACGGCTAAGCTAAAAAATCTGTTTATTGATAGTAGACATAACAAAATTATAATTATATTAAAATTATTTAATAATAGTTTTAAAACCATTAAAAAATAGTATGTATTAAATTAAAACCCACAACGATCTCTTACGACACGAACTCACCTTAATCTTACAAAAATAACTTTCCAGGCTTAATATACGACATGACACTATCCTGGGAGCTCTCCTTCTACTTGGCGGGCGGATGGATTATAGTGGCTGGTATGCTGATATCACTCATACAACCCGTTAAAAATTATCAAGAAAAACATCAGAATGTCGACGATTGTGATTCTAGTATAGCTTAGAATGGTCGAAGTTATGTCGTCAACAGACCACAGGCGATGACTGTGGGTTCGATATTCGTTCGTGGGAATGATTCTATTAAAGTTTTTTGAATTTCTCCGTTTTCGTTAGGTAAAATGCGGCGTTGAGTTACGTATACTGACACTAATGTCTTAAAATTATGCGGGAAGTGGAGAGTGTCTTAAAATTATTTTCCATTTGCTTAACCTGTTATATGCAGAGGATAATATGAAGCTATAAAAGAGGAGTTTAGACGAAAAAATAAGTGACTTTTCACTAATTTCTTTACTTTTTATATAATTGTGGAATGTGGAACCACTAATATCCTGTTTTAATATACCTGGCATGTACTGTGCTTTGATAGGGTTAATGTCTACTACAGTACCTTAGCTTACCAAATAACCAGCACAATGTAGATGAGTTACTTATTAAATAAATGTATTAAATATATTATATTACTGTTATAATCTTTAATTATAAAGTTCATAGAATAAGGGTATTTTAATCTTATTTATAAAAGATTTTCTTTTTATTATGTTAATGTAACTAGTAAATTAAAGAGAACCGCCAAGGTAAAGTAACAGCACTTGACTCTAATTGTGATTGGTATTGGGTTCGATTCCCTCTGGAAAATGATTATAATTTAATTATTTTCGTTTCTCCGCTGTAGGGATGAAGACAAAGCGCGGGAAGGACATCTTTCAATACGCAATGTCTCGAATTCCGGCGTAAAGTGGAATACGGAACGTATTAGGTTCTCTTATACTATAACAACAAAAATAAGTTGTAATGTATAAAAAAAAGTAACTAGCTTTCTTTACTAAGTGACTAACAGACAATGCACAGCTGAAGCTACAGCGCGTAGAAAGCTGTACTGCTGATAGGTTCCTCGACGAGTATATACTCGTCGAGTATCAGACTGTTTTAAATTCCTGCAAAAATCAGACTGTTTCAAATTCAAATTCAGACTATTTCAAAAATCCAAACTAATCCAAAAATTCAAATCAGAATACTTTAAAAATCCTTTTTTACTGCCTCCATATGGAAGCAGTAAGAAAGGATTTTTCGAAATTTCTACAGAAATTCAAAATAGTGTGACTTTATATTTTCTACACGACGTAAACAAAGTTATGAGTCACAATTAGTTAAGTGTACATAGGCACCGGCCTACGCAAAACGATTCTATATGTCAGAGTTTCTCAAATTTTGGCTCTATAAACCCCTGGAAAGTCCACATCTAATGTTGATTTTTTAATATTAGCAATATGAGTAAACTTATTTCTTGACGTCAATTTCACAAGTCAATTTGAACAATTTTAACCTTACTTTTCACTGGTGGGATCAATTCATTTTGTGGATTTTTATTGCTATTTCCGTCAATTATGCGTCCGTGTAAATTACATTTGCCAGAGTAAATAAAAAAAGGAGACGCGTACTATACTTTGAGGAACTCTGCAATAAGTGTTCATATATACTGCCTCAGATTATTTCGAATTGATTTTCTATACTGTGTACTTAATAACTATTTTGTAACTTGTTTTTACTGTTTAGTAAAAAACTTTTAAAAACAATAACTCTGACATTTTGACTTCTATAAAAAAATATTATGAAATAAAGCTTTATAAATTTATATATTTTCTTTGTATGCTTAAGTAGTAGATTCTTATGAACTATTAAATATAATAATAATCTGTTGTTACTATTGTTATTTCTACTATATCTGTATTTTTACTGCTATTAAACAAAAATATTTTAGACATTATATGTATATTTTTTATTTATAACACAAAAAATTAACGATTAGAGAACGGAGGAGTACTCGAAGGCATGACTTATCATTATTTCTCAAAGAACAGAGTACCTTGACGTTAGTTCTCTGTCTTCTGTCTGTTTACCTTGCTATGCGGAATAAGCTTCACGCTGTATCCCGCACACAGCAGGATAGGCAGAGGAAACCTAGTGTTAATACACTCCGTTCCCCACTTTGAATTTTGGAAGCATTGCGTGTAAGTGCGGGAAAAGTGCGAGGTTAAAAAAATATCCACAGATAAAAACTACAGATATCTTCGTATCTCTATACAGAACTTGCTACGAAGTTGGGTCACAATCGTCGCATAATAAAGAAAATCAATTAGTCTAGTGTATACTAACATAATAAAGGTAAATAAAGTTAGTAACTTTGTAAGGAGTAATCTTCGGAAATACTGAACTTCTTTCACAACTACAAAGCTCCACTATTTAGAAGTCGTATAGGCTATATTTTATTATGATTAAACAAAAAGTTCAGAGAATCCTAAAGGGACTCTTCTAATATAACTCGAAAATAATAAAGGGCGAAGCCGCAAGCGGGTCGCTAGTGGCTAATATAAGTGATATGTACATATACATATGCACATTTGCTCAAAGAAAGGAAAGGTACACTTTGTGTACTTCGTATTAATGTGTTTGTTATTTTGACTTAATTTTGACATATTACTAAGGTAAGTCAAGGGAGAGAATAGTTTAAAAAAATGAAAATTAAATGCAAGAGGCCTTCGTGCATCGTGACGTAGTGTGACAGCGTAATAAATATAAAAAATACATTTTTATATTTGTTGGACAAAGAGCCTCGTTATAACAGTATTATAACTATTTCCAGACTAGCAAAACTGGGTCACGGCAAAGAGTTGCTATTTCTTATTAAGCTCTAAGAAAATAATATGTGTATTTCATAATAAAATCTGGAATTACATTTATTTTAATAGTTTTTTTTTAATTTCAAGCTTTTTCCAAAGGCGGAGAGAATTTAGTGTTAAGATACTCCCTTCTCCACTATCCAGAACTCGATGTCGCGTTTTGTCTTACCAGAGAGGAGGAATATAGATAATTTAAATGCACTACTTCCCAAAAAGGGACTTGAACCCACAACCAATAGCATTTTTAACTGATGCGGTTTTTTTTACTATTAGAACCTCTATATTTTTAATTAGTTGTTTCGAGGAGTAGGTAAAGGAGACTTAATATGTTCAAAATCACATGCCATGATATTTAAAGCCTTTATTTATTTAACCTAAAATATTTTCAAATTAACTTTCGTGATATTCGTATCCGTCATATTATTATCACATTCAGCGATGTAGATGCCAACTACGTCACGAAAGCATTTTACCGCCAATGGAAGAAGACACAGACTTAACATTTTAATAATATTATTACTATTAGGTATTAATTAGAGTTCGAACAATTAATAATGACAAATTATTTTTTTCTTTAGCTTGTAAATGTCAATAATATGATATTTATATTCGGCATTAAGTTACGCCACTCAATAGTCGCAGTTTTGAATTCGGGCGGAAAAAGGAGTGTTTTGACTCTCGGTATTATCGTTTAATAAAAGTAAAGTGCAATTGAAAAATATCTACTGTATATTGTAAATAATATTACACTATTATATAATATTACATTATAGATATATGTACTGATGCAAATTGGACTCAAGAATATACATATAAATATGTCATTGGATATTAATAAAACTCTTTACATTTTTGTGTACGGTAGCATTTACCTAGTATATTGTGACTTTACATGGGCTGTGCCTGTCTTCACAACGAATCAACAAACAATCGACAAATAAAAAATCCTTCCAATCTGTCAATCAATGTCTAAGTCCAGTCCAGCCTTTACAAATTGACAAACACATAACCAGATGAAAAATTTAAAACCGTGAAAAATTTTACCGCCTTTAGCCAAAGAAAATCAAGTGTCAAGGCTTTTCACTCTCCACTTTCTACACGAATGTTAGTCCTAATGGAGAAGTTAATTAAATCTAATAACTCCGTTGACTGAAAATCTAACCTACAACCAACCTCATTTACAGATACGCCGTCCCACTTTGCTACCATAGCCGGAAAAATTAAATTATATTTTTTCAACACTAAATTATTTTTTGTTATTCATTGTAGAGAAAAAAAAAATGTTTATTTTTTATTTTAATGTAGTACAGAATAGATACCTATGTTTTATATATTTATATTAAGTCGTTTATTTTTTTATATCAATAGATAACATATGAATTATATTCTAAAAATGTCAATGTGGTTATTTTTTTTAATATCCTTACTATAGGAATATCTTTTTAAAATGTCAAAGGCATAAAGTTTTCTGCCAAACGACGATATAAAAATAAAAAAATATATCAAGCTGTCATACACGCAATATAATTCTTTCAGTACATTATGTTTTGAGTAAATCATACCTAACCCAGTTTTATTACGGTTTCAGTTGGCTCTTGACCTATACATTAGATACTAACGTAAATAATATTAGCCACTAGGCTAATTGAATTTCTTTATTGTAGCTACGGCCCTGGAGCCTCGTGGCAACTGTGACAATGTGTTTACGACTATATGAAAATTTATAGAAGATGAAATAAAAATAACGTCCTTTTTATATGCTTAATATACAGTACTGGACATAAAAAAGTACGCACAGTTCAATGTCTCTTTTATATGCTATTCCTATTTCAAATATCATATATAAATGAAACCCTGAGTGATTATATCGAAAGATCATTATTTTGCCTTTATGCTGCCATTGCTACAGGTTGCAAATACAAGAATCCCGTAAAATAACGATTTAAACGTTAAAACCTGCCTCTTATGTGCTGGACAAAAAAAAGTACGCACCCAAGCTTGTCATATTGTCAAGAGTGACTGCGATGCGATTTCTCCCAACGAAGTTTAGCAAGGCAAATAGAATGTAAACGTGAGAATTTCACAATTTTTCAGCGAGTTATCTGTTCTCTAGGTGCGAGTAAAATCTTTGAAATCCGTAAGGCCGAAAATATTTATTCAAAATAGAAAACTGGTGATAAAAGTCCAAAAAATACCTATTTCGAAAAGGCAAATTGGCCGGAAATGTGAAATAAGTGAAGGTGCCATGTGAAAACACTTGCGAGAAGGTTGAATAAATAATGATAATCAATAATAACAACGAAAAAGGGAGTAATAGAAAAATCATTGCGGTGAATGATCGTAGAATAATCGAACAGGTGAATATAAATCCTCCATTAACCAGGCGTGCAATACTCGAGAATACTCTCCTGAATATATGTGATCGTACGATTCGGAAGAGACATCAACGAGCGGACTTAAACATCAGTTTCACACAATGTCACCTTCCGATTCGCAAAGTGCACAAAATCAAGAGCCTTGAATTCGCCAAAAAAACGCGTTCATAAACCGATTTCCTTTTGAAAAAAAGTATTTAAAGTAATGAAAGCAAATTTTATTTATTTGGTCATGAACGAAATGACATGAGTTTGGTGCAAACCGACGGAACAGCTCTCCAAAAAAAATTTTCATAACATAATCAAATACGGATGAGGTAGTGTATTAGTTATGGGGTGTTTTGCCTGGTCTGGAGTCGTCAATTTCATACGTATACGTGCTCTATATATACAGAATTATGACCGTCGATGTCTATATAGATATAACCAATGAAATTTTGAAAGTATCGTCGCTGAAAGAAGAATGAAGAAGATGAATTCATCTTCCAACAAGAGAACGATCCAAAACATGTGGCTCGGAAAAATAATTTCTTTCCGATCTTCCAAAATAAATTGTTGGACTGCCTGTGCAATCACCGGACTTAAATCCGAATGAAAATTTATGGTCAATTTTAGACCAGAACGTCAATAAAAGTGACGTGTCGAATAAAATAAGTTGTTCGAATCTTTGACTGAAGACCTGGGAAAAATCGATCGGCAATATTAATTAATGTTGTTCAAACTATGCTCCGACGTTCAGAGGTTATTTTCGCAGCAAAAGGTGGTCATACAAAATATTACAAACGGGATATGATCATTTATTTGTTTTTTTTCATGAGTGCGTACTTTTTTTTGTCCACTCCAATATTGGCACCTGCGGGTGATATATTTTTTTTCTGCCGTTTTTATTTTATTTTTATTATGATTCAGTAAGGATGAGTAACTAATCTCACAAACTATCGTTGAAAGGGTTGTGGAAGTACGTCCTTTATTGTTTTCATAAGTAAAATAACACTAATTCAAGATTTCACATAGTGCGTACTTTTTTTTGTCCAGTACTGTATAACAATTTGTGTTTATTTAACGGTTTTTATTACCTTTATCTATCTACGTCAAAAAAAAAATAGGTAAGAACGATTTTGATCGTTATTTCGATGTACTTCTTGCCAAGTAATTTTATTATTTTAAACACGTCTTCGTTCTCTGATTTTCGGCTGAATTCGAGACATTCACATTGTGTTGAGTGACAGATCTTAACGCCACAGTTACTTGACTTACTGCTCTAAAAAAGAAAGAAAAAGAAATGAAAGCTGACGAATGAACCCACGACCATCGTAATTACAGTCGAATTTTATTCCGCACTACCTTGAATTAAAATTTATTAACAAAAGAACAAATTATCCTTATTATTATAAATATAACTAAATATTTCTATACTAACGAAACATCATCAATCAACTAGCATTCAATACTAATCACCTAATTGGTGACAAATAAATAATGTAGGCGTTCAAATAGACTTTACTAACATAACACGTTATATTGACACGTTATTGATAACCTTATAATCCCAATATCTTTTAATTTTATTGTGAGTAAAGTACATTCTTTCATGAAATCAATGAACTCATAATAATAAATACGCACACTTTTTCTTGTATGGTAGGGAGAACCAAGACACTCCGTTCTCTACTTTGAGTCCGTAATCGGGAAATTGCTTGCTGAGTGGTGGAACTCAACGCCGCGCTTTGACATTTAGATTTGTAAATAAATAAAATATAATTATTAAAGAACTTTTTAGTAAACAAATACGTTTAAATAATATTTTATTTATTAATGTACCTGCATTTTCAAAATTACATGTAATATAGATATACTCCTATCTTACGCAAATAAAACGCGTCATTGGACTGTGCCACTATATTAATGAATTCATTAAAAAGTGAAGAATGAAATGTTATTATTACGACGTTCTTTGCAAAAAAACAAACCTGTAACAAATTAAAAAAATGCTTTCTTTAATAGTATTCAAGTAAATAATCGTAAACGAAGCTATAAAACAACTTCACGCTTTTGCCCGCATAGCGTAGTCTGAGAGAACCTATTGTCAAGATATTTCGTCCTCCACTTTTGTCCGAAATCGATACATTGCGTGTTAAGCGGCAGAAATGAACTATGTCCTACCCGACCAGAAATGAAAATAAAAAAAAAAGAAAAAAATTCTAACATACTTGTTATTGGGATTGAACCCATTACCAATTGCGTTTACAATCACACATTTTGCTACTACGCTACCATGGTCTCCACAAACTATACCTACATATTTTAGACATCTAGTATTTTTAATTTTAAATATTTCTTAAATAAATTATACAAATTAATCACAATAAATTTTCATCAAAAGTCATTCAACATACAGCCTAACCAAAATGAAAAACTCAAAAAAAAAGTATCCATATTTAAACAGATACACAAAAAAAAATTGGCGCCTAAACAAACGTCATAATGCGTCCTTGTCAAAATCATATAAAATGCATATCAAAAGTTATTTATAATGAAGATATTAACGTAAAATTCCACTAATTAAGAGTATTTGCTCATTGTTGAGATAAATGATAACGCATTTGTAGTTACGACGGCAAGTAGGGCGGACATTTTTAGTGAAATTCTGTAAAAATGCGGTGTGTCTCCGAGAGGCGTGGATATATGTCCCGCCTCAGAGTGTAGACCTTGGCTAGTGGTTTAGTGTTGTTTTTGAAAGAACTGTTTAAATATTTCAAATATATGGTAAGTATATTTAAAAAATATATATTTATATGAGAGTTATAAGATAGTAACGAGATTGGGGATGTGATAATAATTTTTGTTTCCTTTTTATATAATCGTTTGTATATATTATGTTATTTTGTAGTTTGTCTATATATTTTATATTATTTTTCCACTTCAAAGAAGGCTTTGTGTAATAATTAAGTCTTAGCCATTTTGTTTGAGTTAACAGGGGAAAATTTATAATTTGTTATAAATTTAGATTTAACTCCAAATAGAATAAGAATTCACATTCATAGCATTTTATTATTATACATTTTAATTGTATCTTATTTATAGTGTGAAATATTTTTTAAAGTAATTAATTTACTTGTTAGTTATTTTTACATGAAAGCTAAATTGTCAATATTTTTAAAGCGTATTAACGGTTTTAAATTTAATGCGTAATATACAAATGTATTATATATTAGCTTCACGCTGTATCCCGCGCACAGCAGGCAGAGGGAACCTAGTGTTAAATTAATTTGTAATATTATTTAATTAAGATACGTATATAAATACTATTTTGTTATCAGCCTACTTTTCGTGTTAAACTCATATTACTCGTACGTTCCACTATTTATAGTTTGTCGTATGACAGTGTTTCTGTAGTACCTACTTACGTTATGTGTTGAAGGTCGCCTATTCGATTTTAGTTTGAGCTCAATATTTATATTTCGGTTAATACAATTTCTACTGTTTATATAATAAAGTGGATTTTCTACTTTTTTATATATATTGGGTCTAAATATTGTATTCCCTTCATTGAGGTTGTAGTGGCGCAGTAGGACAGCGTCTGACGCAATGGTTGTGAGTTCGATTCTTACTGAGAGAAATAATCAATTCTATTATATATAATTTTAATTTCCCCGCTCTGGTACCAAAGCAAAGACAAAGCACAGCGTTAAGTTCCGTCACCCACAAACTCCAAAGATTCGATTTCTAGCGGAAAATGGCGAACGGAGTGTATTGACACTAGGTTCTCTCTACTAGGACTAGGTCGATATGCAGGGAAAATGGTGAAGTTGTTTTTTAAATTTATGTGTTTCTTTATTACAAATTGTAAACATAAAAAATAAATTAAATAAAAAGGTAAAGAGTATTAAATATCGTTAAAAAATATCACGTGTATTCTGCTTATGTATGAGAAAAACGTAGCGTGAAGTTCAATTATTATCGCAAATGATAGTTTTGTTATTAAAATAATATACCTACATACGCAGCATTCTTTGTTTTATTATTGTTTTTATATTACGTATTGTCATTCAAAGAGTATTTTTGCTTTAACAAAGTAACTTTTCTCCTTAAATCAAAATTTAATTACCTGTTACTACTAGTGTAAGTACCTTAACTTTTTACTTACTGTACTTATATGTTAAAAGATCCTGTAATAATGGGGAGACATTCACATATAACAAAATAGATTTGTAAGGTGACCTTATGTTTTATAAGGTAGGTATAATATACATATATGTCATAATCACTATGGCAGAGAAAACCTAGTGACATAGCACTCCGTTCTCCATTTTCCACCTGAAATTGACATATTACTTGTTGAATGGCATAACTCTGAGGGGTATTGCGTTGAAACGCATAGTTTAGCGATCAGATTAGTCTAATTTTAAAATTTTCTAACTAGCGAGAATTTTCAATTTTCCAAAAATTTTTTTTACCTAATAAGATTTAAAATATGTTTTAAAAATAAGTGAATTAGTGTTTGCACAAATTACACTTTAGCTAACAATATTATTAACAGAATTACTTAAGTAATTGTTTCATTTATATGTTTAATTGTAATGAATTTCAAGTAACATTCAATTATGGCTAAGTGGTAGTTTATTTTTGCTGTACCATTTGTAAGTAATACAGATTTATATAGTAATTGATAATAATTGATACGAGGTCATAATGGTGCAATGGGGCAGCGTCTGCCTGTAATCGAATCTGGTTGTGGGCTCCATTCCCGTTCGGTAAAGTTATGTAATTTCATTGGTCTGGTGAAACGAGATAAAGTGCGGTGTTGAGTGTTATCACTCAATGCGCAATGACGCACATGCAATTCGAGCGGAGAGTGGAGAAGAGAGAATCTTTTGAGTGGAAATCGAATCCTCTGACTGTAATTGCGATTGCATATTTATCTAATAAATTTTATTTATTAGAAATTTTATTTCTAATAAATTTTATTTCTAATAAATTTTATTTATTAGCTAAAACCTACTAAAGAAAAATTTAAGATAATGATGTATACTTTTTTTTATTAAAAGTGAAGATTTTATTGAATTTTGTACGATATGTGTGTTATGTTCAGGTAAAAGGGAATTTTGGTTCTTTTTAGTTATTTTTTTATACAATAATATATGAATAAAATGTTTCATATTTCAGGAGTCCCTTAATATTCACTGAAAATGTAAGCAATAATTTATTTTATATAGAATAACCAACTCTATGTATATTAAGGCAATGTTCATACGTCGCTCTCTTGTTCGTTGCTCTTATAAACATTTTGACGTGATTGTAAACAGACAGGAGTGTTGTAAACCCAATTTTGCAGTTCATTTTTAGATTGTTTACATAGTAAACCTACTTTTAAGTATTATATACTCTTTATACCCATGCAATCGTGGCTCAGTGAGACAGATGGTAAATATGCCCTTGCTGTTATAGGTTTGATATCCTTTTGGGGAATGATTATGTTTAAAATTTAAATTATTTTCATTTCTACGTCATTCAACTCACAAAGTCTCGATTTCGCACAAAAATCTAAGATCGTAGTTTCTTGACACTTGGACACACAGTAGTTTTGACTTCCCTGCTAGTAACAGTATTTTTTTTATGGAATAAAGGAGGCAAACGAGCTGAAGGCCCACCTGGTGTTAAGTGGTTACCTTCGCCCATAGACATCCACAACATTCAAGTTATGGATGCGTTGCCAGTCTTGGGAATGTAGGACAGAAGGATCCCTCCTTCTGAAAGGAAGGATGGTAATGGTGGGAATAGGGAGAGCTGGCTTACATGCCAACGAATCGGAACACATCATAAGATATTTGGCGGTTCGTCTTTGATAGTGGTCGCGAGCCAGTCGGAGAACGAATCTCCTACCACCAAACTACTGGGTTACCCGCCTTTTACGGGACGCTACTCAGCGGCGGGGGGGAATAGTTTTCTTAACCCGTCCCCCCACGGGACAATTAAAAAGTAAAAAGGGTAAATTGAAAATTAAGCAATAAAATAAACATTGCACATGTATCATGAGTTTGAATTATATCATAAAATTTATTAATAACGGACATTCTACGCATCTACAGGTCTACAGGTCGCTAAGAAATGCCTCTTGTACTATAATTTATAGATCTATTATACATTTCATTACCTTATTTTAGATTTGTATACTGTAAGAACAATGTTAGTAAGCGAAGCTTATTAATCTGTCGAAAAATATATTTAAAGAATAAAAATGTGTGGATGTAATAAGATTTAAGTTTAGAGCAGGTTTTCTTTTTATTTTTTATTCATGTTCTTTTCCATGTTCCATCCATGTTCTTTTCTACTCTTTTGTTTGTAGTGTTTTTTTCTTTGTAATTTAGAAGTGAGTACACTTTCTAACATGTAGATGTTAAAAGGTTTATTTAATAGAGATAATGTAGGAGTCCCTCCAAGAGCTAGGCAGTTCATGGGGTTTTATGTGGATAGCGCCAACGTATAATTCCTCGTTTTTTTTTGGATCGATTAATTTTAGAGCAGATTGTTCACTTTACATTAAAAAATAAAATTGTGATTATTAAATTTGAAAAGAGCAATTATTGAGTTTTTTTTGCCAACTCAGCAGAATTGCCTTCTGAGCTGGTAGTTTTATGTTAGCTGGTAGCATTATATAATTCAAATGGTGTAATTGAACAAAGGAGTTAGAATTCGAATTCCCTTCTGATATATTACTTTAAATGATAAATCCATACTTATATTATAAATGCGAAAGTCTATGTCTGTTTGTCTGTCACGCTTTCACGGCTAATCTACCGGTCCGATTTGAATGAAATTTAGAATGAAAACGGTAAAAGTGACTGGGTCTAACATAGGCTACTTATTTTTTCAAAAATCAACCTCTAAAGGGTTGAAATAGGGGATGAAAGTTTATATGAAAAATCTAAACCGCTTGACCAATTATAATGAATTTGGCATAAATATAGTTGACAATCTAAGCTTAAACATAGGCTACTTTATATTTTGAAAATGCGCCTCCGAGGGTTGCAATATAACGAAATAGTTCACGTGACGAACCCGCGAGCGGGCCGCTAGTATATAAATAAATAGATATGTAGACATTCATTTATTTTAATACGAATACTTTTAAAATATCTATCTGATCTAATTATATAAAATAACATTTGCCAGATTAAATAGAAACCATAGCAAAAGAGATTAAATAATAAAAATAGGTAATTACAGTATAAAAAATAATCAGTTATACTAACATTCAGTAACATTCTTCTCAAGTACGCAAAAGCCTTGAAACTGTAGATTATTATGATTTATATGATTTTCAATCATGTTTGCAAAGTCGTAGAGTTCAAAATGTTTTAATTTATATGTTATTTTTATTCTTGTCGCAAAGAAATCAATACCCATCAGTTATGGTTTTGTTATTCTACATCTTATTTAATCTTATTATTGTGGCCACTCGTGGCCCAGTGGCACAAGCGTGTGACTGTAAACGACTGGTTGTGGGTTCGATTCCCACTCGAGGAGTGGAAATTATATTTCCATTTTCTTCGCTCTGGTGTCGAGGTAAAGCGCGGCGTTAAGTTCCGCCACTTAACACACAAGCCTCCGAATTCGGCGGAAAGTGGGGAACGGAGTGTCTTAACACTAGGTTCCCTCTGCCTACCCTGCTGTGTGCGGGATACAGCGTGAAACTAAAAAAAAATAAAAAAAATTAATGATTCCAATGTGAATCAGTTGGAATATACCTGACTGCAAGCGATGATTGTGGGTACGAATGCTACTGCAGTAAATGTTATATTAACAGATTTTTATTAGCTTCACCTATATCTATTTACTTATAAATGTAAGAAAAGTTTTATGCTTTATTTTTTCTAATCCTTCGTATTTGGTTTCCTTGAAAATTTGCATACTTGGCCGGATTCTTTTGCGTTTTAATACTTATGTAGAATGGGCTTAATACTCTATTCGATACATACGATAACGAGAAAATGGTTAATATAAAGTGTATTTTAAATTTTTGTCAAAAATGTTATTATTTATTTTATTAGTGAGAGTAGAGCAGTCACCTAACCACCTAACAATTAATTATTTAGTCCAAACGTCTAATTATAGTAAGTCATGGGCCCTTGCGTCACTTTAACACGCATTAAATGCTTGCTCTAGTCTATTTCAAAGGTGTTATCGTCAGAATTAAATAATTGTCATACCATTTTAGTAAAGGCGATCTAGCTAAGCTTCTTGTTTCAATTCTTTTTAGGTCCAAGCTATTAATTTAATGAACCACTAAATTACATGTATCTTCTTATTTCAATACAATCACCAGATTTTGTTATTCACATTAACAAAGTGCATCACACACATAGAACATTGAAAAATATTTTTAGAGTGTTATTCTACACTTAAGAAAATTGAAACACATAAAGAAAAGGTATTAAAATCAGGCGTTCCAGTTTTTATACGTTTTCTTAATGTCTTTTACATATAAATATTTTTTGAAAGTTACAGAATTCGAACCTGCGCCTCTTGGTAACCATCCAAACACTCAGACTGCTCTGCTCGAGCTCATGGTTTAGCAGTCAGAGGACTTATGGCATTTTCAAGAGGTGCAGATTTGAATCCCCTGAAATAAAAAAATATTATAAGTAAATAAACATACCCTAACAAGTCTCACATCTGTCATCATATCACGTTATACATATGAAGAAAATTTCAAATGAAATTAACTCTATGGTGATATTTGTTGCTTCCTTTGAATAACACGTCTATTCATGCCTGATAAAATTTCAAAGATCTGAATATAACTAGTAGTTCTGTTACCGCGTAAAATACACGCCTGACTCTGGTATATGGTAGTTTGTGCAATATTTATTTTGTGATTTTAATATATTATTATTAAAATACGACTTACATGTATTTTTATTTCAAAATACTGCATTTTTCTTCTCCTTCCTCACATCAATCTTTTCTTTTTTTGCTTATATTGGCGGAACTTGACGCCACACTTTGCCTCGGTGTCAGAGCGCAAAAAATGTAAATATTAATTTCACTCCTCGAATGGGAATCGAACCCACAATCAGCCGTTTGAGGTCACACGTCTGTGCTACTGCACCAGGACTGGCCAAATTCAAATATGTTTTTAAATATTACAACTAATCGCTTTTACGATCAGATGCCGTCCTACTGCGCCACGATGGTCTTCATTCTCGGTCTCATCTCTCTTCTTAATAAAGAAAACAGATAAGAACTTACGAGTTCTTATGAGATGAACTACAGTTCCTTTGGTGTTACACGGTGTTCAATTACCATCAAGTGACCCGAACGCTTCATTACTTAAGGAGTAATGAAAAAGGAGAACATAATCGTTAACCACAAATCGCTAAACTTTGCCCATTTTACTTACACCTAAACATTAACTGTGTAATATAATTTGATAAAAATTTTATTGGAGCCAGTCGTGGCGCAGTGGCACAAGCGTGTTACTGTAAACGACTGGCTGTGGGTTCGATATTATAATATTATATTTCATTTCCATTTTCTTCGCTCTGGCGTTGAGGCATAACGTTCGGCTTAAAATGGGGAAAGGAGAGTCTTAGCACTAGGTTCCCTCTGCCTACCCTGCTGTGTGCGAGATATAGCGTGAAGCTAAAAAAAATATATATTGGATGTTTTGGAACTATATTAGACACTCAATTTTTTTTCGTCTGAAACACTAAAAATAAACTCTTAAATAAAGGCAAAAAATAAAATTGACTTAAATTTACTACTATTCGTCATCAGTCATGAAATCGTTCACGTTCTAGCCAGTAGTCAAGTTGTAGTTGTAGACATAGAGGCATGTGTCATCTAGGCACCATATCACAGTAGAGCCTTGCATATCTCGCATGCATGTAATTAAGTAGATTTTGTTATGTGATAACAGATAAGTGATAAGAGCAAAACTGATTAGGGCTATAAAATATGTAATTTTATGCAAATTTAGCATGACGTTCAGATATGTTGAACAGAATCGTTTGAGATCACGTTTTTTATATGTGAAAAAATCATAGCGAGTTATTGACAATGGCGGAACTCAACGCCGCGTTATGATTTTTCACCAGAGTGGAAAAAAGATAAAAAATAAATATAATCATCTCCTGGGAATCAATTGGAAATCGTCAAAAAGGTCAAATAATTTTGTTCAAAATAAGAAGTTACATGCTTAATTTTTTGAACGTCAAATAGTTTACCACCAGTTCACTAAAGTTAATGCCTCAGAACTGAGAAGAACCGGCGTAAGAAACTTAGCGGGACTTTTTTTTTTTTTAAAGTAATTTTTATGTACAGATTTATTGCTGACAGTGATACTTTGAAATAGCCTGGAGCGAGCATTTCATTTCCAAGGTGTGTTATAATTTATATAATCCTTAATTAGATAATCTTTAACACACAAACGCCTTTTCACAACTTTTTTAAATTGTGATATAGAAAAATCTTGGACGTTTTCTGGGATCCTATTGTAAAAGCGTATACACTGTTCCAGTAATGAATTATCGATGTAATCAAGTCTCAGGTGTAATCAGTTTATGTTTATTTCTAGTATTAATATTATGTGTGTCGCCGATTTTTGTAAAATCATTAATATTTTTCTTAACATACATGATATTAGCAAATATGTATTGAGAAGCTACAGTAAATATATTAATTTCTTTAAATTTTGTTCATAATGAATCTTTCGGGCCTAAGTTATAGATTGCACGAATGGCTTGCTTTTGTAGAAAAAAGATCGAGTTAATTGCGGCTGCATTACCCCAAAGTAAACCTATAACCATTGTATAGTATGCAATGAGACGGTACAGTACTGCGCCACGATAGATATAAATTGTTTCGTGCGTTCTGTGATAATTCTTTACCTTAGTCTCGTTATTGGGTAACCTGATAACGTTCTAGGTCAAAACGTAGGTATAACCGATAGCCGATTGATGGGTCAAAATGGAGATGTTATAAGCTTTAATTTGGAGATCACTGATTTTTTTTTGCTTCACGCTATATCCGGCATACAACAGGGTAGTCAGCCGCCACTTAACACGCAATGCCTCCGAATTTAGGGAAAGTGGGGAACAGAATGTCTTAAAACTAGGTTCCCTCTTTCTACCCTACTTTGTGCGGGATACAGGGTGAAGCTAAAAAAACTAAAAAACTATTAAAATTAGCGATTTTGGCCCCAAAAAAATATCAAAACTTAAATAGGTCCGTAGCTAAAAAAGGTCCCTTAGCCCTTACATAAACCAATTAAGTTTACACTAAAAATAAAAATAATAAAGTTACAAATATTTTTTTTAAAATACTCGTTTTATTGTAAAGTCTTGCATATTTTAACCTGGGATTTTCTTATCAAAATTATATAACGCTATCTAATCTCTATGTACCTACTATGTAAAGTTCTCTTATTATGTGCTTAGTGTGATTGTCACTTTTGATTTAGTATGCATTATGTATTTATATAGAAAGTTGTATGTTTGTTTGTCTTTTCCTTGAAGTGAAGGAAGTGGAGAGAGGAAAACATACACGTGCGTTTGACATACACTTTTGTATAAAGTGACATTTGCGTTGCTAAGGCAACTAAGGCAACTCGTATTTTACGCTTCAACGAGGCGTAATCGCAATAACTTGTGTAACTCATTTTGCATCGAACCCATGTTATTTTTAGTTCCTTAACCATATGGAATGCAGTTGATACAAAATAAAAATGATATCTGGCAGATATGTATTGCAATAAAAGAAAGACTGTGTTTTATCTTTTCATTTGATCGCATCTTTGAAGATCTTTTTTATTTTTGTTGCTATCCTCGTTTTTTTTTTTTTTTTTTATAGCTTCACGCTATGTCCCGCACACAGCAGGGTAGATAGAGGGAACCTAGTGTTAAGAAACTCCGTTCCCCACTTTCCGCCTAATTCGGAGGCTTGCGTGTTAAGTGGCGGAACTTAACGCCGCGCTTTACCTCGACACCAGAGCGAAGAAAATGGAAATATAATTTCCACTCCTCGAGTGGGAATCGAACCCACAACCAGTCGTTTACAATCACACGTTTGTGCCACTGGGCCACGACTGGCCACAATGGCCACAAATGCTATCCTCGTCTCCATGTTTAATGTTAAAATTGATATTGTTGTAATATTAAACATACATCGTTAGTTTGACAATTATTTTTAGATTTATCTTTTTTAACACAACCTTTTAAGCATCCCTCGCGTCCATCTATCTATTTATTTCTCTATTTATTTATTCCTTTACTCATCTTTATATCTATTTGCATTTTTTTTTATTTCTTATTTTCATTTTTGGTTTCATCCTTTACCATCTTACTTACTTTTGACATGACAGTAACCTAGTGTCAATACACTCCGTTCTCCACTTTCCATTTGAAATGTATCAGACATTGCGTGTTGAGGCCAACCTCAAAGCCGCGCTTTGTTCTATCAGAGCAAAGAAATAAGAATAATTGAAAAATTTAATCATTCGCCCCCTACGGATTTACGGTTATTGTCTTTTGTTATTTAAATAATGATTTGTCCGAGTGGGAATCGAACCCACAACCATCCATTTCACGTATCAAATCGACACTATCCCACTAAGATACGACGATCGCTTTATTATGGATATTTTAAGGTTGTCTTACGTCATAATGGTTATTGCATGGTAAATATAAGCTTAATTCCTCAGTGCTTTGAACTGAGCGTTAATAGAGAGCTTTTAGTCGATTACCTTTTCATTTTATGTATTTAGGCTAAGACGAAGTAACTGGACAGTATTTGGAAATGTATAGTAACAGCTTCTATTAGTCTGAATCCAATACAAGTTATTTAGCAATTTAATTTAATTTCTATTAATCTTATTTAAGAGTCAGTCATGGCACAGTGGGACAATTTCTCACTGTAAAGTGGTGGTTGTAGGTTCGATTCCCACTTAAGGAGTGATTGCATTTAATTAATTGTAATAATTATAATTTTCATTTCTTCGCTCTGGTGCGTAAGACAATGCGCGGCGTTGAGTTCCGGCACTCAGCACGTGATGTCTCGGTTTCAAATGACAAGTGGCAGACGGAGAGTCTTAACACTACGTATTACGTGCTATTCGGAAAGAAGCGTGAAGCTGCTTTTTTTTACTTTACTCTAAAGAAATTAACGCACCGATAGTGTGTCAATATCTGTGCCAATTTTGAACGTGATTATTTTGGATTCAATTTTCACGGATAAAAAGGTTACATATTCTTATATTATTTTCATTTCTCCGTTTTGGTAACATAAATCAAGGTATTGACTTCAGGTACTTGCCTTGCCATATCATGAATTAAAGTGATAGAAATACGTTTACTTTAAGATTCCCTTTACTTACTCGGCTATGTAAGAACTTATTCTCACTGTCCAATACTCAAAAGGCTATTTTTATTTTAAATTATTTAAATATTTTGTTTATTGTCCAAAAATATCCTTAATTTTTTTTTAAGCTTCACGCTGTATCCTGCACACAGAAGGGTAGGCAAAGGGAACCTAGTGTAAAGACACTCCGTTCCCCACTTTCCGCCGAATTCGGAGGCTTGCGTGTTAAGTGGCGGAACTTAACGCCGCGCTTTAGCTCGACACCAGAGCGAAGAAAATGGAAATATAATTTCCACTCCTCGAGTGGGAATCGAACCCACAACCAGTCGTTTACAGTCACACGCTTGTGCCACTGGGCCACGACTGGCCACAATATTCTTTATCGTTTATAAATAAAGAAACATACAAATAAATTTATACATACATATATCTTAAATTATAACAAGATTACAAGCCCTAGGTCAACAGGAACAGGAATGTACACAGGTCGTATAGTGACCGTGATCGCTGTATCCGAGTGCCTTGCAATTTATTTATTACATTTAAATATAATTTTTAATTGCATCCTCATATTTTTATTACTGTTAATGAATTAAGTCACTGTTGCTTTAATTAAGATGTAAGTTAATAGAAGTATGAGTTCAAATACACAGAAGCCCTCTTTTAATAAAGTTTTCTCTTATATTGAGTAGGCAGTAGAATAGTGTCAAGATACTCTGCTCCCCGCTTTCCCTTCAATTTTGAGTCATTGCGTGTTGATATATGTTAAATTCTTTAACGGCGTTCTTTATCTTCATAGAACAGAAAACTAAAAGAATTAAGACTGTAATAGTACCTGCAATGAATAAATTTAAATCATTTTTTTAGCTTAAGACATTTCCATTTTGAGATATGCTAGGTGAATAGAAAAATGTAAACAAATTTCAAACATTCCAGTATCTAATTTTATTGTTATTATTGCTAAATATCAAGAATTTATACGAATTTATAAATAAAAATAAATAGCTTCACGCTATATCCCGCACACAGCAGGGTAGGCAGAGGGAACCTAGTGTTAAGACACTCCGTTCCCCACTTTCCGCCGAATTCGGAGGCATTGCGTGTTAAGTGGCGGAACTTAACGCCGCGCTTTACCTCGACACCAGAGCGAAGAAAATGGAAATGAACCCACAACCAGTCGTTTACAGTCACACGCTTGTGCCACTGGGCCACGACTGGCCACAATTTTATAAAAGTGTTATAGATTTACAACTACAAAAATTAGTAGTCACTTAATCACTAAACACACCGATAAATCTGATATAATATATAGGAAGTAATCAGTATAACATTAAATCATGTAGTTAGCAAGTTAGCAACGGATATGATAAGATATATACATATAAATTATATTAGATATATGTATAATGTATGGAACATCGATATTGTATATCATCGAGTTTTTTTAGAATATATGTTAAAAATCCTCAGTGGTGTATTCCCTGTGTAGGATAGGTATTTTCGAATTAGTACAATCTTTAAAATATATTTAATAGCGGCCCGCTCTCGGCTTCGCCGCGTGTACTATATAACTGTTTCGTTGTGTTGCAACCCTCCGGGGTGGATTTTTTAAAAATAAAGTAGCCTATGCTTAAGCTTTCATTATCAACTATATTTATGCCAAAATTCATTACAATCGATCAAGCAATCAACTTTCATCCCATATTTCAACCTTTTAGAGGTAAAGAAATAAGTAGCCTTTGTTAGTCCCTGGACATTTTACTACTTTTATTCTAAATTTCATCCAAATCGGACTGATAGATTAGGCGTGAAAGCATGACAGACAAACAGACAAACTTTCATATTTATAATATAAGTATGGATTAAATGAATTTTTATATCCACAACAATAACTAGACTTAGCACTAAGAGCACTAAGAGCGTTTCCAAAAGTTTGAATTCGGGTTCGAATCCCAGCTCCTTTCAAATTTTTATGCGTTTTCAAAAAATGTAATTTTCAATTTTCTAACACTAAAATATGTTAAAAACAATACTATTTTTATTTTGATGGATCATACACGGTTTTGTTGTTATTCAATTCACGGGAATAATGAATTGAATAACAACAAAAGCTGTTGTTCTGTAATTATTGTTATGTCTTTCTTTCTGTACTACCATCTGGATACCTTTATATATTACCTAAAAGCGTGGTGTTAAGTACTACCACTAATTGGTTGGTAAATGAAGACGGAGTGTCTTAACACTAGGTTCCCTTTGCCTACCCTGATGTATGTGGAATACGGGTGAGAAGCTAAAATAATGATTATATTGTTACTCACAAACAGCATTGATATTTGTGTTATTTATATGCTTCGACGAATATACTTTCTAAAGGCCTAACGAGTGCATTACGATTACCAATCGATATACACTATGCATCTGAGAGATACATCATACATTTTCCTCTATATTTTGCAAAATATTGTATAATGCAAACCTTAGTTAGGAGTTAGGTAATTTTGGGTTTTCAAAATTGTATTTTCGTGTGCTAAAAATTTACGTGATTAATTTCAAATGTATTAAAAATATAAAGAGATTAATAAAAAAAATAATGGAAAAGATAAAAAAACTAATTAAAAAAAATAATGAAAAAGATAAGAGGTCTTATAACATCTACATAAATTACAATAATTCTACAGAATATTCATTTTTAAATGGACTAAGTTAAATAATACATGTTGACATGTTGACTTATAGCGCTTTCCAACGAGAAAGTCAGAAAAGTATGTCTTACCTTATAAGGTAAGGAAGCTTCTAGAATGCAATACGATATAGGTATCTTTACCATTTAGTTTCTGACGAGTACGCTCAATTGACTTGATAGGTTTATGCGATGTATCAATCTTTGTAATAGTTAGGTTAAAATTTATATGTGAATTTTTGTTTAGTTAACTATTTTAAGACACAGTAAAATTAGTAAATAGGGGCCTGTCGTGGCGCAGTGGCACAAGTTGTGACTGTAAAGCGACTGGTTGTGAGTTCGATTCGCAATCTAGGAATGCAAATATTTAATATTTCCAATTTCTTCGCTCGCTCTGGTGTCGAGGCAAAACGCGGCGTTGAGTTCCGTCACTTAACCTGCAAATCGTCCGAATTAGGCGGAAAGTGGAGAACGGAGTGTCTTAATACTAGGACCTCTCTGCCTATCCTGCTGTGTGCGGAATATACCGTGAAGTTAAAAAAATAGTATGCAATTTGCTGTTGTTAAGGAAAAACAAATTGGTCAAGTTATAAGAATGTATATAAAAAATAGCATACCGGTATACCATTGTCATCGGAGAGAAAATAGTGGCAAAACATGTGGTTCTTTACTTTCTATCTAGATTTAGAAATTCTGTGTTGAATGGCCTAAGTCAATATAACGCTTCCTTTTATAAGAGCGGAGAAATTAATTTAAATAAATTATATTCATACCCATAATGACTACTTCGAGTGGAAACCAAAGCTACAAGCAATCGCGTTTATAGTCAGACACAGTTCCACAGGCCACAATAACTTTTTTTTTGCTTCACGCTGTATCCCGCATATAGCAGGGTAGGCATCGGGAACCTAGTGTTATGACATTCCGTTCCCCACTTTCCACCCAATTAGGAGGCATTGCATTTTAAGTGGCGGAACTTCACGCCGCGCTTTGCCTCGATATCCGAGCGAAGAAAATAGAAATATTAAATATTACCACTCCTCGAGTGGGAAGAGCTAACTAACTCACAACTAGTCGTCTACAGTCACACGCTTGTGCCACTGCGCCACGACTGGGCCCCACAATAAGTTTATCGTTAAAATACATATTTTTTTTTTTTACTTATTTTAAAAATCAATAAGAAATAAGGAATAATTTACAAAATTTCATGCATTTCTGTATCTGGATTGGCTTAAAGCTATATTATTAAGAATTTTAAACAAAACAAACTATGTAAAAATCCTGAAATCTCTCGTATGAAAATATTCACGTGAAGATTTAAAAGCGTAAACACTTATAGATCTTCGACGACGATACCTTTGAACCAACCTTGAAGACTTATTTAAATACTAATAGAATGTTACTCTAAAGCAACAATTTGTCAATTAATTTATTTGTATTATTCAATAGTATTTTTGTTTACAGTACGTTTTTTGGCAAAGAATTGCTTAGTGTTAAGATCATAGCTCTAGTGTTAAGATACTAGTAGAGTTAGTTTTTCGTCTAAATTTAATATATTGTATATTAAATGGTGGAATACAACACTGTGCTTTGTCGATTATATTTAAAGACAAATCTTACAGCAGCAAATATTACAATTAAAATAACGTATATACCCTCAATACTTCATTCACCCGAAGTGGGAACTACAATAATCGCGTTTACAGGCAGACGCTGTCTCACTGCACTTCGGTCACCGTTTCCAAAATGTTTCCCCATAAACGGTCAGTCAGAGACCTCATAGTTCTGCAATTTTCGCTTGGAATCGAGAAAATGCATGTTGAGCTTCAGACACTACTGCGCTTTGTATGTAAGTTCAAAAGCAGATTTCAAAGTGGAGAAATGAGAATACCTTATGACTCCGTTTAAAGTATTTTTATTTGTCCACCTTCGTATTCCTGGAAATTGAACCCGCAACCAGTCACATTTACAGTCAGACGCTATCCCACTGCACCACAGTGACATCAAGTAATATATTAAGAAACATTCAGCTTCACGCTGTATTTCGCACACAGCAGGGTAGGCAGAGGGAACCTTAAGACACTCCGTTCCCCACTTTCCGTCGAAATCGCCGAAACGCCGCGCTTTGCCTCGACACCAGAGCGAAGAAAATGGAAATATTAAATATCTCCACCCTTCGAGTGCGAATCGAACCCACAACCAGTCATTTTCAGTCACACGCTTGTGCCACTGCACCACGACTGGCCCCGACGTTTAAGAAACATATATTCAATATAATTATAATCTTGTTGTATTCTCGTTATATTCCATCAATATCCCTAATGGCACGTCCAGACAGGAGTGATGGCCTTTCACATGGAAATTTCCAGACGACGTCGTGTAATAAAATAGCTCGGACGCATAGTTTAATTGTTCCAACTACTTCCATTAGTGCGTATCTAATAATAGATCTCGATAATACTCTGATATCGTTACTATATGCGACGTATAAGTGAAAGACGAAAGAATTATTATAAAAATTGAAGTATGTTATGCTACGTGTTTTTGTTATTTGTACTAGGAGAAATAAAATAAACTATAATAAGATTAAAATAAAACTGTTTTAAAAACATACCAGTGGCCAGTCATGGCCCAGTGGCACAAGCGTTTGACAATAAACGACTGCTTGTGGGTTCGATTCCCACTCGAGGAGAGGAAGTATTTAATATTTCCATTTTCTTCGCTCTGGCGTCGAGGTAAAGCGTGGCGTTAAGTTCCGCAATGCCTCCGAATTTGGAGGAAAGTGGTGAACGGAGTGTCTTAACACTAGGTTCCCTCTGCCTACCCTGCTGTGTGCGGGATACAGCGTGAAGCTAAAAAAATAACATTCAAATTTGAAAGGTATTCGAACCTGCCTTCCTTGATAATCGTTCAAGTGACCACGCGTTATGAGTTTTATTAGGCTGCGTTGAAAGTCTTATACACTAGTTGCAACTTATTTTTGTTGTTAGCATCTCTGTAGAGAAATTGTTACAGATTTCTGCTTCTCAAATATTATTACTGCGAACAAACAGTTTGACAAGAGAGAATGCTAATTATAAGATATTTTAAAATTTTAAAATATATGCACACTTAAGATATATTTTTTTACATAAAAAAAAAATAAAAAACTTTGAACACAGCGGTATTTGATTTAGCGTCTCTTTGGAGCCGTCCAAACGCTGTGACAAAATTCTTATACGATTATTACAACTTATTTCTTGAAAAATATTTTGTATACCACAACAATGTAAGTAACACTTTAGAATAAGCCACACGACTGTCTGTCTGATATCCAAATGGACAGGCTGTTTGACGATAAGATAGCTTAGAAACAAATGTATTATATGTACATATTGTGGAGTTTTAAATAGGTAAATAGCAAACCAAAAATTATTATGTAGTTAAAGACACTTAAAATACGTATAAAAATTTTAACGCAGCGGAATTCGAACCTGCGGCCGCTAAGCTAATTAATAGATACTTTTACATGCAAAAACTAAATCGATCGGTTTATAGTATGTTTCCATAATCAGTGACTTTGCAATCAGAGTGAGACTTAACGTACCGTATTGAGAGGCTATTATAATATGAATCCTAGATGTTATGATATTTACCTAGCCTTTATAAGGTCTATAATAATGAATACATATTTTATATGACAACACATGGGTACCTAAACAACAAAACGACTAACCTAATCTCACGTTATCAATTTATAATTTAAATGAAATGAAATTTCAGAATGCTGAATATTGCATATATGTATAATGACATTTTAATAATTTTCTTTGTATAATGACAGTGTTCCGCCACTCAAGACGTAATGTTTCAATTCCGGACGGAAAGCTTAGAAAGGAGTGTCTTGACACTAGGCTCTCTCTAGCTGCGGGAAAACGTTGGGAACTCTCAAATCGCTATTCTGTATTTTGATTGCATTTGTACCTGTATTCATCGGACCAGGCTTGTAGTTTCGTGTTTCTCGTTCGTCAGTTAGCAACAAAATAGTTTAGTATTAGTCATATAGTTTTGGTTTCAAATCATATTCTTATATGTGTTATAAAAATGTAGAAAACTTTGACTTTGAATGACTTTTTTCTTCGCTACCTCTAATAGTCCTTACAACCTAGTACTATACAGATACATATAGTTTAATAAAATATAAGCATTCAAAACGTTCAAATAACTTCTTTTAAAAACTGTGCCAAATTTAAGAGTTATTTTACATTTCTTTAGTTATATAAAACGCCTGTCAGTCTTCCTTTGAAAGAACACTCAGTCACGGGATCGGCGTTAAACGAGATACGCCGTCATTAAAGTTTATTTTGGAATAACCTTCAGAATAACTTTTATACTGTATAGTACCTATAAGATAGTAAGCGCATTCTCACTTGAAAGGTCAGAACTTAGCTACAATAAGCGTCGCAAAAACGACTTTTAGGAAGTGAGGAGACAAATACTAATGATTCCACATTACACATGTTTTGTGTCTCAGTCACTCATTAACGTCCATTGCTTGGTTGACTGTACCTGCGTGAAATTTCCGAAAGCTTAGATATGACTGGTCAAGATAAAATGCGCGTATTATATATGGCACCTACTCGTATATGTGTACAAATATCGTGGATATTTATTCGGACGTTATGGATAGTGCCAAATGACGTCACGCCGAGACACTGTTTCTGTAATTCTGGAAGACTTATGCGCTATACTCGTATGCGTGTAATTGGTGATAAAACTTTTGATGAGACTTTAATAGCTATTATTAAATTTTATGTACGTATTTTTTATATGTATATTAAGTTCCGCCACTTAACACGCAAGCCCCCGAATTCGGCGGACAGTGGGGAACGGAGTGTCTTAACACTAGGTTCCCTCTGCCTACCCTGCTGTGTGCGGGATACAGCGTGAAGCTAAAAAAAATGTACGTATTTTTTTTATTACTTAATTTTCAACTATTTTAGATCTTTTGGGTATAGTTAGATTATAAAATCTTTTGCTAGGATTTTCTTTACATATTTTTTAACTGAGACAATGCGTTTAAGGTATTGCCATTTTGGAAAAATAGAAATATTTTAACTGATAACAGTTTTTTCTGTATACAGTCAGACATTTTTCAACGATTTCACATTGTTTCCTGTAAATTCTCAGACTTATGATTATGCGCCGCTTTCGTATTATAGGCTATAAAGTTCGAGTTTAGATGCTAATAATGGGTCATTTTTGAGACTATAAACTTTATAGTTAATGAAAATTAAATTGATTTTTACGTACTGCTCTGTGTCCTATATTTGATACCGAAAATATATTTGATATAGAGGCAATCGTGGCGTATTGGGACAGCGGTTAACTGTAAATGCGATTCGCTGTGCCTTCGATTCCCACTCGACGGAATAATATTTTATTGATATTTATTTTTCCGTTCTAGCAATTTAAAGTGCAGCGTTGTGTACCGATAATTAATTCGCAATGACTCGATTAAAGGTGAAATATAGAGAACGGAGTTTTGACACCAGATTTACTTTAACCATCCTTATATGCGGGATCAAATATGTTTATATTTATATACATATAATATGCGAAATATTCAGTTTTGTTTTCTGTTATTCCCGTCTTTTCCTATTGAAAATGAAACAACATATATTATCAAACACTACCAAAGGTTTTTAAAAGGTTCTAAATATTATTATATCGAAGTACTAAATATTATTTGTACGTAGGTAGCTCCTACCAAAAGCAAATGGCTAAAATATTCGTCCAAAAACATTAAACAAGCTATTTGATAAAAGTTATTGTAACGCTCAGAGCGTTAAACGTGACCTATTTGCATTTTATGATTCACAAAAGTGGATGAAGCAAAGCTAATCGTGTACTAAAAGAAATGTACTGTCATTTTACGTCTCGCGAAATGATTATAGAGATATTGAGGGTTCCCTTGCAGAAATAAGAATAAATATAAATCACCTCATTGATGTTTAAATAAGTACATATAATTAGGTATTTTTTCAATATTTATACTAGCTGTGACCGCGACTTTGTGTGCATAGAATTTGACAAAAAATATATAAAGTTCTATAATAAAAGTAGCCTAACTTGCTTTTTATTACATCAACTGTCTTCCAATGAGAGTACTGTCAAAAGCGGTCCAGCCGTACTAGAGATTAGCCAGATTAACAAATGTCTTAATAAGCCACTTTACTAAGAAATTACTTAATACTTTTAAATTAAAAATTAGACAGTAACAAAAATTTATAATATAAAATATAAAATTTGTAGAAAAATTTCATTTTGGTGCATGTACCGTGTGCATACATTTAGTAAGCGGTTATTTTAATATTACAAACATACATCACAATTTTATGTACATATATGTAAAGAAAAATGTATGTCAAATACATGATAGCGTATAATATTTATTTAATTAATTTAATTTAATTCCAATGACGTAACTATATTTGCTAATTATAAAAATTAACTCTGTTCATGGCTTCATTCTTCACGCTTTATCCCTAGTGAGGTAAACAGACATTGACGCATCAGGGCAGCGTGTGGCTATAAATTATAATAATTTATTATATATAGTAATAAATTTCCTTTTTTTAATATAAAAAGCAAAATTAAAAATTTTGAAAAATCCCACGACGGTTTAAATGTAATTGAAAAAGGATAAAATAACTAGAAATCCCCCGCCTAAAAGAATATATGTAACGAGATGATGATGACAAATTGGGAAAATTGTGTAAAGATCCCTCGAGTGAGATTGAACTCATAACCATTGCGTGTTATAAGTAGTTAGTCAAATGAAAGGAGGAATAATTTTATCAATTCTCGCATGTATATATTGTTTTTGTGTGTGGCATATTATATTGTGGCAAGTCGTGGCCCAGTGGCACAAGCGTGTGACTGTAAACGACTGGTTGTGGGTTCGATTCCCACTCGAGGAGTGGAAATATTTAATATTTCCATTTTCTTCGCTCTGGTGTCGAGGTAAAGCGCGGCGTTAAGTTCCGCCACTTAACACGCAATGCCTCCGAATTCGGCGGAAAGTGGGGAACGGAGTATCTTAATACTAGGTTCCCTCAGCCTACCCTGCTGTGTGCGGGATACAGCGTGAAGATAAAAAAAAAAAATTTTTTTAGTAATAAATTATAACGTTACTTTAACGTTAAGATTAAATCGACATTTATATTCGTTGAGGATTTATTTGGGGCAAATGGAGACCGGCTAATGCCAACAGCGTCATGTACGCTCTTTACGCGTTTTTGTCCGACTGCGAGACGCAAAGCAGGGTAATGTGTTTATTGAACTCTTGAAGTCTATTCTTGATGAATGTATTATTTATATTTTAAAATTAATATATGCAAATGTTTTTTTTATATACCTAAATAAGATAATGACTGTTTGTAAACAGTACAATAGTTGTGGCTCTATCTATTTGCAGTGCTCGTAATAAGAAATTGAATAAATAAAAATAAAAAAATAAAAATAGACTTTATTGTTGAAATTCTTACACACTAAAAATACTATATAAAAATACTGTTTAGAGTGTTACGGCCACTTCAACTTGTCTCCCGACATAGGCCTCCTCCATTGCTTTCCATCCTTGTCTATCCCTTGCAAGTCTCCTCCACATTCCACCTTTTTAATGTCATTGTTGTAGTGCTCGTAGTTATATTAAAATTATTTCATTTTTCTGCTGTGGCAGGACAAAGCGCGGCACTAAGTTACGCTACTAAATAAGCAATTATCCGATATCTGGAGATATGGTTCCCCACGTAGTGTCTTTAAACTACGTTCTCTCTAATTTATAATTTTGAAAATATTTAATTTTGAGGTATTTTTTACTTTACTATATATACATAAGTATATATCTATATACATAAGTATGTTTGTCTGTACGTAAATACGATACGTGGAACACTGACAATGGCTATACGCTTGAATAGCACCAGCCTTGGTAGCATTGTTATGTAAAACATTTTATGTTATTCATTCTGAGTAACGCTGATTCGTTAAATATTTATAAAATCAAGCTAGATTGATTACCAAAACTCGGCCTGTCTAGAACTAGAATAAGTTCGTTTCTGGCACTTATTTCGGAGGCGGAATTACTACGATCTTTTCAAATTTAGTTAGAATGAGAGTGGAGAGAGAATCTCCACTATGGAGATGAGTGTTACTAACAACTCCTCTAATGCTGTGGATAACCATGGGTGAAGGTAACCACTTACCATCAGGTGGTCCTTCTGCTCGTTTGCCCTCTTCTCGTCTGCAAAGTTAAAGGCTATGGTCAATCTGTGAAATTCGTCAATCCGTGAAATTCTTAGGAGTTTCTGCAGTTACTTTCTTTGTAGTACAAATTATACTACAATTGAAAGTTGATGATATTATTTATTGCCGTGTTTTGGTGTAAGCTAGTGTTAAGACATTCCGCTTTTACCTTTCCGACGAAACCGAGACTTTTCGTGTAGTTTAGGCATTGTGTGTTAAGTGGCGGAACTTAACGCCGCGCTTTGCCTCGATACCAGAGCCAGAATCGAATCCACAACCAGTCGTTTACTGTCACACTTTGTACCACTACGCCACGCATGGCCCCTATGTAGATAACAATATTTATTATTTACTTAATACAACTGTTTATCGAATGTACACACGGCTTAATTATAAATGTTTTAATTGGCCTTTATTTGTAAAATTGATAAGGTAATTTGCTTTACCGAACTACGTTACCTTTTATTTTATTTTTATTTTTAGGTAATTTATGTTTCGTAATATTTTTTATTTATTTAGCTTCACGATGTATCCCGCTCAGATCAGGGTAGGCAGAGGGAACCTAGTGTTAAGACACTCTGTTCCCCACTTTCCGCCGAATTCGGAGGCATTGCGTGTCAAGTGGCGAAACTTAACGCCGCACTTTGCCTCGACGCCAGAGCGAAGAAAATGGAAATACTAAATATTTCCAATCCTCGAGCGAATCGAACCCACAACCAGTCGTTTACAGTCACACGCTTGTGCCACTGCGCCACGACTGGCCCCTATATCAAATAATGAGTGAGTATACAAAAGCAGAGAACAGAGAAAATCACGACTAATCTCTCCTTGATTATTCCACAAAAACAAATCATTGGTGCATTAAAATTAATGCACACCATATATTAAAGTTCGCAGCCAGACAATTTATTCACATATACGTTAAGATATAAGATAAAGATATGAAACGAGACGCATGAGGCCGTCGCCATCAAGGTGTAACAGAAATAGAGAGTTGTTGACGTCACTTGGCAGCCATGTTTTCTGATTTGAGTGAGACAAACCGAATTAAACTAATAATTTACTTTAGTGTTGACATTTATATATTAATATGAATATTGTTAGATATTTTGGTCGCATGACAAATAGCGGTGTCGAGTGCCATTTTATATGAAAACTTCTAGATTTTAGGCGGAAGGTGGAGAGCGGAGTATCTTGACACTAGGTTCTCTTTGTCTACTTCCCTTTGCGTGAAAATGCGTGAAGCTGACAAAAAATTGTCATTCTTATGGTGGATATAAAATGTATTGACATTTTATAGTGGTATAGAGAATAGTGCTCTTCTTAAGTTTTAACGTATATTGTTGTACGAGTATATGCTTGGCGAGTGACAACTTGCTAACAAAGTAGTAGCAAGTAGTAGTAGTTAGGAAAAATGCGCTGAATATAAACATTTGTCTTCAGAATTTGAAGATTCCACATATTATATACTTCACTTCTGGATTAAACTAACAGAACCTGAGTGAAATCGCGGCGTTTAGTTCCGTCGCTCAATAAGCAAATTGAAAGATTTCCAGGAACCATATTCTTCTTAAAGTCTTGTGAACAGAGTGTGTTAATATTAGATTTTCTCTGCAATGCAGGAGAAACGTGACACTACATTAAATAACATATTTAAATACTATAACAAATTATCATAGGAGCTTTGCGAAGAGGAAATGTGTTGTTTTCAGCCGGTTTGATACGGTTAAGTCCAGGTAGCGAGGCCGAATTATCTCAAGATTGTGATGATTGACATACATTTGTAATCGTCTTGTTAGTTTGTAGTTATGTTAATGAGGACATGCCGCCTCTTTGCGATGACAGCTTGGCATTTCAAAAACGTTTCCCTCATTTACTTGATATTTAAAACCGCTGTGGTTAGTTTTACCTTGTACAAAATTTTTTTTTTACTAAAGCCATTGCGGCGTCGAATATCAAGCAAAAAAAAAACGATTTTATTGAGATCTCAGGTGATCATCGCAAAGAAGCGATACATTACCTTGTCTTTTTGGTAGTTTCCGTACCTGGATCTTCATTCAAGGTGTTTTTTTTATTTAAAATACTTTGAAGTAAAAATTCTTTACGCTCGCCTGGCTTAGAAGAGTAAGCTGGTGAATGCGTGACTAGAACGTTGCGAAAAGTGTGCTCGGATGAGGCCTACGGCAGGGTTGAGGGAGATAAAAGTTGTTGTAGATAGAAATAGCGAGAGTTACATTTCGTATATTCTGCGCAGGGGCAAAGAGTGTGACTATAATGCGACAGGTTGTCGATTCGATTTCCACTTGACGAAAGGAAATAGTTACTATTTTAATTTTCTTTGCTCTGGTTTCGAGGCAAAGCGCGGCGTTAAGTTCCGCTAGTTAACACGCAATACCTCCAGAATTCAGCAGAAAATAGGGAACGAAGTGTCTTAACACTAGCTTCCCTCTGCTTGCCCTGCTGTGTGCGGGATACAGCGTGAAGCTAAAAAAAAACATTGTTAAAAAAGAGCAATTGTCTAAGAATATAAAATTTATATTTTCATATTCCAAACGGTTGTTGTTTGTCACAAGATCGAAACTTATAAATAACCGATAAATAAATTCCTTCGGTTTCTCACATTTCCAACTCAAGGGCGAAAGCCGCCTACTCTGTCTAGACTATACTTGTGCTAGTAAACAAGAATAACGCAATTCAAAGGGAAAACAAGGAAAGAAAAACCATATATTTTTGAAAAAGACATTTAAAGATTTAGATTTTTTCAATTTTCCTAAGTGTGGAATATAACACTTTAAAAATGTTTAAAAGTCATATATATTTTTTTTTGTCTCACATTTTATCCCGTTCTGTATAGAGAACCCAGTGTTGTAACACTCCGTTCGTCATTTCTCGCCGAGATTCTCGACAGCTCTTGTAACGGAACTCATCAGTTCAGAGTACATAATTTTATTAAGTTTTCAATACAAGACCATCGTGGCGCAGTGACATAGCGTCTGATTGAAAACGCAAAGGTTGTGGGTTCCATTTTGTTGTGGGGGATTGAAAATTGATTTTTCCGCTCTGGTTACAAGACAATGCGTGGTGTTGAGTTCCTCCATTCTAAATATGCAATAGAAAACGGAGTGTAGATAGGTAACACTAGGAACTCTGTATTGTCTTAATTAAGAGTTAATTTAAATGTAGAAATAAGTATAGTAAATATAATACTCGCTTAGGTAATTTTAAACGTCATTTTAGTTTTGAGCAGCATGTCAATGTAATTTAAGAATAATCAAAGAATTAATAATGATCAAAGCATGAAGGGAAAAAAAGATACGAGACCGGGGTGTATGTAGTGTTTGAGTATTAAATAAAAAAAAAAACACTAGGTACTCTATATTCTTCAACCTAACCGTATAGGAAAAAACGTAAAGCTGTTCAAAGTACAGAAATTAAAAAAAATGTAGTCGTGGCCCAGTGGCACAAGAGTGTAACTGTAAACGACTGGTTGTGGGTTCGATTCCCACTCGAGGAGTGGAAATTATATTTCCGTTTTCTTCGCTCTGGTGTCGAGGTAAAGCGCGGCGTTAAGTTCCGCCACTTAACACGCAAGCCTCCGAATTCGGCGGAAAGTGGGGAACGGAGTGTTTTAACACTAGGTTCCCTCTGCCTACCTTGCTGTGTGCGGGAGATAGCGTGAAGCTATTTTTTTTGTTTTAAGAAAAAATGGTAATTGATAAGTTTTTTATATTATATCTTACGTAGAACTTAGCGTTACGATTCTCCATTTTCCGCTTTCTATATATTTGATTGAGCTGTGAAACAATAGATAATATAATCCCGTTTTGATAGTGTTTTAGTGTAACCTAGGTTCATTATTCGTAGACATTAAGGCATCGTCCCGCTATCAAGCTATTGTGACGCATTTCTTTTTAATATTTTTATGACTGAAGGTAAGATAAGAAAAATGTATTATTATGGTTGACTATTTCATTTTTTTGATCAAAGTTTTAGCTTTTTGTTAAATTGTGTAAAACTAGTAATTTCACTGTAATAATATCAGGTTTCCTTTATGATATTTCCCTATATGCGATCGTTTTGCAATATCTCTTTAAATTTTTATTTACAAAAATAATCTCGGAAACTTGAAAATCATTATTTTTTAATGCTTTTTATTTACCTTTTGTTTTAATATACATGTTTTTATTTCTTTGTCTTTGCAGTTGAAACGTGACTTTGGTCACGTGAACTGCAATGACAATTTATACAGAGAAATACTATGAATCATAATAAACATTTTATTTAATAAAAAAAATCATATAATTTATATTTATTGATGATTCGACATATTAATAAACATTTCAATACATAATATATAAAGATAAATCTTTGAACGCCATATAATGAAAATTATAACGACTGAGTATGAAATTTTGGCACAGTTGAAGTTTATGAGAAGCAATGCAAAAAGTAAATATTATTCTTATATTTCTTTATAATAATACAATAGAAATATTTGAATACACACACTACCCCATATTTTGCATACATTTTTGTATAAAGTAACCTTAATGTATGTAAAAAATTAAAATTTCAAAATGGAGACATCCCTAATAAAGTCTTAAATTATTTTAAAAATGTACCTGTTACGTCAAATTATAGATAAAATATAAATTGTATTTGTTTTATATAGTACCATATCTTATTTTTTATCAGTTTACATAATTTGCTTCACGCACGTTTTTTGCAACTTGCAAGCCTTCATAATATCTATAGGTAATAAAACCACTTACCTATAGGTTTTTTTTTTATTCGTTATATATCCTTCAGTCGTCTTACTAGTAGTATTACTGAGATTTTTGTTCCAATTGGCTAAGTGGTACTAGAAATTCGCGGGTGTTTTTTATATTTTTTCGGGTTATAAATTAAGATCTATAACGAGCATTCATCATTTTAATTAAATTAAAAGTTTATATAACGATATTGTCTTCTTTTCACTGGTAAATCTATTGGAAAGGAAGTCCCCAGTAGTGCTACTGGTGCCTTACCAGGAAAATTACACAGTAAAACTACTGGGCCAAAATAATGAGTCACTTCATTCTCCACATTCCGGATGTTCTTGGCGCCGCGACGGTGTCCTCTATTTAATACTGTTTTATTTATCTTTCGTTATCTTTACAAATGGGGGCGTAAATTCCTAAATAATCTATATCTATACGGGGCAGCGTGTCGAGCCAAGTTGTAGCCACTTTTGAATCCTTTCTAACTCAAAATCAATTAAAAAAATATAAAGACGAAAAGTAATTATAATATTTAAAATACCTTAGAATCATGAAATATAAAAGTTTAATAATAAAAAAAATTGTTATTTTTTACTAACAACTTTTTAGAAACGATCCTACGTTTTTAAAATATGTATTAAAAATTATAGCTTGTTTATGACATTCGCTAATTAATTAAGCAGAATAATGCACGTGATTAATGAATTAAGATATTTTTAGTTTTCATAATGTGTATGTAAAAAAAGTAGCCTTTTTAAACAGACCACCCGAACGCAACGTGTCGATGTATTATAAGAAGGAATAATACTGTGGGAATCACCGGTTAAGTTCAGTATACTTTCTAGGTCTCGAGATATGAACAAACTCAATCAACTTTATACTAAAATTTTGTACAATTCCCCCATTATCACTCTTTCATTCTAAAACGATATAAGAAACCTTAGTGGAAATTTGAATTTTTCATTTACTTATATAATCTTTTCATTTGTCTTAATACTGAACTTGGCTATATTTTTGATATTTACGTTTTTGTTAGGATTATTAGTTGTATATCATATTATTGTTGATATTATCTTAACTTATCAACTTAAATTGAATTAAAACAGTCAATAGTCGATTAAGAGCCATGTTTTCTGATTTGAGTGAGACAAACCGAATTAAACTAATAATTTACTTTAGTGTTGACATTTATATATTAATATGAATATTGTTAGATATTTTGGTGGCATGACAAATGGCGGTGTGGAGTGTCACTTTATATGAAAACTTCTAGATTTTAGGCGGAAGGTGGAGAACGGAGGATCTTGACACTAGGTTCTCTTTGTCTACTTCCCTTTGCGTGAAAATGCGTGAAGCTGACAAAAAATTGTCATTCTTATGGTGAATATAGAATGTATTGACATTTTATAGTGGTATAGAGAATAGTGCTCTTCTTAAGTTTTAACGTATATTGTTGTACGAGTATATGCTTGGCGAGTGACAACTTGCTAACAAAGTAGTAGCAAGTAGTAGTAGTAGGTAGGAAAAATGCGCTGAATATAAACATTTGTCTCCAGAATTTGAAGATTCCACATAGTATGTACTTCACTTCCGGATTAAACTAACAAAACCTGAGTGAAATCGCGGTGTTTAGTTCCGTCGCTCAATAAGCAAATCGAAAGATTTCCAGGAACCATATTCTTCTTAAAGTCTTGTGAACAGAGTGTTTTAATACTAGATTTTCTCTGCTATGTAGGAGAAACGTGACACTACATTAAAGAAAATTTTTCAATATTATAACAAATTATCATAGGAGCTTTGCGAAGAGGAAATGTGTTGTTTTCAGCCGGTTTGATACGGTTAAGTCCAGGTAGCGAGGCCGAATTATCTCAAGATTGTGATGATTGACATACATTTGTAATCGTCTTGTTAGTTTGTAGTTATGTTAATGAGGACATGCCGCCTCTTTGCGATGACAGCTTGGCATTTCAAAAACGTTTCCCTCATTTACTTGATATTTAAAACCGCTGTGGTTAGTTTTACCTTGTACAAAATTTTTTTTTTACTAAAGCCATTGCGGCGTCGAATATCAAGCAAAAAAATAACGATTTTATTGAGATCTCAGGTGATCATCTCAAAGAGGCGATACATTGTCTTGTCATTTTGGTATATTGGTCCTATTTTATTTAATATTTTTATCAACGACACTGTCACATGTATACGTAACAGTGAAGTTTTAATGTACGTAGATGATCTAAAAATTTATAAAAGAATCAAAACAATTAAGGACTCCAATCTCTTGCAACAGAATTTAAACAAATTTGCTATATGGTGCTTGCTTAATCATATGAAATTAAATATTCAAAAATGCCAGAGCATAACTTTTAGTAGGAAGATTTGTGATATCAAATACAATTATAGTGTAAACGGTTTTCCAATTGATAAGGTTACTCAGCAACGGGATCTAGGCGTTATATTTGATGCAAAGATGAGCTTTATTCCTCATATAGATGATATTCTGAAGAAATCATTAAGTACATTAGGGTTTATCTTTAGGTCGACGAAAGCTTTGAGGAAATCCAGTGCTATGATAATTCTGTTTAAATCATTAATAAGAAGTTAATTGGAATATTGCTCAATTGTTTGGAACCCATATTATGAAACGCATAAAAATAGAATAGAACGAGTACAAAAGAAATTCTTAAAACTATTAGCCTATAAAGATAATATTCGCACTGAATATAAAAAATATGATTATTTGTTGGGACACTATAAAATCCAAAAATTGTCTGACCGTAGGAAAATCGCAGATCTTTGCTTCTTACACAAATTAATTGCAGGAGATATAGATTGTCCAAAGCTTTTAAAAGAAATAAATATTGCAATACCTAGACTGCGTACAAGACTAATTACGCAAAATTTTAGAACTAGGTTTGCAAGAACAAATTTAGGTTTAAATAGTCCATTAAACAGAGCTGGAAAGTCTTATAATGAATTACCAAGCGATTTTGATTTTGACATATTTAATGATTCACTACATTCTTATAAAAAGAAACTCAAAATTTATTTTGAGGTTTAAATTATTAAGTAGGTTTTTTTTCTCGAGCTCACTCATTTGCAGTTTTTATTTTGTTTCTTTTTTATCCTTTTTTTTAATATGTGGATTTTGTAAATTATTTGTTTTCATTATTATTTTTGTTTTTAATTTTGTTTGTAATTTATCTATGTTTTCATTATTACTTGTTTTTGGTGGTAGTATTTTGTTTTAGAATTATTTATAAGTAGATATGTATATTTTTCCTTTTTTTTTTGTTTAAATGAGCAACATTTTTTTTGTCATGATGTGTTAGCCTGTAATTGAGATATACTGTGTAATAACGTTTATATAGATGTGATAATATAATTGTATCATAGTATATAGCGTTGGCTTAGCGTTCCAATAAATAAATAAATAAATAAATAAAAGTATATGAAATGAAGGTGCAATTAGCTCGTAGTTTCCGCATCTGGATTGAAGAGGGAATATTTTTATTTAAAATACTTTGAAGTAAAAATTCTTTACGCTCGCTTGGCATGAAGAGTATGCTGGTGAATGCGTGACTAGAACGTTACGAAAAGTGTGCTCAGATGAGGCGGTATTGAAGGATATAGAAGTTAGTATTGATAGAAACAGGGAGAGTCACATTTCGTATAGGTATTCTGTGCAGGGGCACAGAGTATGGCTATAATGCGACAGGTTATGGATTCGATTTCCACTTGACGACTTGAAGAAATATTTAATATTTTAATTTTCTTTGCTCTCGTTTCGAGGCAAAGCGCGGCGTTAAGTTCCACTAGTTAACACGTAATACCTCCAGAATTTGGAAGAAAATCGGGAACGAACGTCTTAACACTAGCTTCCCTCTGCTTACCCTGCTGTGTGCGGAATACAGCGTGAAGCTAATAAAAATCATTGTTAAAAAAGAGCAACTGTCTAAGAACATTAAATTTATATTTTCATATTCCAAACGGTTGTTGTTTGTCACAAAATGGAAACTTATAAATAACCGATAAATAAATTCCTTCGGTTTCTCACATTTCCAACTCAAGGGCGAAAGCCGCCTACTCTGTCTAGACTATACTTGTGCTAGTAAACAAGAATAACGTAATTCAAAGGGAAAACAAGGAAAGAAAAACCATATATTTTTGAAAAAGACATTTAAAGATCTAGATTTTTTCAATATCCTAAGTATTACTTTAAAAATGTTTACAAGTCATATATATTTTTTTGTCTCACATTTTATCCCGTCCTGTATAGATAACCCAGTGTTGTAACACTCCGTTCGTCATTTCTCGCCGAGATTCGCGACAGCTCTTGTTAAGAAACGAAACTCATCAGTTCAGAGTACATAATTTTATTAAGTTTTCAATGTGATTTGTGTGATTGAAAACGCAAAGGTTGTGGGTTCTATTTTGTTGTGGGGGATTGATAATTGATTTTCCGCTCTGGTTACAAGATAAACCGTGGTGTTGAGTTCCTCCACTAAACATGCAATAGAAAACGGAGTGTAGGTAGGTAACACTAGGTACTCTGTATTGTCTTAATTAAGAGTTAATTTAAATGTAGAAATAAGTATAGTAAATATAATACTCGCTTAGGTAATTTAAAACGTCATTTTAGTTTTGAGTAGCATGTCAATGGAATTAAGAATAATCAAAGAATTAATAATAATCAAAGAATGAAGGAAAAAAAGGATACGAGACCGGGGTGTATGTAGTGTTTGAATATTAAATAAAAAAAAAACACTAGGTACTCTATATTCTTCAACCTAACCGTATAGGAAAAAACGTAAAGCTGTTCAAAGTAAAAAAATAAATAAAATTGATAATTGACAGGTTTTTATATTATATCTTACAGACAACTTAGTGTTACATTTCTCCGTTCTCCGCTTTCTATATATTTGATTGAGCTGTGAAACAATAGATAATATAATCCCGTTTTGATAGTGTTTTAGTGTAACCTAGGTTCATTATTCGTAGACATTAAGGCATCGTCCCGCTATCAAGCTATTGTGACGCATTTCTTTTTAATATTTTTATGACTGAAGGTAAGATAAGAAAAATGTATTATTATGGTTGACTATTTCATTATTTTGATCAAAGTTTTAGCTTTTTGTTAAATTGTGTTAAACTGGTAATTTCAATCTCTGTAATAATATCAGGTTTCCTTTATGATATTTTCCTAAATGCGATCGTTTTCCAATATCTCTTTTTTTAATACAAAAATAATCTTGGAAACTTGAAAATCATTATTTTTAAATGCTTTTTATTTACCTTTTCTTTTAATATACATGTTTTAATTTCTTTGTCATTGCAGTTGAAACGTGACTTTGGTCACGTGAACTGCAATGACAATTTATATAGAAAAATACTATGAATCATAATAAACATTTTATTTAATAAAAAAAAAATCATATAACTTATATTTATTGATGACTCGACATATTATATTTCAATACATAATATATATAGATAAATCTTTGAACGCCATATAATGAAAATTATAACGACTGAGTATGAAATTTTGGCACAGTTGAAGAAGCAATGCAAAAAGTAAATATTATTCTTATATTTCTTTATAATAATACAATAGAAATATTTGAATACACATACTACCCCAAGTTTTGCATACATTTTTGTATAAAGTAACTTTAATGTATGTAAAAAATTAAAATGTCAAAATGGAGACATCCCTAATAAAGTTGTAATTTATTTTAAAAATGTACCTGTTACGTCAAATTACAGATAAAATATAAATTGTATTTGTTTTATATAGTACCATATCTTATTCTTTATCAGTTTACATAATTTGGCTTCACGCACGTTTTTTGCAACTTGCAAGCCTTCATAATATCTATAGGTAATAAAACCACTTATAGGTTTTTTTTTCATTCGTTAAATATCCTTCAGTCGTCTTACTAGTAGTATTACTGAGATTTTTGTTCCAATTGGCTAAGTGGTAGTAGAAATTCGCGGGTGTTTTTTTATGTTTTTTCGGGGTATAAATTAAGATCTATAATGAGCATTCATCATTTTAATTAAATTAAAAGTTTATATATTAATATTGTTTTATTTTCGCTGATAAATCTATTGGGAAGGAAGTCCCCAGTAGTGCTACTGGCGCCTTACCAGGAAGATTACACAGTAAAACTACTGGGCCAAAATAATGAGTCACTTCATTCTCCACATTCCGGATGTTCTTGGCGCCTCGACGGTGTCCTCTATTTAATACTGCTTTATTTATCTTTCGTTATCTTTACAAATGGGAGTGTAAATTCCTTAATAATCTATATCTATACGGGGCAGCGTGTCGAGCCAAGTTCAAGTTACTTGTAGCCACTTTTGAATCCTTTCTAACTCAAAATCATTTAAAAAATATATAGACGAAATATAGTCAATGTATTAAAATGTAAAAAACACTTCATAACAACTAGTCCTAAAAAGTAAATAATTTGGCTTTGTTAGTTTTTTTTACTAACTTTTTAGAAATGATCCTACGCTTTTAAAATATTAAAAATTATAGCTTGTTTATGACATTCGCTAATAAATTAAGCAGAATAATGCACGTGATTAATGAATGAAGATATTTTTAGTTTTCATAATGTGTATGTAAAAAAAGTAGCCTTTTTACACAGACCACCCGAACGCAACGTGTCGAAGTATTATAAGAACGAATAATACTGTGGAATTCACCGGTTAAGTTTAGTTTACTTTCTAGGTCTCGAGATATGAACAAACTCAATCAACTTTATACTAAAATTTTGTACAATTCCCCCATTATCACTCTTTCATTCTAAAACGATATAAAACCTAAGCCTTAGTGGAACTTTGAATTTTTAATTTACTTATATCATTTTTTCATTTGTCTTAATACTGAACTTGGCTATATTTTTGATATTTATGTTTTTGTTAGGATTATTAGTTGTATATCATATTATTGTTGATATTATCTTAACTTATCAACTTAAATTGAATTAAAACAGTCAATAGTCGATTAAGAGCTTAATAAAGGTACATATATATAGGTATGTGTCTACGTATGTATTAAATGTATATAGTATATAATTGCTAATAGACCTATTAGAGTAATTCGTTGAAAAGAGACCGATTACATAGATAATGGTTGCGGGCTTAGTTTCAGTTTTGAGAAATGATTATGTTTGTTATTTTCAAGGGCTGATTATTCAAATTACGGCGTTCACTTACGCCTCCCGCCATGAAATTTCCAAAACTGGGTAAAAAAATAATTGTTGAAGATGTGTAAAATTTTAAAATATATATATAATACTCGCTTTAGGTCACGTTAACTGAATGTTTACCATTTTGTTCCTACATTTACATGAAAAAACTTAAGTATAATAAGATATTTACAACAAAAAATTAGGATTTGTTTTAGAAAAACGAATAGTTCCTTTACCATACAAATCTAGCGCAAATATAATATCTACATTCATTTATGATGCAAACCGAAACAATGAGCAATAAAGAACAGGTACGTAACCTGTGCGATATGCGCATGTACATACAATGCACTACTTGATATTATGAAAATTGAAAGTAACTTCTGTCTGTAGATTTGTTTATTTATGTATATACTAGCGGCCCGCCCGCGGCTTCCCCGGGTGAACTACATAACTGCTTCGTTATATTGCAACCCTCGGGGGTGGATTTTTGAAAAATAAAGTAGCCTATGTTTAAGCTTAGATTATCAACTATATTTATGCCAAAATTCATTATAATTGGTCAAGCGGTTTAGATTTTTCATATAAACTTTCATCCCCTATTTCAACCCTTTAGAGGTTGATTTTTCAAAAATAAGTAGCCTATGTTAGACTCGGGGTTATTTACTACTTTCATTCTAAATTTCATCCAAATCGGACCGGTAGATTAGCCATGAAAGCATGACAGACAAACACACAGACTTTCACATTTATAATATAAGTATGGATAAGTTACACGGTCAATATGCGGAGCTTAACGCTTTTTTCTGCATATCAAGATACTCAGGGGACACATAATGTTAAGACAGAGTATCTTGACTTCATATTCCCCACTTTCCGGCCCAAATCGATACGATGAAACTTGAATGGTGGAATGTTTTGTTTTGTGTATTAACTTAAATTTAAACATTCTTCAAGTGGGAATCGAACTCAGAACTATCCGCGCTTATAACCACTGTCCTACTCAATAGTATTTCTTATTTACTATTTTTTCAAGAAAAGGCACTGTGTTGTGAAGATTCCCAGATTTCGTTAACATTCCAATTGTCAGTCTAGGATATTTAATTCCTAATGTATTTTAGTTCTGGACTCCATCCAATGTCGTGTTGGTTTACGGAAATACTTTAACTTACGTAAATTGAATATTGAGTGTTAGTCATATTCTGCGTGTTAGTATGACGATGTATTACGAAATTATATGTTGAACATATAAACTATAATAAAATCAACTGTCAACTTTTAGTATACTTATATCTAATTAATAATTTATTATTTTTTATTATTTAGCTATATAACCTTTTTCGTGAATAATTTCGTTTTATTGTAGCCAGAGAGAACCTATTGTCAAGACACTCCGTTCTACCATCTAAAATATTTAAATTATAATCATTCCTCCGAGTTGGAATCGACCATACAACCAATTACGATGATACAGTCAGACGTCAGACGCTGCCCCACTGTGCCACGATGGCATTTTCTGAAGTTTTTTTTAGTTTCACGCTGTATCCCGCACACAGCAGGATAGGGAACCTAGAGTTAAGACACTTCGTTCCCCACTTTCCGCCGAATTTCGGAGGCATTGCGTTTTAAGTGGCGGGACTTAACGCCGCGCTTTACCTCGACACCAGGCGAAGAAAATGGAAAAATTTCCACTCCTCGTGTGGGAATCGGATCCACAACCAGTTGTTTTATAGTCGCAATTTGTGCCTCTGCGCCACGACTGGCCCATTTATTTTTTAATTTTGTTATTTTTTTATAAATAACACATCGTCGATTTTATATTCGCAATATTCGATGCATACTTGTTGCTATACGAGTAAGAGCCGGTACCTGCTCGTATGAAGATATGTAGTCTTTGCCAATAGCTATTATGCAAGTAGGTACATGAATACACTATCTGTTTACAGTATCCTATGACATACTTATAAGTTTAAGTGTTATATTTTTTGTTTTCGTCAATAAACTAATTAAATAAAACGTTTTTAAATAGAAGTGAATGCTAATTAGCTAATTATATTTTTTTTCAGCTTTACACTTGACCCTGGAAAAAACGGTTTTCAGAAAAAATATATAGAGTCAAGACATATGACTCTTTTTTTCTGCCAGAAATAATTTTGACTTCGACGTAGTCGTTAGTCTACCAGTAAGTTTTTACGTCCTGTTTATTTTATACGACCATATTCTTTGTTATTTTTTTCATGAATAGTTTTAATTGAGATACATAAAACGTTTGATTTTTAATCTACGTAGAAGTGCAACTGAAACATATCTTGTAAACCATGATTTTATTTCTGCAGAAATATAATAATAATAATAAAGGGTAATAATATTTATAAATTAAATTTTAAGCCACTTAGCGAGAATAACGCTGTGTGTACTACGTATGACGTATTTCCGTAAGATTTTTATCAGGAATTCCAATTTTATTTTTTTTAATACGAAATGTATTTATCTATTTGATTATCATGTGTTAAATTATATTTTTTATACATTTTATAATATACAGTAAAATAATATACAGAAATTGGTATGTTTGTGTCACGTTTTTATAATACCTAGAATATAAATATAAAGTACCTATTCGAAAACTAAACTAGCGACCTTCGTGATACTGTATTAAAATCACACGTGTCGTTCTTTTTATCATCCGTATACATAATAAAAGTAATTGTATGATAAAATTCTTGAAACTCTATTTTATCTGCTATATTTAATAAGGAAAACAAAACAGCTACCCTTCAGGTAAAGAATCTAGTGTCTTAACATTCCGTTTAACGATCGAATTTTTAGGTGAGAATAATATAAAATACCAGGCACTCCGCTCGCGGCTTTGCCGCGTCATCTGCGACTTTAATCCCATATTTGAGCCACGTTAGGGTTCTCTGAACTTTCTGTTCAAAAATAATAAAATATAGCCTATGGCACTCTTGAATATGGTAGCTTTATAATTATGAAAGAATTTTCATGATCGGTTCGGTATTTCCGAAGATTACCCCTTACAAACAAAGTTACAAACTTTACCTCTTTATTATATTAGTATAGATATAGATATAGAGAAATACTATATAGTCCTTTGTATGCGTTTCATTATTTTCATACATTAATCGTATAATGCAATGTAGGCAAAGATCCTAGTGACAGTAGGTATATCCTTTTTTAGTGTCCATTTGCATTTGTTCGACTGACACATTGTCTAATTATATCGACAAATCGAAAACATTTTAGACAAATAGTCGCTCATTGCTTTATTAAAGTGGACTTTGTACCATTGTTAAATTATTTACACATCGGTTCGGTTCTCTGTTCTTAATTCGTCAAATTATACAAATTCATTCTCGCTTGAACGTTTTTTCTCGTATAGCAGGGTAGTCGAGGAAGACTTAGTGTCAATATATTCCGTTCTCCTTTTTCCGCCTGAATTCGAAATACAACTTGGATTTATAATGACATGTATAAACGTGTATACTAAATTTCAGCTCAATCGGCTAAGGATATATATTTCTAAATTAGGTTATAAGATTCCACCCAGTGTTGGGCAAAAATTAATTGCAATTAACAATTCAATATTAACAATTCAATGTTTGTTTGGAGGGAAATCATATAAAAATTACAATTAGGGCAAATTAATTAGTTCTTAATGTTTAAACTACAATTAACAATGAATTAATTGTTAATTGTGATTTTCTAAATACATAAATTGCAAGTAACAAAAGCTTATAATAATAAAAAAAAATAACATAAAAGAATAACAAAATCAAGTATAAACATAACATTCTACCATCTATACATATTTCTACACGGTAAATGTAAAACGATATGTTTGTTCCACTTGAGTAGTATTATGTATGTTGAAACAAGAGCTTGTACAAAGTGGGTATCAAACTAATTGCGGAATTCCAAATATCTTCCTATGTTATATAAATCTTTAATTTTTTATTTAAATTACGAGTTCATTAATTGATTATAAACAATAAGCCCATTTTAGGTCACTGGGACAATATTTGACTCTGAAAATGCGATGGGGGACAGTCGTGGTACAGTGGCACAATCGTGTCATTGTAAACGACTGGTTGTGGGTCCAATTCACACTCGAAGAGTGGTAATATTTATTATGTCCATTTTCTTCACTCTTGTGTCGAGGCACAACGCGGCGTTAAGTTCCGCCTCTTAACACGCAATACCTCCGAATTTGGCGGAAGGTGGAGAACGGAGTGTCTTAACACTAGGTTCCCTCTGCCTACCCTGCTGTGTGCGGGATACAGCGTGAAGATAAAAAAAATATATGAATATACGAGTTCATTGAAATTCCTTTTAAATAATAAGGTCTTTATGGGTCAGTAGGGCAGCATGTCCCTCTAAAGAGGTGGGTTTGAATTGAGCTCAGGGGAACGATTATATATTTAATATTTTTTACATTTTATCGCTTAGCTAAGACAAAGTACAGTGTTGAGTTTCACCACTCAATTCTCAATAGATATCATGAATTTGGGTGGAAACTTGATAATGGAGTGTCTTGACACTTGCTTTCGCTTTGCGGAAAAGTATGAAATTGAAAAAATATATTTTATTAAGTATATAATATTTTGGAAATATCGGGCTTATACTTTTATTTACATAAGAAAAACATAGGCGATATAATATAATTCGTAGAAATTATATCGTTTATTACATTGATACGTAAAAACATTTTTTATGAATATATTTCTTAAATTGCTCTACTTTTTGCATTAAATGAGTTAATTAAATTTACAATTTATCAAGCGCTTATCAATATCATTAATTTAAAACATATTTTTGTGGTCGTTGACCTTCTTTACCTAAGACATAGCACGATGTTTAGTTCCGCCACTTAACACATAATGTCTCGATTTCACGTGAAAAGCGGAGAACAGAGTGTCTTGACACTAGATTATTTCAGTTCAGTCACTAAGAGGTCCTTCCACCGTTTTAAAAGTGTATCCTTATTCGTATAGTTATTATAGCTTCAAAAATCAATAGTAGAATCAATTTAGAGATAAGCCAAAGTGGGTTTTAGGCAATCTAATACTTACGATTAATAAAGTAGCATATGAATTCTTTTATCTTTTATATAAAAAAGGTCATTCATCATGAACTATCAAAAACAGCTGGTCGATGATAATGTACATTGTTGATATTTGGTAGTTTAGTTAGAAGAGGGTCGCTAAGAACGTATTTTGCGACTGGGCCGGATTTAAGAGGTCAAAAGTATCTAACAAGTTTAAAATTTATCGGTTTGGATGCATTACCTAAGAAAAAAATTGTGTCAGGGCCGAACTAAGGGCTCTTCAAGCATTACTTTGCGAACAAAGTCGCGTGTAACATCCAGTGCCTGCATAGTTACTAAACTAAACCAACAGCAGAATATAAAACAACTAATCTACATATTACAAGAGCAACTAATAATACACCAGCGGCGCACTAATGACGTCAACCGACACAAAATAACCAAAAGATGAACCTCAAGATTATTATACATTCATACACAAAATGTACCTACCTACATACATGCAGATACTAATTCAAAAGCGCCCAGACATTATTAATATTGTACATGGTATTATCATATCGATTGTACCGATAAAATTGCGTGGGGGCATTCTGTGAGCAGCCAACAGAATCATATAGTGAAGCGCGACTCTTGCGTTCGGACGTCTCTGCCCTTTACGCGTGACGTCACACTGGCCTTAATTCATTACTGGGAATTGCAGCTGATTTGCGTCAAAAAATATTATTATTTTTATTCCTTTTATTAAAAACTTAAAGTGGAGAATGTTTTTGTTTTAAATAGTTTTAAATTGTTTCGTGTTGTTTGACATTATATGTCATTTTAGTATCTCGGCTCGGTTGCATTGTGACGTTTCTATTTTTTTTTTTTTAATTTAATTTTTTACCTTGTTTACGGCCAGCTGTATTGAGGAGTGAAGGTTTATCGCAAAAAGTTTTTGCGTCTAACGGTATGTATTACTTGTCAATGTCGAGAGCCAGTCAACGTTTATTTTATTTATATGTACATTTTTTTGTAATTTTATGTTCTTTTAATAAATAAATATAATTACTTTGTGTTATATTTATTTCAATACTAATTTCGCGTTATTGTAAGTGCAGAAGCACCAAGCGTTTTGTTTACTAATAGATATTAAAATTGACAACGAATATGTTGTATTGACATTTACTTGTTTACAAATACAATACATTTTACAAAAAGTTTATAAATCATTGTTTTAATTCAAATTTTTTTTTTTTTTTATTAAATATTAAAGTAGCCATCAATTATGGCAACAGTCATTTGAAATTGTAAACAATATTAAAGTAACTTTATTTCAATTGCATACATAATCATTGTTTTATAAATAACAATGATTCAACAGTACAAAATAAGTATACTCGGAAATCGTTAAGGAAAATGAAACGTGGCTTAAAATTAGTCTTTAGACTTAACACGGTTTTAATAAAATCCTATTTTTAGATTATCAATAATGTTTATTATTATTAAATGCATTTATATTGCAAGGTTTTTCTTATATTATCGTTATATTATGGTAACTAAGTATGGTTCGTTATTTATATATAGTAAGTACTGGTAGGTATTGAATATTATGCAAAAAGTCTCGGAGTGGAATATTACCACGTTTGTGTCACATACCTACGTTTGTACATGCTTGTTTTAAATTGCATTTAATTGACGTTTTCAATATATATTTTTTTTATTTTTTTTTATTTGATGATCTATAACTAAAGGACCTAAAGTGGTCTACATTTTATTATTAAATTTAATGTTATTTATGGGTATTATAGTATAGTAGAAAGTTACTTTCATTTTTTAAATATAAATATACATACATAACATAAATATTCATACGTAATAAATTTACATATACATATACATATATATAGGACTAGATATAGGTACATATATTAATATACCTAACATGTAGTTTCTAAGTATTTTATCTTCAAAACAAGTTTACGCATAGGATTATGGCAGCTATTTTTACTCGCTACCTGCACTTTGTTCTGGGTTTCTTTGGATGAATAAATTCCAGCAAAGATGGCGTATAAAAAAAATATTTTGCTACCTTTTCTATATATATAAAAATGAGAATTATTAAAGAATTTCTATTGTCATTACGTAAAATAAGCATATGCATGCCATAATAAAAAATAATAAATTTAAATATTATATAGTCTTAAATGTCAAGATAAGGATTTTGTAAGTAAATACGCATCCTATCTGCACTTTATGACCGTTATAGAAATTATTTATCGTAATACTAAATTATATAATTATAATAAAAGCGGGCCGCGCCTCTACAGTCGCCTAGTTTTGCGCCCTTGACTTAGGTTCATCGCTCTCTTATTGTGAATTGATCATTTATCTCTTTTACACTCAGTTAAATTTGTATAAGAGACGAATGCAGACACTATAGCCGTCCTTGTCCTTCGATCTGACTTCAGAATGAATGGCGGCGGAATGTTCTAGTCATGGTTTTTTAATTATCACCGACATAAAAAAAGTTTGTGGGCTATGGGATATAAATATTATGCTTTCATCGTGACCTACATAAGATATTTTTTTTTTAAATTTACCTATATATTATTTTGTTTATATTTTATTATACTTAATTGTATACATAAAAAGTATTTACTATATTATCTTTTATCAATTGAGCTATTTACTACAGTTAACTATATTTATTTTTTTATATGGTTCTTAAAAATAGATTTTTAATACGCAAACGTCATAAATCATTCAGCCTTAGATATAATATTTTCTATGTTCAACGCAAATTGAATTAGGTTGCAAGCTGATTTATACCGGCTGAGTTTGTTCTAAGCACGTAACTGCCTATCGGTAAATCCTTATCTAATTATCAAGTTGGAACCAGTAACAGCTTAACAAAATTATACGCGAGTGTGTATTTGAAATACTGAGAAATGAATGCTAAAGAACTTTATGTGCCTGTTTATTTAATGATATTTTTATTAAAAATGATAGGAAAATCAAGTTTTATTTCTAAATTATGTTTCTAAGAAAAATAATAAAATAAAAATACATTGTATAAGTAAATAAGAAAATATGTTTACTATAGAGACCATCGAGACGCAATGGGACAGCGACTGTCTGTAAATGCGATTGGTTGTGGGTTCGATCCCCACTCGGGGGAATAATTTTTAGAACGTAGTGTCTTGACGCCAGGTTCTCTCTATCTACTATGCTATGCGGGGAAAATTATGAAAGTGAAAAAGAGACCTTAGTAAAATATTTAACTGTTTTTTTTTTGTTCCAGATTCCTTTTTCTGATATTTTGGAAATGTTGCAAATAGCAAAACTTTAATCTACATGTTCAGAAGGGGCACCGCATCAAAAAACACTATAAAAAACAATTTGAAAAGTGATTTTTTCAAAACCGTGAAATCGAGGACTAGCCGGTCCTTGATGAACTCCACAAGTTACAATCCCTGCGCTCTCACTCTTTGCATATCGAAAAGTCCTTGTCGCTATTCAGCGAGAGACCCAAGATTAAGACATTGGTCAAGAGAACTAATCGTCTCTTCAACGTAGACGGTTAGCTTTTGGATTTTGAATCCAAATTATACCTTTCTGTGTCAGTAGAGAAGATTCAGAAAGAGAAAGTAGTGTACTAGTACGTACTTAAATTCGTACTTAAAAGGCGCTTCTAAGACTAATGGACCCGCCAAGTGCCTACGGAAATGGTATTCCAGGTAAAGAGAACGTTTTCAAGTATGATCCAAAAGTACCGTCTGAAGAGGAGAAGACTACGTCGCCACTTCTCATTAAATCCAACGATATCAAGTACATCGATTCGGTAAATGATGAAAAATCCAGTCTAAATGAATTGAACAAGTCGAAAAACGATCTCAATACCATAAACTCGATGAAAACGGAATTTAGTGATGTAAGTAATAACCATTTGGCGGTAGCTTATCAAAAGGATAATAAAAGTGATGAAGATGCAAAGTCAACTAATGAGAGAGTGAAGTTCATGGGATTGGGAGATGCTGATAGTATTTGCTCTATCAGACCACCTCCAGATCCAACACCTCAGATCCCTGACGGTGGATGGGGCTGGGTGGTGGTCGCTGCTTCATTCCTTATCGCCACGGTTGCAGATGGACTTGCTTTTTCGTATGGCTTGCTGCAAATAAGGTTTGTGGAACACTTTGATACAAGTGAAGCTAAAACTTCTTTGATTGGAAGCTTATTTATATCAGTTCCATTAATAGCAGGTCCTATTATGAGTGCACTGGTAGACAGATATGGATGCAAAAAAATGACAATTGTTGGTGGTATATTAGCGACCATAGGATTTGTAGCAGCAGCGTACAGTAATACTGTAGAAGCGTTATATGTAACCTACGGTCTAATTGCTGGCTTAGGCATGGGGCTATTGTATGTCACAGCTGTCGTGTCAATTGCTTATTGGTTTGAGAAACGCCGTAACTTAGCCGTAGGCTTGGGGTCTTGTGGAGTGGGCTTTGGTACTTTTGTTTATTCACCTTTGACTACCTATTTGCTAGATGAATATGGCTGGCGAAGTGCTCTGTTGCTGCTAGCCGGCACTGTACTTAATGTGTGTGTATGTGGTGCTGTAATGAGAGACCCAGAGTGGCTTATTTTAGAACAGAAAAAACAAAGAAATTTGAGTAAAGCGAAAAGAGCATCAAGCTCCACATCGATATCAGCAAAATCTGGAGGTGGAGAATCTATGTATCCAGACGCTGAAGAGTTAAAAACTATTATTAATAGTGGTGAAACTCCAGAACATATACTTTCTGCTATTGTAGCTGCGATAGAAGAAGCTGAAAACATAGAAGCAGTGACAAAAATGAACGCTGATTTATCAAGCCAGCATAAAGTAAATTCTGTTATTAATCTTCCAACATTTTTAAGACAGCACGAAAAGGTATTATATATTTTTTAATAATCTTTAATATTAGAACTATTTCTTTTTTCTGAATTTTCCTTACTATACATTTGACTATTTTTTTTAAGGTTACACCTGAAGTTCTAGAACAGCTGACTTCAAACGAGCGTCTATACAGTATCATTCTGCAGAATTATCCTTCTTTATTGGCTTTGAAAAGTCCTTCGGATACAAAATTACCAACTAGCTCGAATAAGGAGAAACTTTCGAAGAAAAACAAAAAAGATTTTGACAAGAAGCTCGAAAAGGTCAGAGAAAAATTGCTCCAACCGATTCCAGAAAACAATACAGCCATTATTCCTCCGAGGCGTCAAGATTGGCTCTCGAGGCAAATTCAAACCGATCATAATTACTTGAAAGATATTCGAGTGCATAGAAATTCTATAATGCACCGCGGTGCAATGATGAACATTGCTAAGTATAAGCTGCGAGCGTCATCTTGTCCTGATATTTATAAAAACTCTATGTGGTCTGTGGAAGATCAGGAGGAAAAGGTAAAGATATATTTGTAACTAAAATACAATATAAACTCGATTAATCGGACTAATTATTGTCGGTAGGTATTCGGATAATTGAAAATCCGAATAATCTTTTCATATATAGTATATATGTCGTGGCCATATCGTAGAATCGACGGCTTCATGATATCGTTGACAATATCATGAAATGGTTGCAGTTCATGAAATGACCAACTGAATTTGACGATATTGTTGATTCGTCAACGTTTAACGATTTCGTCATCGACGTTTGGTCATATCGTAAAATAAGGTGTCCTTATAATATATTTAATATAAATTTAGAATATGCTCGTAAAACGATCTCATTATATATAATGACGATGTTTTTAGACAAAAACACTTTCAATCTCTAGAGAATCAATTTATTAAAAAAAGTTTAACCTAACCTAACCTAAAAAATCTTTTACGTAATTAGATTTATTTTGTGTGAAGATTAATCTTAAAATCAATCAAGATAGGTTAGGTTAGGTTAAACTTTTTCTATTTAACAGATTCTTTAGTATATAAAAGTAGTTTTTACTATATAATTTCTTAAATTTATTATTATTATATTGCACATTGACTTGACAAAAATTAAAATGATTTTATATAAATAAGAATATTTTATTAAGAACATTTTTGTTACTTAAAATAAACGAATAATGAATTCTGCTTTTAATAAAAAAAACATATTTAAAACTAAAATGTTGACTTTGTTAGGAACAGCTGATATACAAAAAGCGCTTCTAGCGCCTCTATTGGTTGTTAAAGTAATTATTCGACGATTTGGTCAAAGAAGGTCGATGATTTCATGAAGTAGCCACGCGTTTAGTTGACCATATCGTTAAACGTTAGGCTGTCATTGATTTCGTCAAACGACATCACGATATGGCCAAACGATAATTGGTCATTTCATGAACTGCGACGATTTCATGATATAGTCAACGATTTCATGAAATCGTCAATTAAACGATATGACCACGACAGATACATAATGTTATATGTTTAATAAAAACAACACATATCAACGATATGTATTTGTAGCTAGCTCCTTTTCCAATCTTTTAAGTTAGAATTAGCGGACTCTAATGCCAGTTCCGATCAGTTCATGATTACATAAATTTGACTTGTCGATATTTAATATAATTGGTCATTAGTCCGGATAATCGTGAATTCTGAGTGCCGGATAATCGAGTTTCTACTGTATGTTAAAAACAATAAATTAGATAATTTTACATTCAATAATACAATTTTAATTCTTTTTCCAGACATGGGGTAAACGGTTGCTAAAAATGATTAATAAGACATTCGACTTCAACATGTTTACGGAATTCCACTTCCTAATGATGAACTTGTCGACTTTGGTGTTGTTCGTGTGGTTTATCGTACCTTATTTCTTCATATCGACGTTTATGGAAGAAAATGGTTACACTAATACTCAAGGGTCTTTGATGTTGGTCATTTATGGCGTAGCGACTATAATTGGAATTGTAAGTATCAACCTTAATATTTTTATTTAAATGAAAATCGGTAGTGTTTGGTGTCTGAGAGGCACATGATTAAAATCTTTTAAGCTTAATTTCATCGCCTAAGTTACTCGTTTTTACATCAGATATCTCTCAGTGAAAATCCCATCAAAATCGGTCCACTCGTTCCATATATTAGCCGGAACAAACAGACAGACAGACAGACAATGTGTGTATCATTGACATATTCATTTAGTAAAAAGGGATTATATTACAAAGAGACTATTCAATGTTATTTATTAATCGATACATTTAAAATCCTTCCACATAACCTTACATACTTCCTTAAAACTATCATACAGGAAATTATTGCATTTTTTCAAACACAAGCCAAAGATAAGCTTATATTAGAGCTTGGTGATAATGTTCTAAATTATCAGTAAACTCTTGGTTTGTTTTGCCACGTACATATATCATTAGAAACACATTGGAACGATCTACCTACCTTATCTTATCTATAAGCCTATAGAATTATTCACATTATAAGACTATACTTCTGAGAGTATTACCAAGTTTCAAGTGTCAAGGTTTATTTATTTATCAAATAGGATTTATTCCTTAATCTCAATAATAACATTCTCTTGAGGTTTTAATTTTAAAAAAGAATCCATAGTTAATAAATACCCGTAAATCTGAAGGGGCCTGTGGTAGCGCAGGGACACAAAGTGTGACTGTAAACACGACTGGTTGTGGATTCGATTCCCACTCTAGGAATTAAAATATTTCATATTTCAATTTTGTTTACTCTGGTGTAAAGGCAAAGCACGGCGTTGAGATCCGCCACATAACACACAATGTCTCCAGAATTATCCAGAGTGTTTTAACACTAGATTCCTTCCATCTATTCTGCTGTGTGTGGGAATATATGAAGATACACTTTAAGAATTAGTTCTGAAGAATCTAATGTAATCTAATAAATAATATTACAGGTGGGTCTTGGCTGGCTCGGAGATCTGCCCTGGGTGAATATCACGAAAACATACGCGACTTGCTTAGTAGCATGCGGGGCTACAATTCTCTTATATCCCATCTTAATCCGGATAATGGATGCGAAGGAAAACTACAGTTTTTACATACTAGCCATCAATTCTTTGATATTTGGTCTGACATTTTCTAGTTCGTACTCTTATACTCCTAGTATATTAGTGGAATTGATTGCGTTGGAGAGATTTACAATGGCGTATGGATTGGTACTGCTGAGTCAAGGACTTGGCCATTTGATTGGCCCACCCATGGCTGGTAAGTAGTTTTAAAGATAACCTTGTAATGTCTAAGTTTTTTATACAATTAAAGGTCTGATGTTAACTTTGAAAAAAAAAACGATATTTAAACAGATAGAAGAGCTAGTAGTAGCGCAATGGGAGTGGGACAGCGTCTGACTGTATAGCGATGGTAGTGGGTTCGATTCTCAATCGATAAATTATTTTTTAATTTTTATTTCATTTCTCTGATACCTAAGACAGCGCGTTTGAGTTGTGTCAATTAACACGCATTGTTTTGATTTCAGTCGTAAATTGTAGGAAAATATTTTTTTAAATATAAAATATAATATCTATCAGATATCCATTGCAGAAAAACTAACGTTTTGCATAGAATGGAGTAATGTACCATATAATAAAATTAAGAAACTTCTTGCTATAATATATAGGACGGAGTGTCTTGACACTAGGTCACGCCTGACTACCCGTTATACGAGAAAAAGCATGAAGCTACAATAAAAAAAATAAACCGACGCGTAAAAACTGAGTGGAAATTTTGATATAAAACATATGTTAGCCACATGTTATGTTGAACATAAATCAGTCTGAAGTTTATATTCTAAAAATAGTTAGTTGCAGTTTCGCCGCAATGTTTAGGTTTTATGTTTTACTCTCTTGCGGTTGAGCTGTAAAACTTATTTATCGTTTTTGATTTTTTTTAAATGATTACATACACATTTATTTAATATCTCAAGATATTTCTTATTTTTAATATATGGTACATTACTCCATTCTAAGTAAAAGGATAGTTTTTCTGCAATGGATATCTGATACAATATTATATTTTATACTTTAAAATAAAATCCTTTACACAATCTGATTTCGTGGGTGAAATATTAAGGACAAAATGTTCACTACTAACTTCTCTCTACATCTTTTCTCCCTTGAAGATTCGTAAAGAAATGATAATTGTGTTATTGTGTACCATTCAATATTAATCTAAATATATTTGTCCTCATGTATAACAAACTTCTTGAAACTGGGGCCAGTCGTGGCGCAGTGACACAAGCGTGTGACTGTAAGCGGTTGTGGGTTCGATTCCCACTCGAGGATTGGAAATATTTCATATTTCTATTTTCTTCGCTCTGGTGTCGAGGCAAAGCGCGGCGTTAAGTTCCGCCACTTAACACGCAATGCCTCCGAATTTGGGGGAAAACGGCCTCTGCCTACCCTGCTCTGTACGGGATACAGCGTGAAGCTATAAAAAAAAACTTATTAAATATTACCTATTAAATATAAATAATGATTATTTTTCTCCCACAGGTGCTCTAAAAGACAAAACAGGATACTGGGATGCTGCGTTCTACGTCGCTGGCATATGGGTTATCGTATCCGGACTTCTAGTAGCAATAATACCATATACGAAAAACTTCCGAATTATTGGAAACGCGCCTTTAGCTAAAGATGTCGCTGTAGACCCTGAACCTGGAATGAAAATAATTATTACCCATTAATATATAATATATGTATATGTATATTATTATTATAATTATAAAGCTTTTAAAATTGTACACATAATTATGACATCATTTTTTTGTGTATGGCAACTTTATATTTTTTTGTACTAGACGTGTGACATGTCATGTATTTATATTGTTTGACGTATGTAGTATGTACTTAGATTAGTAATTTTTTTATCTGTGTCACAAGTGTGATTTAGTAATTTAGATAAGTTTTGTGGTTTTTTTATTCCTCTCATAAGCGTTATGAGTGTATGGAGTTAGCTTAATTTATTAGTAGCATTTGTACTTACAATAGATTGCATTATTTAGATTGTAACGTCACATGTTTTGAATTTCTAAGTGTTTTATTTTAAAAAAATGATCGAAAATATAATAAAAATTCCCTTTTTTTACTCAGTAATGCCTTTAAAATTAAAATATAAGCAGAAAGTTTAAGTTTAGCTTCAGCTAATTTCATATTCATTTAAAGATATTTTTTACGGTGTATATAATGTGCCCACCTTAAAAATATAAATTCGTAGTTTTTATAAAAAAAAAATAAATTAAATATTTTTAAACGCCTAATAAAACTGCCCTTGTATTAATGTTCTTTTAAATTTAGATTACATTTTTTTATTATTATGTATACTTGTGAAGAGATTTCAATTGATTTTGTACTTTGAAATATTTTGTATTACAATTGTATATTTAAGAATTATTTGTTGGAAATACAAAATATTTTTTTCAATATACAAGTATTTCTAGATATTAAGATTTTTATCTACTTAATGCACTATTTATCCAAGATATATTCATTAGACTTAATAAAAATATTTTTCATCAGATTTCTGCTGGTATTAATGTGTATTTTTCTGTCCTCTAAGTTAGTATTTTCTACAGTTTAAATTATAAAATAAGTGGAGAACGGAGTGTCTTAACACTGAATTCGCTCTGCTTATCCTGATGTGTGCCGGATACAGCGTGAAGTTAAAGAAGAAGTTACCTAATAACTGTTAAAAAAAACTGGTTGTCTCAATAATTAAATACTTGTCTCACATTTTTACTATAACTGCAATCTAATCCGGAAGTCAGCAATAGCTCAAGAATAATATAAAATTATAGCTAGATAAGCTATAATTTATAATTTAGTACAAACTTAACCAGTTACGAAATTAATAATAACAATAAAGTTTAATAAAATATTTAGTTTTTATCCCGGAATGTCTTTTTATTCTCTTTCTCTTTTTGCCTCGGCTAAAAAATGGGATAAAGACACCTAGTGAAGCTATATTTTTATTTTTGTTTTGCGTATAATACACATATCTATAATAAAACAAATCTATAATAGATTTTCATATTAGAACCGGATGCACAATATGTTAATTTGAATAAATAAATATTAAACTTTAGTAATTAATGTTCAGAAAGGACATATTTACTGGTAATATACTATAGAATACAAATATTAACAATACGAATTAAATAACAATGTCTTTTAGTCTAATACTCCTTATCCTTAATTTTAAAATTGTCTCTAAAGAAAAAATAAATGTCTATGAAATATGTCTATGACAGTACTTTTTTGACAATTATGTTGGATACATTGCTGTTTATGCTGCACATATGAACATTAATATAAAGACAATAGTAAGCAATGTATATTGATCAGTTGTCACAAAATTTATTGATTTAAAATTTATTGTTGGTAAACTTTGTTCAGATGAATCGCTTTTAGTTCGCACAATCTTTTAAATAATAACATAAAGTTAATAATAACCTAAAATTACAAGTGAGTTATCTAGAATATTATAAAGTAGGTGCCCAGAACTACTTGTATATTGATTGTTGCCTCCGTACTACAGTTTTTAAATAAAACCTCAGTAAATATAAGATTATATTTACTACTGTAATATCTTTACAACGAATTATTGCAGTTAGCCGCAACATGCATAAGTAAGTCTATGAATATTTAGATTATTGCTTGTTTACAATGTAGGTATATTGTGAATTATTCTGCAGTATCCTGTTGATTTACAGAATCGTGCATTTGGATTTAAAAGGCGCGCCCTTAAAATCTTCATATTTGGAAAATGTAAGTATTTTATATAAAACCTTCAACTATTATACTTAAAATAAAATTTAGTGAATATTAAATATTGATATTTGACAAAAATATTATTATAGGTTTTCAAATCGGCTAAAGCTTGGGGTGCCACAGGTATACTACTAGAATGGGAAGATACATTCCCATATTCCGGACATTTAATTGATATAGGCAGTGTAAATAATTGCAATGGAGATAATATGTACTCTGCAGAAGAAGTACAACATATAATACAGTCTATCAAAAATAATGGATTGGAACCAGTAAGTGTTAATATTTGGAAAGTTCTTTAGATTTCTTTAGATTATAATTTTATAAAATTATACATTTATATTAAATTATTATCACAACAAATTGTGTATGTATACAATGAGGCCATTAGAATGTAGGAATTGACTGTAAATGCAAATAACTGAGTTATAATCAATAATTAGGTAATTTTATTTACAGTTTTTGTAATTTACCCTACTCTATTAAGACAAAGTGAGGCTTTGACTCCCATTTGATAAATAATGTCCTGATTTTTAGGTAGAAAGTGGAGAAAGAATTATTTGGATAGTCCTCTCTGACTATCCTGCTACATTGCAAAAAGCTTGAAACTGCTATTTAATATATGAATTTAATTTGATTATTAAATAATATTTGCTACCAAGAAACATTTCTTACACAGTAGTCTAAAGTTGTTGAATTTTATGCATGACCACAGATTAATATATGTTAAAGTTATAATGTGGGGCAATCATGGCGTTAAGTTCTGCCTTTTAACATGCAATGCCTCCAAATTCGGGAGGAAGTGGGGAATGGAGTGTCTCAACACTAGGTTACCTCTGCCTACCCTGCTGTGTGCAGGATACAGTGTGAAGCTAAAATATTATGTTTAAAACTAAAATAATTAATCAATATGTAATATATTTAAAAAACTTTTTAGATACAATTAATTCAAACTATTGGCCATATGGAATTTGTTCTCAAGCATCCAGCTTTCCGAGATTTAAGGGAGGTTCAACGAACACCTGCCGTGTTATGTCCTTCTAAACCACAATCCCAAATGCTGGTAAAGGAAATGCTTAAACAGGCTTTGGATATGCAACCAGATGCTAAATATTTTCATATAGGAGCTGATGAGGTAAGATTTTTTTCTTTTTTTACATTTTTAACACATAACTGGTACTGTTAAATTTAACTGTCATTCTGTCATATTGCTTAAAGCATGGCATTTTATACTGATATATTAATGTTTCAAAATTTGAACTTATTGGGACTCAAACCTTCGTCCCATGGAAACTGTCCAAGCAGTTACTGCTATGGCAAATTGAAAATTGTTCCCAAGTGTGTGGACAACATTATAAAATAGTAAAAATTATTTAAGTACTATAAATACATATTATTTTACTAACTTGGGGTATTTGAAATATTTGCGATTGTTATGGCGTGCTGTGAAAGTGTCTGACTGTAAACAGGTTAGGGGTTCAATGCCCACTCGGCGAATGGATTTATTTTCATTTCTCCACTCTGGTAAATGAGACAAAGCGAGACATTAAATTTCACAGATTAACACAAAATGTTTTAAATTCAGGCAGAAAATAGAAAATGGAATTCCTGACACTCTTGTAGGTTTGTTCTAACCTGTATGGGGAAAAACCTGAAGCAATAAAAAAAAATCTAAGTTTCATAAAACTTATATTTCTTTTAAATTTTAACTATTGCACAAAAAATATGATTTTATTTTGCCAGGTATGGCATACAGCAGCATGTCACGAATGTCAGAACAGAGCTGCAGAGAGTGAACACAAGGCACCGTCGCTTTTCCTACAACATATAAGGGACTTGGTAACGTTTCTTAAGGAAATTAAACCAGATTTAATAATACTCATGTGGGATGACATGTTGAGATCTATTACTCTCAATACTTTACAGCGTAAGTGATTTTTTTATAAATATTTTTTTCAGGTTTACGCTTTATCCTATATAGAAGGGTGCCAGAGAGGTCCTAGTGTGGAGACAATCTTTTTCCACTTTTACACGAATTTTCGATGTTAGATGTGGACGTAACTTAACGCCACATTTTTCATGTCACCGGAGGGGGGAAATGAAAATAATATAAAAATCATTCCCTCAAGCGGGAAACGAACCCACAAACGCGTGTAGTAAGACACTGACCGACTGCGAGTTTCTCTCTTCTGCTATAGCAAGTATAGGTTTTAAAATACACCTCGCTTTGCGTCGTTTCGGTTTGCGTCGTTTTCGAAGTTGCGTCGCTGCTTAATTTTTACTGATTTTCGAAGTTGCATTGTTTTGGATTCGAGTCTTAAATTTTTTTTAATTCTCTAATGAAGAACTATTGCAACTGGAATTGCATTTTTCTAATGAAGAAGATGACAGTGATCGTTTAATAGAAATCTCCAAAGAACAAAATTTAACCTCCAAACAAATGTTAGACATTTGTTGTGTGATGTGTTTGATTGAATAAGCTATGGACATTTTTTTAAAAAACGATCCTGACAGCGGAAGGAGTTTAAGTGTTCCAGGTGGTAGCTACGAATATCAATTGCTACAAGGAAATTTACTTTACAATGAAAAAATGTTTTTCTGGAATGTAACCCCGACGCAAAGCGAGGTATGGGTGTAATAAATAGATAGATAGTTTGTTTTAAATTATGTATTTTTACCTAAACTTTAAACTAAATATGGCAATTATATCAAATAATATTTTTCATTTTATAAAATTTTAATTATTTTAAAAAATAACAAATTCTACATTATAATATACAGAAAACAAAAGATCATTATTTTTTAGATTTTTTCTTAATTACAGATTACCAAATAGGCGATCTAATTCAGCCAGTAATATGGAATTACAATGTAAAAGAGCATTTTCAAATAGATTCCCATTTGTGGGAAGTTTATTCAAAAATATTCCCAAGTGTATGGGCTGGATCTGCTTTCAAAGGAGCTAATGGCAGTTGTCAGGTAAAATACTTTAACTTGAAAAATATATTAAATTAAATAATCATACTTGAAAAATACATTTATAGAAAACATATTAAATTTTTAACACAGCGGGATTCGAACCCGTGTCTCGTGAAAACCGTCCCACTCGCTATGACCGCTAAACTATGCGTTTTACTACTAGCTGCGTCGAAATTGTTATACGCTTAATACAAATTATTTTTATTGTTATAATATCCTTCAAGAAAGTTTCATAAATTTCTGCTACCTTAGAGTTATCTAATAGAGTCACTCTAAAAGTGAAATAATCTAAAAACAATCTTTTAGTAAGGGAGAATGCTATTTTTTTTTAATTTTTTATCATTTTAAAGAGTTCATTCACACATTTAGGCATTTGAAAAAGTCCTTTTTTTAATAAAAAGCCTCCCTAAAAACACAATATAGCATACTTTTTAACATTTTTAAAATATTATCCACACATTTAGGAAATTCCATTATTAGATAGATTCATTTCTTTATAACTAGATTTGTAAATTTATTTTTCAATAATGTAACGTAATAATTTCAGGTGCTCTCACCGGTAGCAAGATACGTGAGCAATCAAGAAGCTTGGGTCAAGGAAATGAAGGATAATTCCGACAAAGTCAACTTTGCAGGCGTTATTTTGACTGGTTGGTCAAGGTAATGTAGGTTCTAATACAATAACATATCTATCTATTAAAAAATTTACCTTTTTCCCCAAAGCAGAGTAGACAAAGAAATCCTAGTGTAAAACTAGACACTTTTCTAACTAAAATCGTGGCGAAATTCAACGCCGCGTTTTGTATCTTTTTCTATAAAAAATGTCACAAAACAAATTGCTTGTGGTAATAGACCATTTGCAAATCAGTTTAATATAAAAATTTTTATGTATATTAAATAAAAATCTATATAATACATATAATCTATAACCCATTTTCATACAACTAAAAAAAATACCGCGATTTGTCTTTCTACAATAGAGAAATGAAAATAATTAAAATGTCATCATTCCCCTAAGTGGGAATCGAACCCCCAACTAATCGCGTTTACAGTCTGACACCGTTCCACTGCGCCACAACGGTATTTTTTAAATTTATTTAACATTTATTTCAGATATGATCATTATTCGACATTATGTGAATTATTGCCAGTTTCTTTGCCGAGTCTCTCGAGTTGTTTAAAGACGTGGGGTACAGTTGAAGAAAGAACGGGTAAGTTTTAGTTTATTATAAATTGTTTTCATTTGCGTTTTTTTTAGCTTCACGCTGTATCCCGCACACAGCAGGCTAGGCAGAGGGAACCTAGTGTTAAGACACCCCGTTCCCCACTTTCCGCCGAATTCTGGAGGCTTTGCGTGTTAAGTGGCGATACTTAACGCCGCACTTTACCTCGGCACCAGGGCGAAAAAAATAAATATTAAATATTTCCACTCCTCGAGTGGGAATCGAACCCACAACCACTCGTATACAGTCACACGCTTGTGCCACTGGGCCACGACTGGCCACAACATTTATACAATTTGTACATTTGTACAATATTTATAATATAAATAATATATATAAATTTTAGAAGAGAAAATAGTATGGCCACGTTAACGAAGCTACGAATGACAACTAGTAATTTTATATTGTATAGTTTTAATAACATTTTTTTTTTTTTTTTTAGAAAATTCAAAAGAAGTGTTACCAGATGATCAGTGGCCGGGAATCGAACTGGCACTTTGCATGCATTCCTTTGTAATGCTTAGGGAGCGATCGTACAAGCTCATATATGGGGATTTGTAAGTATTAAATTGTTTTTTTTTAAGTAGAATAGCAGCGTAGTTGAAGAGAAACTAGTGTCAAAATACTCCGTCTTCTTCTTTCTGTTCGAAAAACAGATATTACGTATTAGGTAGTGAAACTCTATACCAACAACAATAACAAAGCGTGAGCTGGGTGCCTGTTTTTATTAATATTATATAAATGTACATTAGTATGCAATTTTCCCAAGGATTTTTTGATAATCGAGTTTGCTACTTTTTGTTTGAAAATTTTTTGTGTTATTTTGAGAACTAACTTCATGTTCACATGTATAACTCGAAAACTATCGATTGGATCATATCGAATGGATGCGCGTTGGAAAGGTGAGCTCATTCTAATCAATTTACAAAAAAAAAACATCGACATTGATGGTACGGTTCAGAACTCATGACCATGTTGCTCATGCTCATGACAATCGACCCGCCCTAATGTACATATATTTACTACATACAACTAAACAAATTTCAAAAAAAAAAATTAAATAAAGAATTTTTCTTTTTGCTTACATTTGGTCAGTGATGGACATCACCACTAGATAATAATCCATACTTATATTATAAATGCGAAAGTCTGTGTGTTTGTCTGTCACGCTTTCACGGCTAATCTACCGGTCCGATTTGGATGAAATTTAGAATGAAAGGAGTAAAAGTGACTGGGTCTAACATAGTTACTTATTTTTTCAAAAATCAACCTCTAAAGGATCGAAATAGGGGATGAAAGTTCATATGAAAATTCTAAACCGCTTGACTAATTGTAATGAATTTTGGCATAAAGATAGTTGATAATCTAAGCTTAAACATAGGCTAATTTATTTTTGAAAAATGCGACCCCGAGGGTTGTTAGATCTCTGTCTACAGAGATGCTAACAAAAAAATAAGTTGTAATAAAGCGTATAAGAATTTCGACGCAGCTGGTAGTAGAACGCATGGCCCAGCGGTGAGAGCGCCTTAACGGTATTCAGAAGGCGCGGGTTCGAATCCCGCTGTGTTCAAATTTTTATACGTTTTCTAAATGTCATTTTCAATAAATTTTATATTGTATATATTAATTACAGGGTATCAACATGGCTGAATCCGTGGCAAATAGAACACAACTACACAAGCCCTGTTCAAGTTGAGGGAATCGCTATGACGTCACACTCGTAAGTTATCTTATTAATATTTATATTATTGATACAATAAGTAGGATATTATGTCGAACTTAATTTTAGTATATTTTAGACTTAATCCATAGTATTATATTTTTTTATTATTTTTATTTTTTAGCTTTACGCTATATCCACACCAAGGTAGGAAAAGGGAACCTAGTGTTAAGACATTTTATTCTCTATTTTGCCATCCGCTGAATTTTAAAGACAGTATGTGTTAAGTGGCGGAACTTAACGCCGCGCTTTGACTCTGATACCAGAACGAAAGAAATGGGAATATTAAATATTTCCATTCCTCGAGTGGGAATCGAATCCACAACCAGTCGTTTACAGTCACACGCTTGTGCCACTGCGCCACGACTGGCCTCAATCTTAATATGACTATATATTATTTTCATTTGTCTCCGGTACGAAAATCGAACCTACATCTCTTAACATTATATCTCGATTTTAAAAATTAATTTGGTGTTTTTTCCTTATTTCCAGCCTCCAAACAGATTTAAGAGGTTTACAAGAACAATTGTTAAGGAATTTGCAAAACGTGACCGGAACAAGGAGCTCTGAAGAATGGATGGCCAGCTTTTTTAATCCAATATTATATAAAATGGTTGATCTTCACGTTATATCTTCGAAAAGAAGTAATAGTGAAGCCAGTGTGAGACCTGTTTAAAATTATTTAAATATATATGTACATTAATAATATAAAAATATATATATTTTAGGAAATGTATGAAAATTTTAACGTAGAAGGATTTGAACCTGCACCTCTTGAATACTTTCTAAGCGTTGAAAGGAAAATAGTTTGTAAAAATTTCTCTAGAAATATGGTAACAACAAAAATAAGTTGTTTTAAGCGTATAATATTGATACAGTTGAAAAGAACATATGGTTTAGCGGTTAGAGTGATTAGACAGTTTTCAATTGGCGCGGGTTTGGTTCTCGCTGCGTTTAATTTTTTTGTTAGTTTTCTGAAAATGATTTTATATGTATTAAGTGGGTGAATTACACTTTAAAATGTTAAAATATTTGTAGATTAATATATGAAAGTTGTATCTTAAAATACTTTTTAATTGTTTTTAATTGTTTTTTGTATGTTTTTTTTTTTCTAGTAAATGTAGTATATAAATTATTTGTTATATCGATAATATGTTGTGGATATTAGAATATCGATTGACTCGATTAATCGGATTAAACGAACTCAGGAAGACGATTTGATTAAATTTTTTTTATTTATTTCAAAAACTTTCTCCTATTTTAATTTTTTTATAATAAAAATTGATAGTACTAGAAAATATCGTTTCTTATTTATACGATTATTCGAATATTTGTTTATCAAAATAAGAACAATAAGTCCGATTAATCGAGTTAGCTGTTGTGAATTACACATGTACTCAAAAACATATCTTATATTGTAGTTATCTGATGTGTAATAAAAATTCTTAGGAGATACATTAAGCACGGATTTTGCGACAGGACCGGATTAAGTTTATATGAAAGATCTTTCATTTTCTTCAATATTTAAATGAATGAATTATGAATAAAATAAAATATAAATGTAAAAATATTTATATGTGTGATTGTGAAACGTTTTGGTATTTATTTTCTATTTTAAGTCAAATGTTTGTGTCTTATACATACTGTTTTTTATATTAATTTTCATTTTTGATATTGTTTAGTAAATTCTTTTGTATAACCTGTACAATATTTTTTGAATACCAAAGAATGTAAATTGTTTTAAATTAAACGATTTTAAATGAATAAATCGCATGCAATCATTTAAGAATTTCGACGCAGCTGGTAGTAGAACGCATGGCTCAGTGGTGAGAGCGCCTGGACGGTGTTCAGGAGATGCGGGTTCGATCCCCGCTGCGTTCAAATTTTTATACGTATTCTAAAATGTCATACAATTTTCCTACGTGTGGAATAATACTTTAAAAATGTTTAAAAGTATTCTTCTGCTATCCATACTTATAATATAAATGGGAATGTCTGTCTGTCATACTTTCTCGGCTAATTAACCGGTCCGTTTTGGATGAAATTAAGAATGATAGTAGTAAAAATTACTGGGACTAACATAGGCTCCTTATTTTTCCAAAAATCTATCTCTAAAGGGTTGAAATAGGGGATGAAAGTTTATTTGAGAAATCTTCACCGTTTGACCGATTGTAATAAATTTTGGAATATGTATAGTTTAAATTAAAAAATCCACCCCGAGGGTTCCGATATGACGAAACAGATTTGTAGACCACGTGGCGAAGCCGCGAGCGGGCCGCTAGTTGGTTATACATTAATATTTGAATTTTCTATATTAATGCGGTTCATATTATTACTAGCGGTCCGCTCGCGTTTTCGCCGCGTGTACTACGTACTGTTTCGGTACATTACTACACTCGGTAGTGGATTTTTGAAAAATAAAGTCGCCTATGATGTACCTTGGATTATCAACTATATATATGCCAAAATTCATTACAATCGGTCAAGCGGTTGATTTTTGAAAAACTAAACAGCCTATATTAGACCCAGTCATTTTTACTACTTTTATTCAAAATTTCATCCAAATCGGACCAGTAGATTAGCCGTGAAAGCGTGACAGACAAACACACAGACATTCGCATTTATAATATTATTATATATACGCATGGACTGATATACACGTGGATGAAGTATCAACAAGGCATCTTTTATTTAATTTTATTCGCAATAATAAACTATTTTTTGGAATTTCGTGTCAATTTTTGAGAAAAATATTATTTTAAATTTCTAAAACATTATTTAGAAAAAAAAACATTTAATTTATCAATTAAGTAAAACGAAGGAATATAAGAATGTCATTTGTATGGTTGTTGTCACGGTTGTTAGCTAACTTGAAATGTTGGAATCTAATATAAGCTAGATAGAATAGGCATCGCAGAACCAATTCTTAGGGAGTGATTGGTGGTGAGAAGCGGAGAGTGGAGAGAACCGCGAGAGACAAATACTAGTGACTTCAGTACGAGATGTGTAGTGTCCCAGTGTACAGTTTCAGCTTTGTAAAGAAATGTTTTAAGTTTTTATTTTAGAATTTTTAAATATGCGATTAATTTATTTAAAATTGAAAGTTTCATTTAAAATATGTTTATAATGTACACAGTATTAAGAAATATGGAAATAAGAAAAGTTGATTTTGTAGTTTTTAACAAATAAGATCGAAGTAGTAACTTGAATGGTGTAGCAATAAAGAAGTCAAATAAATTAAGTTGTTTAATTTTCCCTTTCTTTCAATTACTATATAATTTTGTTTACTTATAGTTTTTTTAATTTAGTTTCTTTTTTTAAGACACTCCATTCCCCACGTACCGCCGAATTCGGAGTTATTGCGTGTTAAGTGGCGGAACTTAACGCTGCGCTTTGCCTTTGCTTTGCAAATGAAAATATTAAATATTTCCACTCCTCGAGTGGGAATCGAACCCGCAACCAGTCGCTTTACAGGCACACTCTGTGCCTCTGCACCACGACTGATCCCTTTTTTTATTTTATATAGAGAAGAATTAAGTGTTTCAACTCTATATTCTATCCGACTTCCTTACTTTCCAAAAATAAGCGTGAATATGTTTTTTTTATATAAAGAAGTTGCGTTGGTGCAGTCAGGGTTGGATCTAGTCCTCAGAAAATGACAACTTTTTAAGACTTAAGGTTACCTTAAAGTCGGCCAAGAGCGTGTAGGAATATGGGAGCAGAGATAATTACAATTATGGAACTTTTACAAGTTATACTTTTTCAATTTATGAAGGTTATACGGTGATACTAAAATAAGTGTAAGTCAGTGTACTTATGTTAATCGTCAAGGCTAAAAATATGACTTTTCAGGCTATTTAGGTTGTGGTCATGCCCATAATGCCCACTACGGTGGATCCGGGCTTCGGTGCAGTGGGATTGTATTCGTATACCTATTGTACATTTAAGTCTCCCGCTATACGTTCTTTATCCACTATCACAGGTTGGTTGGAAGAGATCTCTCTTTGGAATAAGCCCACCTCTTGTTAACTTTTATCTCTGATTTTGTATTTACGATATGTTATTTTTTTAAGTGCAATAAAGAATATATGATGGAGTATGACTGTCATTATTGGTTGACAGTAATTATTGCCTATGGGGATTCTCTTTTGGTGAAATGATTTTATTTGTGTTATTTTCACTTTTTCACTGTGGTGTCGAGGCAAAGCGCGGCGTTAAGTTCCACCACTCAATATGTAATGTCTTTGATTTCGAATAAGAAGCTAAAAAAGGGGAACGTTTGTTTACTAAAAAAAGCTTGAAGCTGCTTTTTTTTCTGTTTCGCGCTTTTGTCCCGTTTAGTGCTCGTCACGTGTTGAGTGGCGTAAGTCAATGTTACGGTTTGTGGGACAATGAAAATAATATTTAGTCATTTTACCAAATGTTAGTCGACCCCACGACCATCGCGTTTCAAGCACTGTTCTGAAACAGGAAAACGGATAGTTTAAATGATTTTTTTTACCCTCTTTTCCGCATAGAGGGGTAGTCAGAGAGAACTTAGTGTCAAGATACTCCGTCCTTCTTTACTTTTTGTGTTAAGTTGCAGAACTTAACGCTGTGTTTTGTCTTACATTCCAGAGCAAAGAAATGATTTTTTTTTAAATATAATCATTTCCCCGAGTGGGAATCGAACCTAGAACCGTCGGTTTCACAGTCAGACGCAGTCCAACTGCGCCACGACGGTCTCACTATAAATGATTTCAAATTGAATATAAAATATAAACATTGTTTTTCCAGAAATTGGAGCGTTAAAATTTACTTTTGGTTGCATATTTCGACATAAAAGTTAAATTATAAAACATATAACGTGAAAATATTTACTTTGTATGAAATTCAAAAAGAGATTCCAAGAAATTATAAGCGTGGATGAAATTTATTTGACGGTATTTATTCATATAAAAGGCGGAATTTCCTTTGAATTTACGATATTCATGTATCATACGATACATGAAGGTTTCAGCTTCACGCTTTTTCCCGCATAATACCTATAGTTTAGTGAGAGAGAGCCTAATGTGAAGACACTCTGTTCTCCACTTCCTGTTACATGGTAAGAGGCGGAACCTATTGCTTTGCTTTATCTTAGGTAGCAGAGAAGAAAAATATCTATTTTAATGATTTAAAAAATATTGTTTTTTTTTTATATAAAGATCTGAAGATGAAGCTATACTCACCTTAATTAACAATGATACTTACTAAGAAGTTTCCCATAATAAAAATTATAGAAGTTACACCTTTTTACTTTACACAGTAGTGAGAGAGAGCCTAATGTGAAGACACTCTGTTCTCCACTTTCCATAAAAAATAGAGATTGCGTGTTGAGTAGATAGTGGTAGTCGATAGAGTGGTGAAACTCAACGCCACGTTTCATACAAAACAATAAAAAAAAACATAGAAATTAAAAAATAAATAAATTTCATTTTCTTCGCTCTGGTGTCGAGGCAAAGCACGGCGTTCAGCCACTTAACACGCAATGCCTTCAAATTTGGCGGAAAGTAGGGAAATGAGTGACTTCACACTAGGTTCCCTCTGCCTACCCTGCTGTGTGCGGGATATAGCGTGAAGCTATAAAAGATAATAATAATATAAAATGCCCATAATTCATCATATAATTGAATCCGACTAACATAATTGCTGTACAGACAGTTCAAACAGACGCAAAATTGAACACGTAAATACATTTAAGCTGAAATTGCATTACCGCTGTGTAACTAAAACGACAAATAATTTCGCTAATATCATTGATAAATATCGCGCGTGTTGTAAATTCTAAATTAATATGTTTGTTTAGTTGACAATTTAGTGAAAATTATTAGAAATATAGAGGCGCAGTGGCACTAAATGTGACTGTAAACGACTGGTTTTGGGGATTTCCACTCGATGAGTGGAAATATTTAATATTTCTCTGTTTTCGTTCTGGTGTCGAGGCGAAGCGCGGCATTAAGTTACGACACTTAACAAGCACAAGCAATGACTCCAGAAAATTCGGCGGAAAATGGGGAACAGAGTGTCTTAACACTAGGTTCCTTTTGCCTACCCTGCTGTGTGCGGGATACAGCGTGAAGTTAAAAACAAAAAAAAAAATATTATACATAAGAAATTTTTAAGTACATTTTTTTAAATATTTATTATTATGTAATTATTATAATGAAATTCCCTAAAAATTCTACATTCTACACGAAAAAAGTAAATTTTAAATAAATGATAATGTTTCAAATTAAAAACACTTGTATTGCACGTCCAATTTGAGAGCGGTGGTCTGCTAATGAGGTCGCTCCTGGCGCCGTGAAATCCTTAAATGTTGTATTCAAATATCCTCTACTATTGTTTCTGATTTATTTCTTATTTGAAAATTATAATTGTGATTTGATTTTTGTATATGAAATTTTATGTAACGTTTTTTTTGTAAGCTTTACGTTTGCGTGTCAAGTGGCGGAATTCAACGCCGCGTATTGTCTTATAAGAGCGGAAAAATGATAAATTTTCCTTTTTTTTAGCTTCACGCTATATTCCGTACGCAGCAGGTAGGCAAAGGGAACCTAGTGCTAAGACACTCCGTTCACTACTTTCCGCCGAATTCATAAAATGAAAATAATTAAATATAGTCATTCTTCCGAGTAAGAGACTACACACTAACAGATGATATCCGATTGACACCAACAACGTTGTGGGTTGACTCTAAACTTGCTTTTATTTTTCTTTTTTAACTTTACGGTGCATTAACTTTAAACTGGTGGACTTCCATACAAACTATTAACCCCTATTTTACCCTCTTAAGGGTCGAAAAATCCTTTCGTAGTTATAAAACCTATGCTATAAAACAAACTCATTCATCAAAAATCATGCGTCTAAGTTCAGTAGCCTGGATCGAAATCCCGCTCCGAATCCCGCTAAGTTAAACTTCTTTATTGATGATAAGGTAAAGACCTTCACGCTGTATCCCGCACACAGCAGGGTAGATAGAGGGAACCTAGTGTTAAAATACTCTGTTCCCCAATTTCCGCCGACTTCGGAGGCATTGCGTGTTAAGTGGCGGAACTTAACGCCGGGCCTTGCCTGGATATCAGAGCGCAGAAAATCGAAACATTAAACATTTCCATTCCTTGAGTAGAAATTGAACCCACAATCAGTTGCTTTGCAGTCCCACTTTGTGCCTCTGCACCACGACCGGCCCTACATTTTACTTACTTTTATATTTTCACACACAAAATATGTAGTGATCAAAAAAGAACCTTGTGTCAGGACACTCCGTTCTCCACTTTGCTATAGAAAAAAATTAAGAATAAATAATAAATAAGATCAAACAAGTAGTAGTGGAGTAGTTACCACAAACCGCAGTCCAACGGACAAGATGCAACTTCGTTATTCAGTTTGATACCAATACTTTAGAATCATCAGGCTTTCACTTGCAGACTTGGAAATATTTGAATATATTTTAGTTCGTGATTTTTGAATTATATAGAAAATTATATGAAAAAAAAAATACCCTTAGTTTTATTTGTCGTGTTATTATTCGTGTTTATATTTTAAAATCAGCCTCACGCCTTTAATCGCATAGCAGAGTAGCCAGAGAAAAGTGGTCTACTGTCAAGATAGTCCATTTCCGCCTTTCACTCAAATTAAAATACTGCTTGTTTAACGCCACGCTTTGTTTTCTTCAGGAGCAAAGTTAGAAAAATAATTAAATTTTAACCATCGCCCCAGTCGGAATCGAATCCAAAATTAATCTTCCGCTCTTACATTCAGACGCTGTCCTATTGTGCCACTATGAACTCTATTTATGAATATTATATACGTCAAAAATAAGTTTGTATAATAAAAATTTGGGGCCAGTCGTAGCACATTAGCACGAAAGTGTGACTGTAAGCAACTGATTGTGGGTTCGATTCCCACTCGAGGAGTGGAAATATTTAATGTGTCCATTTCTTCGCTCTAGTATCAGAAGCAAAGCGCGGCGTTAAGTTCCGCCACTTAGCTCGCAACGTCTCCGAATTCGGCGGAAAGTGAGGAACGGAGTGTCTTAACACTAGGTTCCCTCCCCTGCCTACCCTGCTATGTGCGGGATACAGCATGAAGCTAAAAAAATATATAATTGAAATCTGATTATCATCTTCAATGATTCCCTTCACTGATGTGTCATGTGTAAGAAATAAAATCAATCAAAATACATTAATTAGACCGTCCTCTGACTGTAATCACGATTATGGGAAAGCCCTGCGTTGAGTTCCGCCATTCAACACATAATTCCTCGATTTTGGGCTTAAAGCAAAAAACGACCTTGCTAAAAGTGAAGCTACAATAAATAATAAAAGACGTTCAATAATGTAAAATAAATGAATTGAAAACTAAACGTGGACTTACAAAATGGTGTGCGTTCCCCGCAAAGTTTGTCAGAAGCCATTGTAATTTACGGTACATTTAATTCATTCTCGTAAAATACCCGTTCAGGTGATGAAAACGTTGGAGCGACAAATTGAGCGAGTCCCGCGGGTATAAAATGGCAAAAATGGAACTCCTGTATACTGACTTTATGTAGAATAGCGTTAAAATAACTTATTGGGTTTATATTTATGTTGTTACTATGTTTTTTTTTTATTTAGTTTCACGCTGTATCCCGCACATAGCAGGGGTAGGCAGAGGGAACCTAGTGTTAAGACACTCCATTCCCTATTTACGATGAATTGTGGAGGCATTGTGGGTTAATCGGCGGAAACTTAACGCCGCGCTTTGCCTCGGCACTAGAGCGAAGAAAAATATTTTAAAAAATCCTCGAAATTAATATAAAATCTGCATTCATCGTGCTTACAGACCAACACTCATGGCTATATGCTTTTTGTTATAAAATTATTAATTATATCCAATAGTCGATCGATTTAGTATGTTATAATATATTCGTACTACTACTATTGACAAATTAGTTAAGCAACATTCGTTTCAGTCATGAATTGATGGGTGACCAGCTGTCCTTCACGCTTCTCACATATGCACTCGACTAGTTCCGGATATTGACAATAGTATTTGTTCTTAACTAAAAAAATATTATTGTAATATATACTAGCGGAAATAATTAAAGGATCGGTAAAATTTTCCAAATTTTTTGACGTTTTAAAGCTTAAAGTTTCTAGTTAGATATGTTTCTAGATCTTAAGATGGAACATATTTTCAAGTGACGTGTTCCGCTATATCCTGATGAATGCCGAGAGAGAGAAAAAATTGAAATTTTTGAAGTTAGTCATTTTTTTGGTCTAAAAAGTTGCAACATTTTTTTTCAACTTAACCACTATATGGATCGGATAACTTGTTTATCTAGCTTTAACTTGCCGCTGTTAAAAAATCGATACATATACTTCTCGCTGAGATATCGAACTCTGACTGGAAAGGATCTTTTTGTCTTTAACCATAAATATCTCAGTAACCGTTGATCGCACAAGAAACATAAGGAGTATTTTAAAATTTTCAGTAAACTTCCCATAAATACCAGCTACGGATTTTTAAAAAAATATATATCTTCTACTTTACATTAATTTTAAAAATTATTATAAAAAGGACTTTTTCAGGCTTTTGGGAAAATCAGGCGCTAAGTTGGATATATCAAGAAAACTAGTAATGTTGACTGTACGTTTTACAGTTCAATATATTTACAAAAACCTCACAAGGTTTCGATTAAATACATCAAGCCGTTTTTTTGTTTCATTCGATCAAACTTTTGAAGAAAATTTTAATTTATCATTCCTTCAGTGTGAATCGAACCCACTCTAATGTTATATGAGCAATATTAAGAAAATATATATATTATATTTTTCAGACAAAGTACAGTGCTATGATCTATCTAATAAACTAATAACATTACCAAACGCGTCAATATGAAAACAAAGCAAAAACAACAATAAGAATCCTTAGCTTTGAAAAGCTTTAAAAAGCTGCGAGTACATTTTGTGTATTAAGAAACATGCTAGTTTAAGTGCTTTAGTGGAAGAATTTTAAAAGTATGCAGTTTTATAAAGCGAATTCTTGAATAAACATTTTAAGATAATCTTATGCGTCTCGAAAATTCAGAGCTTGTTAGATTTAAGTGGGAGCGTACATACCTAGCTAGCTACTTTGTTTTGCGTTCTTTATTTTGAAAGTTTTAAAGTATGTGTAGTTTTTGCTGTTATTACTTCGAAATAGAGGTTAATTTTTAAATTCCTTTATAAAGTATATAAAATTTTGAAGAAATTATTGAATTAAATTGATGTATTTTAACGCTTTAGACTTTTTCCGCATAGCATTGTAGTCAGAGAAAACATTAAGTGTCAAGACACTCCGCCGAGACGACACAAATCAGATGGTTATTTTATTTAGAGTTATTTATTTTGAAAATCTTAAATAATGTTCAATTTTTACTGTTATAATGGCATAGACGCTAACTAAATTATTTTTTTTTTTGTGGAATAAAGGAGGCAAACGAGCTGAAGGCCCACCTGGTGTTAAGTGGTTACCTTCGCCCATAGACATCCACAACAATAAAGTTATGGATGCGTTGCCAGCCTTGGGAATGTAGGACAGAAGGAGGGAGGAAGGATGGGAATGGTGGGAATAGGGAGAGCTGGCTTACATGCCATCGAACCGGAATACATCATAAGATATTTGGCGGTTCGTCTTTGACATGATAGTAGTCGCGAGCCAGTCGGAGAATGAATCTCCTACCACCAAACTACTGGGTTACCCGTCTTTTACGGGACGCTACCCAGCGGCGGGGGGGGAATTGTATTCTTAACCCGTCCCCCCACGGGGAATAACAATTGAAAAAAAGTTGGGAATATTACAAAGAAGTTATTGAATTGGATTGGTTTTACAGCTTTTTTATATAGCAGGAGCCAGTCGTGGCGCAGTGGCACAAGCGTGTGACTGTAAATAACTGGGTGTGGGTTCGATTCCCACTCGAGGAGTGGAAATATATTATATTTCCATTTTCTTTGCTCTGGTATTGAGGCAAAGCGCGGCCAATTAAGTTCCGCCACTTAACACAATGCCTCCAAAATTCGGTGGAAAACGGGGAACAGAGTGTCATAACACTAATTTCCTTCTGCCTACCCTGCTGTGTGCGGGATATACCGTGAAGCTAAAAATATATATAGCAGGGATGATACTCAGAACAGCTGAGCAGCCCGGGTTCGATTCCTGCGACGTTTAAATCTTAATACGTTTTCCAAAAATGTTTTTTAATATTAGAATGAATAAAATGTTTCTATTTACTATTTGAGACAATCAAATGACAATGTTTTATTTATTGAATTTCAATTCTCATTTTATGATACGTATAAAATATTTTATGGTTACGGTCTAAGTGTTATGTTTCTTTGGTATAGTTTTCTATTGCTCGTGCATAAAAAAATATACTGAAGATTCAATTAAAATTATTCTCGTCTTTGGTCTGGTGCAAGACAAAGTACAGAGTAGACTTCTGCGGCTCAAAACGCGAGGCCTTGCGACTTCCGGTGGAAAGTGGAGAATGGAGTCCTCTGACATTGGGTTCCTTTTGTCTATCTTGTTATATGGGAACCACGTAAACAAAAAAATATAAATGAACCAAGAAGGTAGGAATAGGTATCATAGAATTCGTCTAATCTTCTCGAGTAACGGAGATGTAGTGGATACTAAGAGAGCACTTCTGGAAGTTAGTACGGGAACGAAGAAAAACCATAATTTTATATTTTTAATTATTAAAAATATTTTTTATAGCCCCGGAAATAGAAAAACACACAACATGTTAAATTATTAAATAAAGTACTTTATCAGCAAAATGATTGTTCACAGAATAATCTTTGGGTAACAGAAATTTGTAAAATTTCTCTACAGAGCTCTGTTAGTAACAAAAATATATGTAGTAAGCAAATCGAATAAGCCAGATGTAGAATACATGGCGTAGTGTTTTCAAAGAGACGCGAGTCAGAATCCCGTTGAGTTCAAATTTCTATACATTTTAAAAAAATGTTTTTCAATGAAATTCTACCTCCTTATTACCTCTGAATTTGACGGAAAATGAGGAACGGAGTGTCTTAACACTACGTTCTCTCTGCCTACCCTGTTATGTGCGGGATACAGGGTGAAGCTAAAAAGAAAATGAAATTTTACGCAACGCAAAGCAATCAAAGTTGCAGGATATAGGGATATTCGCCTAACATAATAGTTTAGTTTTAGTTTCAAAATTCTATTTTACAGTTAAATATAGAATATAGAGGTAGTATAAAGTAAAGCCTGCCTTTAAGCTGCGTTACGTGACTAGCTCCCAGTTTATAATGATATTATTCTTGCTGACTGTTCTCTGAAGTATTACGTCGTATAACGAGTTTAAGTGTAGCTTATAATGTTATTTACTTAACATAATAACCCATTTAATTTCGTATACTAAAGTCTGTCTTTAAGGGTATCGTGGCTCAGTGATAGCGATTGACTGTAAAGTGATGATTGTGGGTTGGATTTCAAATCGAGGGAATAACTTTTTTAATTATAGGTTAAAAAAATGAGATTAATACCTTTAATAGTTGTCTATATGTACAAAAGCTTAGATATATCTATCTTATATACACAGTTATAATGTGCATTTTGGCTTGAAGTATTAACTGGGAAGTTGATTATCATAAGCTCAACGTTTTTTCCTGCATAGCAAGGTAAGCAAAGAGAGATAGGTGTCTAGACACTTTGTTCTTTACTATTCACTCACACTTAAATAATAAATATAAATATTAAAATGCATTTTAGAAAAACAACAAAATTAAGTTGTAATAAAGCGTATAAGAATTTCGACGCAGCTGGTAGTAGAACGCATGGCTCAGTGGTGAGAGCGCCTGGACGGTATTCAGGAGGCGCGGTTTCGAATCCCGCTGCGTTAAAAGTTTTTGTACGTTTTCTAAAATACTTTTTTCAATTTTCCTAAGTGAGGAATAACACTTTGAAAATGTTAAAAGTAACAAATAATAGTTGGGTGGGAGAACTCAACACAGTGTTCAACAATGTGTTGACTTCTTATCAGATGTTTGATAAAACCTTGGATAAATATTGCAATTCAATATGATTGTGACTGTGATTGCATACTTTTGTCAGCTTGCCTCTTTTCCCCGTATAACAGGGCAATTAGAGGGAACCTAGTGTCAACACTCCGTTCTTCACTTGGTACGAAATTAAGACATTGGATGCCGGAACTATGATTGACTATAATGGCGGTGGTATGAAACAGAAATGAAAATATATTTAATTTTTTTTTACTTTACGCTGTATCCCGCGCACAGTAGGGTAGGCAGAGGGAACCTAGTATTAAGATACTCCATTCCCTACTTTCCGCCAAATTCGGAGGCTTTGCGTGGCGGAACTTAATGCCGCGCTTCACCTCTGATAACATAGCGAAGGAAATATTAAATATTTCTACTCTTCGAGTGGGAATCGAACCCACAACCAGTAATTTATAGTTACACGTTCGTGCTCTTGCGGCTCGACTGGCCTCTTCTAAGAAATGAAAATATATACGAGTCCTCCTACGAGTGGAAATCAAATTCACAATCATTAAGTTTAAGATAAACACTGCTTTACTGTACCACAACGACTTCTTTCTATATTATAGTTTTAAAAACGATTTTCCTACGATCAACTCATTTTTTATTTCCCTATTCCTATAAAAAAGACAGCTAAGCTAAGCCCTAGTTAGCGTTTAATTGTAATCTATTATAATCGACCCTACAAGGGTAAAACTGAGGGTAGTCGAGTGCGTTTCATCATGCTCCAGTTAACGCTGAAATACGAGAGTAAATGTTTTTTAACTGGGAAAGTTTATTCAATTGTTTGCAATGCTTGTATACTCATAGCAAGTACTTGCATGTGGGTACTTAGAAATTGTTCTAGAGATTAAATTAAGTGGTATTTTTTTATTGTTTATATTTTTCGCTTGATTTGAAGTGTAATGAAGAAAAAAATGGCGTCGTGGTGTGGTGGGTAAGTGTCCGATTGTAAATTATATTGGTTGTGGGTTCGATTTTCACTCGGTGGGAATGGTCGTGGCTTTAGGAGCACTTTAGGAGCAGAAATATTTAATATTTCCTAGGCGCGGCATTAAGTTTCGCCAATTAACACGCAATGCCTTCAGAATTCGGCGGAAAGTGGGGCACTGGGTGTCTTTACACTATGTTCTCCCTGCCTATCTGCGGTGTGCGGAATACAGCGTGAAGCTAAAAAAATAATGTAAAATATGTTGGGCACACGCAAAATTCACAAAATCAATCTCGCAAGAACCCAAATAAAAATTGACGACAGGTAAACTTAAGAAAAATAATATGTAATTGTGTATCTATTTGTGATATTAGTATAAAATTTAATCAGGCGCCGGAACAAATCGTTTTGGAAATAAGAATGGCAAAAATTTTTTTGAGCTTCACGCTGTACACAGCAGGGGGTATGCAGAGGGAACCTAGTGTTAAGGCACTTCGTTCCCCACTTTGAAGCGAAACGTAACGCCGCGCTTTGCCTCGACACCAGAGCGAAGGAAATGGAAATATTAAATATTTCCACTCCTCGAGTGGCAATCAAACCCACAGCCAGTCGCTTTACAGTCACATCTATGTGCCTCTGCGCCCGACTGGCCCTAAAATTTATATTTTTGGTATTCAAAACATATTTTTAGAAAATCCGACATTTCGAACACTTTGCAGTAGTCCGTGGTCTGGTCGCTATCTTACCTGCGCGAAAACATAAAATAATTTAAATATAATCGTTCCCCCAAATGATATTTGAACTAGCAACCATCGTGCGTTTAGTCAGATGGTGTTATATTAAGCTACGATGGCTCCACTATTAAGGCATAATTTTCTAAATTATTTTTTATTTATTTTTTGCTATATTAACTTAAAATAAAAACCTGTGGTTTTTCTATTGTCATAACAATAGAGAAAGTTAAGAAAGTCCATTAAGTTAAAGTTACCTGTGTGTTTTTAAAAATAAATATACGCGATTATTCCGATTAAATATAGTTTTATTTCAAAATATGTAGTAATCGCGAAAAATAAAGATTAACTTAACGAAAAGTTATTTAGTGAAGTGTAATTTTCAATTACGTTATTTAAAAAAAAAATATTTTTTTGTATAACAGTATAACATTTTTATACTATAAAATATTATTTTAAAATAACTAAATTTATAATTAAATTTATAACGAAAGTGACATTTGTTTTAGTTCCAACGGTACTTTTACAGGAATTCCCTGCGACACTATATATGACGCCATTTACCTTCAACGTGTATGATTGTTTACAATTAACTTATTTATGTCAGGTTAAATAAATATAAGACACTAGGATGAAATGGCTATTAAATTAACGATTTTTGCTTAATTTTTTTTTAATTTATTTCATTAAAAATATTTATAGGGGTCAGTCGTGGCGCAGTGGCACAGACATGTGTGACTTCAAACGCCTGGTTGTGGGTTCGATTCCCACTCGAATATTTCATATTTCCATATTCTTCGCTCTCGTCTCGAAGTAAAGCGCGGTGTTAAGTTCCGTCACTTAACACACAACGCCTCCGAATTCGGCGAAAAGTAGGGAACGGAGTGTCTTAGCACTAGGTTCCTTCTGCCTACCCTGTTGTGTGCGGGATACAGCGTAAAGCTAAAAAAAACTGTTAAAACTATACAGAAGAAACCGTATGAAGTTTCAGGCTATATTCCTTATATTAGGAGTATAGATAGAGGTAACAAATTCAATTCAATTGTAATTGCAATATTAACTGAATTAAAATGTTAATAAACATAGTTCGGACCATAACCTTTATGTATGAAAGAATAATAGAAACCGTATTAAATTAAAAATAATTATTATTTAACGTCATATTTTAAAAGGAAATCCAAAGGAAATTCAAAGGCTGGTTTCTTTATATGCGGTTTTAAACCTGCGGTATTTTCCCTTATGAACAACGGGGAATATTCGTATTTCGATGTATAAGGAAAAGGTAACACTTAAAATATCTGTATGTGTATACTTATTAACATTTTTAAAATTTTATTTACTTACTTAGGAAATTGAAAGACATTTTAAGAATAATTATAAATATTTGGATGCAGCGGGTTTCAAACTCGTAACTCTTGGAAACGGACGAAGTGCATTAACCGCTGAGCCACGCGTTCTACTACCATCTTCATTGAAATTCTCATACGTTTATTACAACTTATATTTGTTGTTAGAATAAGTTTCCTAGAGCTGGGGGTGTATTCAATTTCTTATACGTTTTCTAAAAATGACTTTTTGTTTGAATATATTAGTAGGAAGTTCTCTTAACGATTTGTTAGCCAAATATTTTGTTTTTGTTTTTGATGGGCATTAGGGGAGTTGTAAGGCATAAAAAAAGTTTATATAATCTTTGGCATTTAATGTTATTACACTTATTATATATACATAATTACATGCAATGTCTCAATTTCAGGTGGAAAGTAAAGAACGGAGTGTGAGACTAGGTTCACTCTGACCACCCTGTTATACGGAAAAAAGTAAAGTTATACTTAATACATAAATACAACATATTTATATAAATCTATTGCATTTTGTGCATTTTTAATAAAAAAAAACGAACAAAAAATTAAATATCATATCCATCAGTAGAGAAATAGAACACTCCAGTAGCGTTACCAGGATTCCAGAAACCAGCTATCGTCACCTCATTTCCAGAACATTCCCCATTTTTAAACTTCTTATACTTATCACATTTCCATGCCAAATACCAATTTGGGTTACGAACAGTTGCTGCCCAGATATCTATACAGGCTCTGTGATTGCATTTCGCTGCTTTGGAAGAATCAAATATACCTGGTATCAATGGTGTTTTACAGTTAGGCTGGCTCTGCCCTTTTTTGTTGACGAAAAAGTCTATATCAGCTAAAACACTCGATGATCCTAAACCTCCTGCATTACAATGGTACACTTCCACATATTCTGCTAAACCAGAACGGATCTGTTCTTGGATGAAAGTATTAGAAAAACAAGGCCCAGCCGGATCCAAGCCGGTAATTCTAAATATTTTTCTGCCTGTATTAGCTATAAATATTTCTCCAGTGTATCCTAAGATTTGGGACCCCAAACTATGTCCTATAGCGTGAATGTTCCTAGGCGATATTCCACCTTCTACCAATTCTGTGAGAAGCTGAGCGATCGCACGTCCTATGTAATAGACATATTTGACAGACCGTTCGTAGCTTTTGATGTTGCCGTCATTATCATTCGTGTAGGGAGAATGATCGATGATAATCAGGTAGCTATTGGGATAGCCTTTAAATGCTTCTCTAATAACATCCTCTGTTCTTTTATTGATATTAGATTTGAATCCTCCGACAAAAAATATGAATTTCTTAACTTTATCGAGCTCAGGTAACGCGAGAATTCCTTTTGCGGCGTTATCTATAGGGAAGTATTCCGCATCGTTTCTTGGGAAGTTATAAAAATACACGCCAATGCCGCTGACATCTAAGTTTAGAGTCCTGTCATGTTCACCTGCGAAAGAAAATGTACATGAATATTTTTATTTTGTATTCAATATAACGATATTTTTCACCGTTATGGTGTAGATGTGGCGAGTCGGAGTGAACGCGACAGGCTTGAGATGAAATTATATTTACATAAATATAAATAAAAATTATATACTTTTAACATTTTTAAATTGTTATTCCACACTAACGAAAATTGAAAAAGACATTTAGAAAATGTATAAAAATTTGAACGCATTTTTATACGTTTTCTAAATGTCTTTTTCAAAATTATATAATCATTTTCAAGCATCAATTTTTATACGTTTTCTAAATGTCTTTTTCAAAATTATATAATTTATATAAATACATGTCTTTTGCCTGTATATAGAAATTATTACTGTTTGCAACGTATAATTTCTGGTTGGCTTAAAAAATTGGCAAAGGCATCTTTGATTCAAAGACTTTTGTATACATTGCTGAAAGTCGTGTGTCATTGGAGATTATTATAGCCTACTTTTTTTAATAAAAAGAAAATTATTCAATATCAAATAATAAACTGTTTTGTATAAAATGTTATAATAAACAACAAAACGTAAAGGTTTGAAAACCTATTGAAGTGATCTGTTACGACCATGACATCCTTTTCGGTGAGTTTTTATTTGTTTATTTAAACAACAGACTAAAGTTACATTTAGATTAAGTTAAGTTAAACTGACCATTTAATCTAGAAATCCAGTAACTAATTTAAATTCTATAACCAATACGTTGTCAAAGAGTTCCTCATTCTTCATCTATCCTCCCGACATTGAGTGTATGAAACCCAACGCCGCACTTTATTCAACAGTCTAAAGTTTTCCCCGAGTGTAAATTTTGTGGGTATATACGAGTAAAGGTAGCGGTTAAAATTAACACATGTTTTATAAGTTTCGGAAGTAAGCTATTTTATCTGGATTAATCACATAAATTTTGATATTCAATTACCTATATAAATTTTAGAAAATCTGAATTTTCGAACACTGTACAGAAGTCTGAGGTACGTAAGCAGATAACTATATACTCGTACACTAGCGGAAATTTTTTTTTTTTTTTCTCTCGGTATTCACTGGAACAGCGCGGGACACGCGCGATTAATTTTTTTTTACATCTTAAGATTTAAAAACTAGAAACTTTAAGCTTTAAAATGCTTGATTTTTGAGGAAAACACTTGAAAACTTACAGCCACTTGAAAAACTTCAAAAAATTAGAAAAACTTTGTGATCATTTAATTTTTTCCGCTAGTATATATACACGATTAATTCGGTTAATATACTTTAATTTCAAAGTATCGTTATATTACCTATTTCCTAATTACAAGTACAATGACATTTATAACCTAACATTTGTAAGCCAAATTCAAATATTTTGACTAAAAAAAAATAAAACTTGTCACAGACTAAGCCAGTGTTTACTCATAATATCTATACAATAAAAGAAAATGTTAAGTACTGAACATACACTAATCTAGATCACGACAAGTACTTCGTTGAGTACAAACACGCGAGACAAACAAATAGTGACCTAGAAAATATATTAAATACAATATAATATGTTTCGTAAGTTTGCCTAATATTTATACCTACTGTGATACGAAGCCGAGGCATTTAAAGTGTTTTTTTCAGCCGAAGGTTTTCTCCATATCAGGGTGGCGACAAAATCTAGTCCATACTTATATTTTAAATGCGAAAGTCTGTCTGTTTGTCTCTCAGGCGTTCACGGCTTATCTACTGGTCCTATTTGAATGAAATTTAGAATGAAAGTAGTAAAAAATCCAGGGTCAAACATAGACTTATTTTTTCAAAAATCCACCCCTAGGGTTGCAATATAACAAAACAGTTATGTAGTTCACGCGACAAAGCCGCGAGCAGGCCGCTAGTGTCAATATATTTTATATGCCACTTTACGGCCGATATTGTGGGTTTAGTGACGGACATTACCGCCGCGCTTATTCATATCAGAGTAGAAATTAAAAAAAAATAAAGTGTTACTCCTTTATAAAAACTATTGGAGTGAAAATATTTCATATTTCCATGTTCTTCGATCTGGTGTCGAGGCAAAGCGCGGCGTTAAGTTCCGTCAATTAACACGCAATGCCTCCGAATTTGGCGGAAAGTGGGGAACGTCTTAACACTATGTTCCCTCTGCCTACCCTGCTGGTTGCGGGATACAGCGTGAAGCTAAAAAAAATCCTCTATAATATTAATCTGATTGAGGATCGAATATCGGATATGGTGTCTATCATATCTTGAATTACTTAGTTATTTTTGCTTTGTTCGGAATATGTGGGAGGATACTTTACTATTGGCTCTATCTTTCTATATGACAAACTTAACTTCGTTTTATCGCTCAAGAAGAAAATGATATCAATAAATATTAGTACAGTCCTTATCATGATATGTGACTATAGAAACCTCTTTCATGACTCACAGAGTGACTAATCAATGACGCGGCCAAAATTAACGTAGAAAACTGAATTTTGGAATATAAGCCCTTAGGAAGTGTAAGGGCACTAAAAGAAGATATTCCGATTTCTTTTGTGAAATCAGAAATAACTTGTTTTACGTTTATTATTCTTTGCAAAGGAAGTTGTAGGTACATTGTGACTTGTAAAATATAAAGAATAATAAGGATATTTTTATAGAAAATAATAACCTATGTCTTTTCCTCTTGTCTTAAAGCTTTTCCTATAGTACTGTGGTTCAGTACAGTTTTTTTAGTGATGGCATTATGAACGGGCAAGTTGATTATCACCTCGCCAATATCATGTTGTATGGAGAAGGAGATTCATTGTTAAACTAATAGGAACCGCCTCTTTGCTCTGCAATTTGGGACGAGTTGAGCAAAGTACATATTTAATGTTGTTGCATATTAAAAAAGTTTGAAAAGCAAACACAAAGTCTATGGGCACTTTTTGACAATTTAATTACCATTTATTCAAAAACTACAATTACAATTGTCACCAAAAAACTTTACAGCACACAAGACACTGTGCTCGATATCCCTGCCAAATTTCAGAGGTCTACTACAAATAGCCCAAGAAGAGTTAAATCACAACGAAACACACTTTTGACCAGTAAGAATAATGGCAATGAAATTATCATTTAAAAAAGAAATAGCAGCTTGCCGCATTTTCCCACATGGTGGGGTAGTCAGAAAAGATCCAACCCCACTTTTTGTCCCTCACTTACTGTCTGAAATCGAAACATTGCTTGTTGAGTAGCGGAACTAAATTCGGGGTTTTTTTCAGATGATTCGCTTGTATCAGAGCGAAAAAATGAAATTTAAATAAATGTAATCATTTTCTCGCGTGGAATCGAACCCATACATATCGTATTTACAGTCAGACTCTGTTCCACTGTCCCACGACGGCCTCATATATATTTTATTAAAAAAGTATGTCAATTTCAAAATGAAATATTAGATGAGGAAGTCAATAGATACCTCGTTCCTTTTGTCCCATACGTAATACAAATGGACATATAACAAGGTCATTTGTTACTTGAATTTCATTATGCACCTTTGTGTATCCAAATGAATACATGTAAATACTGAATGGATTCAATGTATTTTATATTGCATGCATTAAATGCATTATTGTTTTAAAAAGAAATATTTTAATGGGGCCAGTCGTGGCGCAGAGGCACACAGGTGTGACTGTAAAGCGACTGGTTGTGGGTTCAATTCCCACTCGAGGAGTGGAAATATTTAATATTTCCATTTTCTTCGCTCTGGTGTCGAGGCAAAGCGCGGCGTTAAGTTCCGCCACTTAACACGCAATGCCTCCGAATTGGGCGGTGCGTGGAGAACGGAGGGTCTTGACACTAGGTTTCATGTGAAAGCCTGCTACTAAGCGAAATAAAATAGAAATAAAAAAAAAAAAAAGAAATAAAAAAGTTTTATTGTATCACGTAAACGCGTGGGTTCGATTCTCTCTCGGGTAATGCTATTTAATGCTATTTAAAATTTAATTTTTTCGCTCTGATACCAAAGACAAGGCGCGGTGTTGAGTTCCGCCATTTAATGTGCAATGTCTCGATTTCGGTAAAGTGGAGGACGGGGTGTCTTAATACTAGAAAAACGTGAAGCTAATAGCTAATGAAAAAAGTACATACACATATATCTGTTTTATTATAGTTTTATATTGACACATAACTGTTTTTCTAATGAGGATCTTTGATTAACAAAGTTAATGACGTTGAAAATGTAATTGTCATTAACTTCTAAATATAATCATAAATTATCATTAATGAATATTGATCTCTACAAGTTGTATTAATTTTATTTATTTAAATAACTTCGAGCTAAACGCTTTTTCCTAGCAGGGTAGTCAGAGAGAACATAATGTCAAGACTAGCTGTTCTCCATGTTCCACTGAGTTCGACACATTGCGTAATGAGAGGTTCAACGCCGCACTTTGTCGTCTTCATCGTCGTCGCCGACCAGAGAGAGGAGATTAAAATGGTATGGATACATTTCCCCGATTGGGAATCGAACCTACAATTAACGAGTTTACTGTCACACCGTCCTACTGCGTCACGGTGGCTTATATTTTTGAATTACCACCAATTTGTCTCTTTAACGAAGGTCTTTGATTATGATAGCTAATGATGCTGAAATTGTATTTGTCATTAACTTCTAACTATAATAGATATTGATTATTAGGTACATAGGTACATATAATGCCGACATGGTGGAGTATGAATATAAATGCGATGGTTGCGAATTCGATTCCCACTTGGAGGACTGATTATTTACTTACGTTACTAGCGTAGTTGTTTTTTCCCGGGGGGGGACGAGTTAAGAATACAATTCCCCCCCGCCGCTTGGGTAGCGTCCCGTAAAAGGCGGGTAACCCAGTAGTCTGGTGGTAGGAGATTCGTTCTCCGACTGGCTCGCGACCACTATCATGTCAAAGACGAACCGGCCAAATGTCTTATGATGTGTTCCGGTTCGATGGCATGTAAGCCAGCTCTCCCTATTCCCACCATTCCCATCCTTCCACCCTCCTTCTGTCCTACATTCGCAAGGCTGGCAACGCATCCATAACTCTAATGTTGTGGATGTCTATGGGCGAAGGTAACTACTTACACCAGGTGGGCCTTCTGCTCGCTTGCCACCTTTATTCCATAAAAAAAAAATCCTCGGGGTGGATATTTTAAAAACAAAGTACCCTATGCTTAACCTTGGATTACCAACTATATTTATGCCAAAATTCATTACGATCGGACAAGCGGTTTAGATTTTCCATATAAAATTACGTCCCCCTATTTCAACCCTTTAGAGGTTGATTTAAAAAAAAATAAGTAGCCTATGTTTGACCCTCGATGTTTTACTACTTTAATTCTAAAGTTCATCGGACCAGTAGATACAAGTATGGTTTTTGATTTCTTCGGTCTGGTATTTAAGGTATAATGCAGCTTTGAGTTCCGCCATTCAACACGCAATGGCTCTAATTCGGACGGAGAATGCAGAACGGAGTAACGTAAAACTCATTTCTCTCTAATTGTCTTGCTATGAGGCAAAAAGCTTTTAATTAAAAGGTCATCTTTGCAATTTATGCATTACTTGTCAAATTGCTAAAACCGAATTTTTATTTATTATGGCATTAAATATTTTGTTGACAATCTTTTACATCGAGAAATTGCAAAACAACGTATGTGTATAGATATTCTGATATCAGATATTTATCACATCACAATTTATCTTCCTTATCATACATACATACTATGTATACACAATAAGTAATGACCTTAAAATATAGTCTCTGAGTTACAGTTAGTAAAATATTCTTAAAAAAATTGCTGAAATGCAATTGCAAAAGTAATTTATTATGTATTTGTTGGTCATAAGTAATTTTTCAGGTGCACATTTCCGTAGGTACTTTCCGACCAAAATCAAGACTTTATGTGTTAAGCGGCGGCACTTATGTCGAAATGAAAACTAAAAACGATCATTCTGTTCAGTGGGAATTGAATCCACACTCAATAACGTTATCTTATTGTTCCACGAAAGGGTCGTAGGCAATAAACATACTAATAATAATAATGATCGACTTAAAAACACTTAAAATAATGAAAATTTTAGTATTTATTAAACAACTTCACTTTTAATAAGTAGTAAATAAGATATACATACATTTTAACAACTTCGAATTCAGCGCCAATTGAAAAGGTCCATACTTTTCTAAATCACCTCGACCCCATGCGAAGGCATATTTAAATAAAAATAAAAACACACAAGCAATCAACTTCATTATTATATTACATTAAAACTATTATATAATTATTATTTTTAATATTTCAAAATATTATTCATAAAATAATTATTCTAATACAAGTAAATTAATTGAAAAAATATATTTTATTTGACAACAAAAAGCGCGGGAATTTAACTAACGATTATAAAGAATAGTGTCGTCTCTTGCGCGTGATCTGAATTACTGAGTCCGCAACGGACTGACATCACTAAATAAATATAATCGATTATTTTTATATCGATTTCAAGTAACTGTAGTTTATTTACAATTAGCGGTGTAATGATTAACAAGATATTAAGAACTAATTTCTTAATAATGAGTTTTTAATTGATTTTTATCTGTCGATTACTTTATGATTGTTTTGTTATAACTGTTTGTTATAGATAAATATTATTGTTTATAAATAAGATGAGGATAAAAAAAAAATTAGTCCTATGTTTTTACCTGATTAAAAAAAAAATACTCAGTGTCGTGTATCTGTTTATTTATTTTTAAATATAATTAAATGTTATACTGAAAAAATACATTACACATTAAACAGTGGTACAGGTTCAAATCCAGCTTCGTAAAAAATTCTTATACGTTTTCTAATAATGTGTTTTTCAATTTCCTAAATGTGTGAATAACACTTTAAAACGTTAAAAATAGATATTATATTAATAAGATTTTAATTTTATTTTTATGAGAAAATCGATAAAACATTGTTAGTCAGTCGATTCTAGTAGGTATACTCGTATTCGTCATCGCCCACCTTCATTCCGATCACTGTCAAACGTAATGAGATTGGCGAGTGACGTAATTGTAAAGTACTCACGCTTCATTAAACGTTTAAGGCTGAATTTACAGTGGGAAGAAAAATAATATTTGTTTTAATATTTATTTATAATTTATTTTTTAGCTTCACGCTGTATCCCACACAGTAGAGTAGGCAGAGGGAACCTAGTGTTAAGACACTCCGTTCTGCATTTTCCGGCCGATTTCGGAAGATGTTGCGTGTCAAGTGGCGGAACTTGACGCCGTGCTTCACATTTTTATGTTTTTAAATATATAACTTTTGTGTATAGTGTCTAAATTGTCCATTTCTACCATTTTTGAGGCGACAAAGTCTCAAAAGGCTTGAAAGTAGCAAAATAAAAAGAATATTATTTTATGTATGTTATCATCTATACAGATTGTCTATGCAGTCATGCAAAATGACTCATAATCTTTTTTACTTTCATATAAACTTGAATAAGTAGTCGTCATTGTAATGGGGGAAAATATTAAATAATAACAATTTAACGGGGCCCGTCATGGCGCAGTGGCACAAGCGTGGGCACTGTAAACGACTGGTTGTGGGTTCGATTCCCACTCGAGGAGTGGAAATATTTAATATTTCCATTTTCTTTGCTCTGGTGTCGAGGTAAAGCGTGGCGTTAAGTTCCGCCACTTAACACGCAATGCCTCCGAATTTGGCGGAAAGTGGGGAACGGAGTGTCTTAACACTAGGTTCCCTCTGTCTACCCTGTATGCGGCATACAGCGTGAAGCTATTTATATATATTACGTTGGCTTAGAAATGATTATGTTTGTGGTTTAATTTGTCTTAAGAAGGTTTTGTAATATAAAAAAAGGAAAACAGAAAATAGTTTAAAAAAAGGAAAATAAAAAAAAAGACTTAATATTTTTAAATTTTTACTATATTTCATAAATAGTAAGTATTACAATAAATTATATATCATATTATTTTCTTTCATAAATATGTAACTGAAACTAAAGGATACTGCTTCAGTGTGAACACTACTGTTTTTTATTTAAATTAACGTGTAGGTTGTAGTAATTTCGCAGTTTAACATGTTTATTTTTATGCACAATATCAATGGGGGATTTTATTTACTAAAAGTCGTAGTATACTTACACATTTCAATAATAAATAAAGTTTAATAATAGTAGCTAGCATATTAAAGCAGGGTAATCAGAAAGAATCTAGTATCAAGATATTCCTTTTTTTCGACTTTTTCCCTATTTTTCGGTGGAAAGTGCGATGGGACGCGACAAGAATGATGGCATTTAAATAATTTAAATACATTCATTTTTCCAAGTGGGAATCGAACCTACAATCAATTGCGCATACAGTAAGACTATCACACTTTAAATACTACACTTTGGTATAGTAAGTATGGTACACAGTTTAATAGTACCATTGCTTGTAATATATTATACCTGATCAGCGCTCTATGGAAAGGCCTACGTCCAGGGATGGTGGGAACAGACTGAGAAAAGTACGTAGGTATATATAGAAATATGTAATAATAATATATTTTAATTCTATCTTCGATTTTGACCATTTGTAAGCAAAATTGTTGTAATGGTCTATTCATACAGTGATGTGGTATATACGTAAATATATTTTACTCAACGACATTTGAAACTTATTACCCGCTTATTTTTTACCCGTGGGAGGACGAGTTAAGAATAATATTCCCCTCCGCCACTGGATATCGTCCTGTAAAAGGCAGGTAATCCAATAGGTTGATGGTAGGAGATTCGCTCTCCGACTGGGTCGCGACCACTATCGTGTCAAAGACGAACCGCCAAACATCTCATGATGTGTTCCGGTTCAATGGCATGTAAGCCAGCTCTCCCCCGAATCCCACCATCCTCATCCTTCCTCCTTCCTTCTCACTTTCACCCCTAAAGTCGGCAACGCATCCACAACTTCTTTGACGTTGTGGAAGTCTAGGCGAAGGTAACCTCTTGCCATCAGGTGCTCGTTTGCCTCCATTACTTCAGTCGGTAGAAATACGATAAAACGAGAAAATAGCTGATAAAAATTTTAACGAAACAAAAATCGAATCTCTTTAACAACTTTCAGCGTTCAAATTTATTATACGTATCTAAATATTTTTCTTAAAGTCAAATGTTTTTATGTTAGCAACTAGTTTAATCGGCTCTAGAATGTACATATACGATTATATAATGTTAACTACGACTTTAATCTAGATTAAATAATCTGCGTACTTGGAATAATTGGATTAGATCGGTTTAATATGGAACCGGGTCAAGCGGCCTCGCAAATATTCTCATAAAAATCGCAGAATATCTTAATAAAATTCGCAATTTCTTTCATATTACCAACAAAACCATACTAACACAGTAGTACTTAATATTAACTTTACTCGTGATGATCGCAGGTTCTATTACTAGTTGTGTAAATAATTAAATTTTGAGTATTTGTTGTTCACAACTTCATTCAGACTTTATGATCCCTTATAGCGAAGAAACTCCTTAGCATAAAAAATACATTTACAAAACGTATAAAAATTTAAACGCATCGGGATTCGAATCCGCGCCTCCTGGAAACCGCCTAAGCGCTCTGACTGCTAAGCCATGCGTTCTATTACCAGCTGCGTCGATATTCTTATACGCTTATTACAACTTATGTTTGTTGTTAGCATCTCTGTAGAGAGATTTTTACAAATGTCTGCTACACAAAAATTATTCTACGAACAATCGTTTGGCAAGAGAGAATGCTATTTATTAAATTACATTTAGGAAATTGAAAAATACATTTAGAAAACGTATAAAAATTTGAACGCAGCGGGATTCGAACCCGCGCCTCCTCGAAACTGTCCAGGTGCTCTGACCGCTAAGCCATGCATGCGATCTACTACCAGAGATGCTAACAACAAATATAAGTTGTAATAAGCTTATAAGAATTTCGACGCAGCTGGTAGTAGGTAGCTGGTGGTAAGTGGAAAACGGAGTGCTTCGACTAGAGGTGTTCTCTGACCATCAAACATAATCGATTATATTACCCTGAATAAAAATGGAACCCACCACCATCGCACGTTAGACTACTAACCCAGTAGTTTGGTGGTAGGAGATTCGTTCTCCGACTGGCTCGCGACCACTATCATGTCAAAGACGAACCGCCAAACATCTAATGATGTGTTCCGGTTCGATAACATGTAAGCCAGCGCTCCCTATTCCCACCATTCCCATCCTTCCTCTCTCTTTCTATCCGACATCCCCGAGGTTGGAAACGCATCCTTAACTTTAATGTTGTGGATGTCTATGGGCGAAGGTAACCACTCAACACCAGATGGGTTTTCTGCTCGTTTGCCTCTCTTATTCCATAAAAAAAAGTCGCTAGGATAATGGAAGACACATGTGATTCATAAATAATTTGACTAATCACTAAATACTGAGTAATTTTAATGAAACTAAAACGTAAAACGTATCTTTACGTATTTACGTGAAAATACGTGAAAATTGTATAAAAACCTTCCTTTGAGCAAATCTGCGGCAAAAACATTGACCAAATGTTATCTCAACATGTGCTTGTGTATTTTGTTAACAATATATGAGATGTAAATGCTATATTAATGATGACATTTATTTTTAAAACGATAGTTATAATAAGTTTTTTTTCCAGTTTCACGCTTTACCCCTAGTTTAGTAGTGAAAGAGAACCAAACCCCAAACTCTACGGCCCTATAGTTCATATAGTGCCTCAGTCACTGTCATCAACCTCTTCATACACGCCCTCCGGAAATTCCGTTTGATTATAATGTGAATTTCCCAATATAAATAACTTCGATACTGTGTTTTTGAAGGCCAACTTAGGTTCCTTACCTCTCGTATCGCTCCTGAGAGTCTTCTTTGTAATTCTAAATGAATATTATTGCCTATGCTTTTTAACATTTTTAAAGTGTTATTATTCGAACCCGCGTCTCCTGAATACTGTTCAGGCGCTCAAACCTGACTGCTCAGGCCTGACCGGTAGTCAGGAGGCGTGGGTTCGAAACCCGCTGCGTTCAAATTTTTATACGTTTTCATTAATGTCATTATTGCCTATTTTTTTATATTTGGCTTTAAGAAAGATTAACGAATCCACCTTGTCTTTATATTACAGGTGTAATATAAATCTAATAAGGTGAATTTATGAATGAATGATGCATAACATACGCGTTTCCCTAGCAACTTCCATATGTGTAATGTTAAAATTTAAACAAAAATGTATGTATTTTTAATTAAAAATATTTCCCCACCAATGGTCCAGACACAAGTTGACTGACTTACTTCCGATTTCAGTATCAACTTATATAATGAAAAAAAGTATTGGCGATTCTTTTCCTATGAACCAGGGTCCTTGTACACTTAGCTACGCTACTGCTTCGCTTTTTAAACGACACTGCTGCACTGTCTGATAACAGCCTAAAGAATGTAAGTTGCTCAAAAAATCCAAAATATGTATCCATACCTATATTATAAATGCGAAAGGCTGAGTGTTTGTCTGTCACGCTTTCACGGCTAATCTACCGGTTTGATTTGGACGAAATTTAGAATGAAAGTAGTAAAAGTGACTGGGTCTAACATAGGCAACTTATTTTTTCAAAAATCAACAACTAAAGGGTTGAAATAGGGGATGAAAGTTTATATGAAAAATCTAAACCACTTGTAATTAATTTTGGCATAAATATAGTTGATAATCTAAGCTTAAACATAGGCTACTTAATTTTTTAAATATGCGCCTTCGAGGGTTGCAATATAACGGAGAAGTTCACGTGGCGAAACCGCGAGCGGGCCGCTAGTATAAATATATAAAAATAAATGTATTATAAATGTATTAAGCATTTTGGTTCAGAAAATAATAGGTATGCTCTACATATTTATGTCGAGATTTCACACTCGGTTCGCATTCCTTACTTCCCCGATAGCATTTCGCACGACGTATTGGTATTTCCCCCGACTTGTAATTAAGGGAGCGATTATTATGTCGATTATGTGGTATTTCTGTAGTAAGCAATTAACGCTTATAAAAGACTATGTAGATTGTCAACCTCGAAATGTTTTGGTTTTGAAAAGCTTAATAGATTTTGTATGCTTTTCTTGAATAATTAATATTTAGATGGGGCCGTGGCGCAGTGGCACAAGCGTGTGAGTGTAAACGTCTGGTTGTGGGTTCTGGAATGGAAATATTTAAAATTTACATTTTCTTCGCTCTGGTGTCGAGGCAAAACGTAAAGTTCCACCACTTAACGCGAGTTAAGTGGTGGAACTTTACGCCTCTTTAATGCCTCCAAATTCGGTGGAAAGTGGGAAACGGAGTGTATTAACACTAGGTTCCGTCTGCCTACCCTCCTGTGTGCGGGACACAGTGTGAAGTTAAAAAAAAGTAAAGTTCATTGAGGTGATAAATGAGATTGGTTGTGGGTTCGATTACCAATCGAGATTATAAATAATTATGTTAATATTTTAAACGAATTTAAATATTTTCATACTTCTGCTCTATCTGTGATTTAAGGCATAATGCGTGTTGAATTCTGGCGGTCAACATGAAAGATCTCGATTTTTTTGAGGAAGGTGTAGAACGGAGTATTTTAATACTAAATCCTCTCTGAGCACTCTGCTATGCGGGTAAAAGCTGTAGTTTTTTTTTATTTACACATACCGTCCGCGTATAGCAGGAGGCCGCCAAGAAGAGAATTAATCTAGTTTTAAGACTTCATTCTTTATTCCACTCAATTCTGAAATATTCTATTTTGAGTTGCGTAACCTAACGCCATGTTTTGTCTTATCACAGTAGAAAAATGAGAATAAAGCAAAAAAATATAAAGTAATATAAATATATGCAGTTATGTACGTCCAAAAGAACTACTTACAAGTGAAATTCTGATAAGCTATTTTACACAAAAAGTATAATATATATAAGAGTATAAGTATATATTGTATGAACCTACAAGCTAACCCATACAAGCTTTTAAAAAGCGTTACTTCGTTTCTTTTTCAAACACGTGTTAAATTTGAAAGTCTCACAAAGTTCTTTGTACCGCCAAAAGTTTTATGTTGAGTAAAAATAAATAAGGGAACAGATGCGCTCTTCACGCCAAGTTGTGGATTAAGTTAGGAGTTGTTTAGGTGCTACCAGAGTTTACTAATGTATTTTGTACGCAGTTAAAAAACATACATAGGTGAATGAACTTGAATTATTGTCAACTAGTTGCCCGCTAGCGGCTTCGCCTGCACTGCACTGCCTTGAACTACACAAATATTTTACTGTAGGCACATAGACATCACATTAGAAGCCTCTAAAATTATCAGTGTTTCTCTACTATATTATGCATATATTATACATATAAACCTCTCTTTAGAATCATTCTATCTATTAAAAGAAACCGCATCAAAATCCGTTGCGTAGTTTTGAAGATTTAAGCATATATATACAGACAGACCAACCAAAAAAACAAAAAAAAAACCGCTATTAGTTGAGGTTATTATTGCGCAGTGTGAACTCTGCTTATACGTTAGTTACGGATTCGATTCATTTTTGGGGAGAAATGATTATATTCAAATTATTTTCTATTCTCTAAAACGCGTTTAGGATTAGTTTGTATTTGTTCCTTCATTTATTCCTTCTCCTTTACACTCGTTTCTGTTAAATTAAGTTCCGAACAGTTTTAGCTAAGTAGTATGTGTGATAAAACATTTTATTAATTTGAGGAGATTCTAATACAGCAAATTATCTATGAGTGAATTGTTTTTATATATTCTTTCTACATATAAAATATATGCCAAATTTCATATTCTTGTTTCCGCAAAATATTCATAAAAAGCACAAGAATTCCCTTCCTATGCTATTTTAATATAATGATAATATTTCCGTCTTTCCTCATGAATTCGTCCACAACTTTTGCTTTAGTAGTGGGCTAGTAAAAAATAAATCGCTGTTCTCTTTTTGACTAGACACTTTGCATTTAGATAGAACGTAACTCCGTTGTTTGTTTAAGCCAAACCAGTGATAGTAGACTAGCAACTACTTGCGGCTTCGCTTGTGTATCTACACAAATTTTCTCATACATTTTCAAACCCTATTCTAACCTTTTAGGGGTTGATTCTTAAGAAATAGTAGCCTATGTTTACTAAATAGACAGATGTTCACATTTATAATAATACAATGGATAGAAGTCAAAAGCCATTATTGAGGTCATCGTGGCACAGTGCAACAGAGTCTGTTTGTAAACATGATTAGTTGTAGGTTTGATTCCCACTCAGGGGAAATATAACTTTCATATACCTGCTCTGGTAAGACAAAGTGTGACATTGCGTTCTATCACCCAATATGCAATTTATGGATTTCGAAGGAAATTGGAGAACGGAGAATCTTAGCACTAGATTCTCTCTCACTACTCTGATATGTGGGAAAAAATTGTTAAGTCTTACACTTTACCGCCAAGTTAAGTTCGAGGTTAAATAGTATCATAGTAAGGCTCTTTCTAACTGTCCCACACTTGCGTTAAGCATATATAAGTTGAAACTACGCAAAGCCCACGCCCTTTAATAACCACATAACGTTAAATGATATATCACTTGTAAAACACTAATTTACATTCCACTTTTCACACCAAGCATCTGTTTAAAATGTAAAACCATAAAACTGTAATGGAATTTATTCCGAACGCATCAAACTTTTAAGTGGGATCGTTTGTATGCCGCGAGATTTTAACGTGACCAGACGTTTGAGCTCTGGAATTGAGAGGATTTACCTACATTCATTTGAATTGTGTAGGGTTTCGGGGGGGTGTGGGAGGTCAAGGAGTACTGGCGACGTATATCATGTAGCCAGCTCCGTAAAGTTGTAGCCCCAAAAACAACTCCTTTCACGATTTAATTAGATCGTGCATATGTCACGTAAATATGCTGATGTTAAGTATTTAATGAGAGGATTCTATGTGTGTGTGTGTGTGTGTGTTTATGTGCTGTATTTTGTGTGAAGGAATTTCGTATTTCGGAAGAGATTTCTTGAATACTGGGTGTGAGATTTGGAATTATAATACAACTTTTATACGAAGAGAATCTTGTTTTACAGTAGGTACTATATTTTATTTTTGTTTTTAAGCTTAATGATATAAAGCTTCATAGCTTGTATTAGAAAATATGGTATTTGTTTATAATAAAATGCTATACTATGTGTGTTTATACAGATGAAAATTTAAGTCAGTAATATTTGATTAGGAGATTCAGTATTTCAAACTCATTACTTATGACTTTTCTATATAATGTTAATGGGCTTTTTTATTTTGTTTACTCACGAAACACACAGCAAATAGGCAATTTTTTTTAAGCATTTTTAAAGTGTTATTCCACACTTAGGAAAAATTAAAAAAAGACATTTAGAAAACGTATAAAAAATTGAACGCAGCGGGATTCGAACCCGCGCCTCCTCAATACCGTTCAGGCGCTCTCACCACTGAGCCATGCGTTCTACTACACGCTACGTCGAAATTCTTATACGCTTTATTACAACTTACTTTTGTTGTTAGCAATCTCTGTAGAGAGATTTTTACAAATTTCTGCTACCCAAAGATTTTGTTAATAAAGGCAAGTTTTTATTAATAAACACATTGCATGCTAGGTAATGAAACAGAACTTGGTGTTTTGTCTCAACACGCATATCTTATATATGGAAATATATATATTAGATGTAGATAGATATAGATAAATATTTTTAAATCCTCATATCCTCTTCAGTTCTAGTTGAACGAGTTTTACATTCGCATTGCTTATTCCTATATATTTAACTTAGCCCTTTAGAGCACTTGTTTCAGAATTCAGATTTTAAGCAACCGTTTCTTTATTTCTTATTTTACAGTTGGCGTATTAATTTTGCATCAGGTGTACCTATTATTTGTCTAAATCGACAATTACGCCCAGGGATATACAGGGACAAAGAAAACTTCATTCGAAGATTTATGTTTACAAACAGTTGAACGAACAAATATAAAAATTTTAAAAAATAATTATTTTTTCCTAAATATATTAAACTTAACACATTTAATATTCTTTTATTATAGTACAGATAAAACATACAAGTTGAATTCGAAATCCAACCATTGTTTTAGCAAGTCCCAATTGCGCTGAGTTCATACGAACATGTTTTAAAAATTAAAAACATACAGTATAAAAGCCTAGACTTCCTATTCCCTAGGTACAAAAGTTACGTACTAACGAAAAAAAAAGCATTTGAAAGCTAGAGCCAAAAGTCGGACTATATAAAAAAATCACAGCAGCGGCGGTTATTCCGTCATCTCCAAAAAAGTCAATTTTGATCTCCCAAAGGATTTTCAATGTAAAAAAATCTCGTATGAAAGTAGTGTTTTACTGACCCAGAGGCCCGTGAGACCAGTTTATTTTGAGCCCAGCCTCTCGCTGTTGCCTTTAATTTTTTCGTATAAATGTGAAATTTTCAAGAGTTATGATGTGCCTTTTTATATTGGCTCTGTTTTAAGGCACATAGATGTAGAATTTTCATATTCGCTGGAGTGTGGAAGTAACTTGTAAGTACGGATTATATAAACGAGAAATGTACGATGAGTTTTTATATTTAGTTATTTGTTTTATTGGTTTTTGGTTATTTTGTTAGTATTCGCGTTGCGTTTTAATTTATTTTTATACTTACATATTTGTATTATTCTTCACTTTGTCATTTTTAAATTAATATTTCTTTTTACTTTCCTAGTGGTAAGATACTCTACTTTCCGCCGAAATCAGAGGGTGCGCGAGTGAAGTGGTGGAGCTTAACGCCGCGCTTTGCCTCGATATCAGAGCGAAGAAAATGGAAATGTTAAATATTTCCACTTCTCGAGTGGGAATTGAACTCACAAACAGTCGCTTTAGAGCTACACTCCGTGACTATTTTTTTTTCACGTTATAATGATTTTCACGTTTGCAAGGTGTCAGTAATATTTTTGATTTTAACCTTATTTTAATTTCAATGAATTCTAAATACCTACTACTGCTGTCTACTAACATTTTATAAATATAAAAGGGATATTTTTTAATATACTATAGACGCCATCGTGGCGTAGCAGGACTTCGAATAACTGTATAATTGCATAAGTTTATATAAAAAATAAGTATAAGTTATTTCTGCTGTACGAATTAATATATTGTTAAAGGAGCAAGGGATGAAGCAAGGGTGAGTGGTAAGAGAGGCAGAAGGAGACCTCGGTTGACTTTCGAGAACACAGTATTGACGATACTGGAGGAACCCCCGGAGGGTTTGTAGGCAGAGGTTGATGACGAGGCGAAAGAAGTATGCAGAGACGCCCCATTCTCTCTGAATACCCCGCAAGTGATAAAGCGTTAAGCGTTAAAAAATATATTTTTATATACTTCACGCCATTTTAAAATAGCTGTTAACATTATATGGTGTCATATATTAAGGCACTGTATGACACATCCACATTTCCTTCATCTACACCACGTAATATCATGAATAATAGAGATGTCAGTGATTGTGCTGAAACACTGAAACAGACGCGGGATGTACGGATGTAATTTATTTGATACTTTTTTCATTCTTTGTTTTAATATTATTTTTTTAATTTTAACTCAATGTTTATGATTAGCCGTCATTGGGTAAGTCAGATACTATTTTTATTAACAACTTCTTTGAGGCCAGACGTGATGCGGAGGATCAAAGTGTGACTGTAAACGTAGCCGATTGTGGGTTTGATTCTCACTTGAGGAATTAAAATAGTATGTCATATTCTTTGCTATGGTCTCGAGGCAAACGATATCGGGTTCCGCCACTTAGCATGTATTGCCTTCGATTTCGACGGAAAATGGGGAACGGAGTGTCTTCATATTAAGTTCCCTCTGTCTACTCTACTGTGTGTGGGGGATACAGCAGTGGGGTAGTGAAACTGTAACGCAACGATTGTTGGATCGACTGTCACTCAGGAAATTCTTACATTTAAATTTGCATTTCTTCGCTTAGGTATTTAAGACAAAGTGCGGCATTGAGTTCCACTACTCAACATGCAATGTCCCGATGTCAGGGGAATATGAAAGACGGAGAGTCTTGACACTAAGTCCACCTCTCTACCCCGCTGTACGGAAACAGGATGAAGCTGCATTTATATATTAATCGAGCTAAGCGAAGCGAAGCTCTTACTGGTCAAAAGTGTGTTTTGTTGTAGTTTAACTCTTCCTGGCCTATTTGTAGTAGACATCTGAAATTTGGCAGCGATATCGAGCACAGTATCTTGTGTGCTGTGTAGTTTTTTAGTGACAATTGTAATTGTAGTTTTTGAATAAATGGTAATTAAATGGTCAAAAAGTGCCCATAGACTTAAGCTGTGGAACGTTAAGTGTTATGTTAGTGTTAAGTGTTTACTTTTCAAACTTTTCTACAATGTAATAACATTAAATATGTACTTCGCTCAGCTCTTCCTGCCATGAAGAGCAAAGACGCGGTTCTTAGTATATGTGCGAACTATATATATGTGCGAACTATATATTTATACATTCACCCTCGACATATGTAAACTAAAGATTAATTTATTTACTAAAATCTAGTACTAACTTTTCGACACAGACAGATTTATTAAACAGCTTAAAAGCTTATTCTGACGCCGATATTTCGATGTCACGTATTTTTAGCTTAACGTTATTCATCAAACTGAATAACAAATTAGAATATTGAAAAATCAAACCTATTACAATGGGAACTATGTTTTTAAAGTTATATTTTTGTATTTGCTTATTGTTATTTTACGCGTATATCATACAGATTTTCTTTGTTATTGTGAAATTATAATATTTCCTAGCTTCAGTGGTGATTTCAGTGGGAATCATAATGGGTGGAGTATAAATCACATTTCTTACTTTTTTTAGGTTTACGCTGTATCCTGTATGCAGGACGTTAGGCAGAGGAAACATCATGTTATGATATTCCGTTCTTTTTTTTACCGAGTTCCGAATGTAGTACGTGTTTAGCGGCTGAATTTAACGCCATGCTTTTTCTTTTAGACACCAGAGCGAAAATAATTATATATTAAATATTTCAATTCCTCGAGTGTGAATCGAACCCACAACCATCGCGTTTACAGTAATGCCCACTGCGCCACAATGTCCTCGAAAAGATGTAACAAGAAATTATGTTTATTTTATAAGTAGTTTTTCCGTTTTTAACAGTTCCTTTGTATTCGGATTACATATCGTATGTAAATAAGAAAAAAAACACTTTGACTAGAACGGCAGACTGATTAATTCAGTAGGACTTCGTACGTTGGTACGTAATGAATAATATTATCCTAGATCTAGATTGAACAGAGTTTTTGTAGACTGAAATGCTAACCTAGTTAAAAGTGAAAGTGAATCAACGAATGGATAATTTTCAAATACTTACATATATCTATTGGGGCTTTAAAATTAACATAGTTTTAATATGCTTATAAGGGAGTCAGAATTCATAAAGTTACTGCTATTTAGGGGCCAGTTGTAGCGAAGTTCCATGACCGTGGGACTGTAAATGACTGGTTGTGGGTTCGATTCCCATTCAAAGAGTGGAGATATTTAATATTTCCATTTCTTCGCTCTGATGTCGGGGCAAAGCATGGAGTTAAGTTCCGCCACTTAGCACGCAACGCCTCCTAATTCGGAAAGTGGGGAACGGAGTGTCTTAACACTAGGTTCCCTCTGCCTACCCTGCTGTGTGCGGGATAAATATTTCCACTCCTCGAGTGGGAATCGAACACACAACCAGTCGTTTACAGTCACACGCATGTGCCACTGGGCCACGACTGGCCAGTCGGAATCATATTTATGCACCACGCAATGTAATGTGGGGTAATTTTAACATACATACTCGTATATTCCAATTACTTAAGATCGTCTTCGCTATTGGTCTTTCTCTGCCAAATAGTCAGCTTTTTACGCAAAACTGCAGCATAACTTCGCGTTGCGGTAACGATGTAGCGCTCCACTTTAGTTTAGAGCCTAAATAAATCACTTGAATTGTTGAATGTGCGTGAAATATGTATGCTATTTTAAATATGGGCATAATACCATTTCGTTAAGGCTATAAAATAATGTTTATGATGTTTACTAAAGTAATATACTTATTTTGTTCCGTGGTTAGTTGCTTGTGGTATTTAGTTATGGATTTGATTCCCATTCGGGGAAAGGATACGTGACACTACTATTTTGTTCGTCGTTTTGTAGGACCTTACTTCTTTTTTTTTTCAGCTTCACGCTATATTTCGCACACAGCAGGGTAGGCAGAGGGAATCTAGTGCTAAGACACTCCGTTCCCCACTTTCCGCCGAATTCGAAGGCATTGCGTGTTTAGTGGCGGACCTTAACGCCGCGCTTTACCTCGGCACCAGAGCCAAGAAAATGAAAATATTAAATATTTCCACTCCTCGAGTGGGAATCGAACCCACAACCAGTCGTTTACAGTCACACGCTTGTGCCACTGGGCTACGACTAGCCACTGACCTTCCTTCTACGTGCCATAAAACTGTGAAAAGGCCTGTCCGCGCCAATATGATATGAGCGCTGTTACAAGGTACCTACAGTCAAGATAAAAGAGAAGAAGTCATCTATTTCCGCCCTAAGTTCCGGAAACTTATAGCTCCTCTAGTGTTACACTGGGCTGTGGGCGACGGTGTTCACTTACCATCAAGTGACCCCAATGCTCGTTTACCTTGGTTATACTATACCTTACCTTGTTTAGAAAGAAAGAAGAAAGAAAGAAGTTTACCTTGCTTACCTTGTTTACACCAACATTTTTTCTTTATTTTGTTTTTTATATGTTAACAAGAATAACGGAAATAGAGAATAGAGCAACAAATAATACATAGTCATCTAAAAAAAAAATGTTAACATCATACTTAACCGGGGAAATATCTGACCATTTCCCACTTTATTCCCCATTTTCCCCAGTTCTTGATGGCAAACATTAGTAAAAAAAAATTTTTTTACGTAAATATGTTGTAATAAAGTGTATAAGAATTTCGACGCAGCGGATAGTAGAACGCTTGGCTCAGTGGTGAGAGCGAATGGACGGTATTCAGGAGGCGCGGGTTCGAATTCCACTACGTTCAAATTTTAATACGTTTTTCTTTAAATGTCTTTTTCAAATAGGAATTGTTCTATTTAGTCAGACCTATTTGAAGCTCATAAAAATTTCACTAATAAAATATTTTCACAATTTCCGACCCAAGATTTCAACGCCCAATAAGTAAGTTAGTTAGTAACAACATTCCTTTAAAAAATCTCACTCTAAACAACATGTGCTGAAACACTTAAAAAATACATGAATAAATAAAAACATGCCTCGAGCAAATTTACTACAGCGCAATGTATCGTGATACCAATTGTTAACTCCACGTTGGGATGTATGAACAATGTCCCTCCTGTGTCCTACATATTGATGTAAAGTTTGAATGACGGTATTTGCGTGTGAAACATGTTTTTGTAGATTTATAAGTGCTTTTTAGATGCAATTTTGAGATTTAATAGTCGCTCAATATGATAATTGCAAAGAATGGTTGTGGATTCCATTCCCAATCGGAGCAATTATATTTAAATTATTTTTATACTCGATTTTGGTAAGAAAACAAATTTAAGACCCTATCATTCTTTTCCCGCACCTAAAATGGGGTTGATTGGTGGTGCTCAACGCTGCATTTTATCTTAGGTTCCGGAGTAATATAATGAACATTATTTAAATATAACCATTACCCCGAAATTGGGAAAAGAACCCACAATCAACCGATATTACACTCATATGGTGTCCCACTGCACCACGACGGGCCACGGACCAAGCGTTATAAAAATCAACCAAAATAATATTAATACTACATAAAAAATACGTTTAATAGCTTCACGCTATATCCCGTACACAGCAGGGTAGGCAGAGGGAACCTAGCGCTAAGACACTCCGTTCCCCACTTTCCGCCGAATTCGGAGTTAACTCCACGTTGGGATGTATGAACAATGTCCCTCCTGTGTCCTACATATTGATGTAAAGTTTGAATGACGGTATTTGCGTGTGAAACATGTTTTTGTAGATTTATAAGTACTTTTTAGATGCAATTTAGAGAGATATAATAGTCGATAAATACGATAATTGCAATGACTGGTTGTGGATTCGATTCCCAATCAGAGCAATTATATTTAAATTATTTTTAGTACTCGATTTTGGTAAGAAAACAAATTTAAGACCGTATCATTATTTTTCCGCCCTTAAAATGGGGTTAATTGGTGGTGCTCAACGCTGCATTTTATCTTAGGTGCCGGAGCAATATAATTAAAGTACCATTACCTCGAAATTGGGAAAAGAATCCACAATCAACCGATATTACACTCATATGGTGTCCCACTGCACCACGACGGGCACTACCAAGCGTTACAATAATCAACCAAAATAATATTAATACTACATAAAAAATACGTTTAATAGCTTCACGCTATATCCCGCACACAGCAGGGTAGGCAGAGGGAACCTAGTGCTAAGACACTCCGTTCCCCACTTTCCGCCGAATTCGGAGTTAACTCCACGTTGGGATGTATGAACAATGTCCCTGCTGTGTTCTACATATTGATGTAAAGTTTGAATGACGGTATTTGCGTGTGAAACATGTTTTTGTAGATTTATAAGTGCTTTTTAGATGCAATTTTGAGATTTAATAGTCGCTCAATATGATAATTGCAAAGAATGGTTGTGGATTCCATTCCCAATCAGAGTAATTATATTTAAATTATTTTTTATACTCGATTTTGGTAAGAAAACAAATTTAAGACCGTATCATTAAAGTACCATTACCTCGAAATTGGGAAAAGAATCCACAATCAACCGATATTACACTCATATGGTGTCCCACTGCACCACGACGGGCACTACCAAGCGTTACAATAATCAACCAAAATACTCGTAATAATAATACTAAATAAAAAATACTTTTAATACATAAATTTATTGCAATGTTCATATTTAAAATGTAGGACAAAGAATATAGAACCAACACTTTCATAGTCTTTGCTACGGACAGGTTAATGCAAATCAGGCAATCATAAGATTTATTACGAAAACTCGTTATATTATATTTTTACCCGCGACGGAACGGCGACTGTATATGTGTTTGGGGTGAGAGGTTGTTTGTTTGTTTGTTTGTTTGTTTGTTTGTGTGTTTGTGCAAATTACTATGTCAATTATTTCCAAAACTATAAGTCCGATTTTGATACGGTTTTCTATGATAGGTTAAGGTTCAATTGGCGTATGTTCTTATGTATGTCTTATTGCCTTAACTCACCAGGGGGCGCTGCAGTAAGCATTTTACGTGAAAACGAATGTTTTCAATTACCTCAAAAAATAATAGTCTGATTTCAATAGATTTTCAGTGGTAGATTCAGGTTTAATTGGTGGATGTTCTTGGATATGTTTTATCGTGTCAAACCACCAGGGGGCGCTGCAGTAAGCATTTGTTTGTACTTTTTTTGTATTTATTTGTCTAAAACCGAAACTACTGCTCCGATTAAAAAGAGTTTTCATAAAAAAATTTACCTTTGCTTGATGCATATTTTAAGATTTTTCTTTTTTTGTTACGGGGAAAACTCACCAGGGGGCGCTGCACTAAACATTTGTTTATGCAGAGCAAAAACTACTAGTCCAATTTAGGTGAAACTTTCAAGGATGGGTTCAAGCTTAATTGGTGCGTCTTTCCATATATGTGTTATGGTGACCACTCATCAGGGGGCGCTGTAATAAGCATTTGTTTGAGTTTTTTTGTGTAAAACCAAAATTTTTCTTATATTTATTTGTCTAAAACCGAAATTACTTATCCGATTGGCTAGAGTTTTCAGAACTAGATTAAGCTTTACTTCGTACATATTTTAAAATTTTTGTTTTTACGTTACGGTGAAAATTCACCAGGGGGCGCTGCAGTAAACATTTGTTTATGTAGAGTAAAAACTACTAGTCCGATTTAGATGAAACTTTCAACGATAGGTTTAGGTTTAATTGGTGCATCTTTTCATATATGTGTTACGGTGATGACTCACCAGGGGGCGCTGCAGTAAGTACATTTGTTTGTGCAAAACTAAAACTACGAGTCCGATTTGAATGCAGTTTTCAATGATAGATTCAAGTTTACTTAGTGCATATTTTCATATATGTGTCATGTATGTTTACTTAGTGCATATTTTCAAGTATGTGTCAACTCTCTAGGGGGCGCTGCAGTAAGTAGCTGCTTCCATTTTTTGTGTATAACAAAAACGACTAGTACGATTGGAAAGAGTTTTCAGTATTAGATTCCGCTTTGTTTAGTACATGTTTTTAAATTTATATTACGGTGACAAGTCACCAGGGGGCGCTGCAGTAAAATATAGTTTGTGCAAAGCTAAAATGACGAATTCGATTTGGATGCAGTTTCAGTGATAAGCTCAAGTTTAATTAGTGCATGTTCTTGGATATGCTTTATCGTGTTAACTCACCAGGGGGCGCTGCAGTAAACATTTGTTTGTAATATTTAATGTAAAACCACAACTACTAGTCCGATTGGACAGAGTTTTCAGTATTAGATTTACCTTTACTTGGTGTATGTTTTTAGTTTTTTTTTACGTTAAGAACTCACCAGGGGGCGCTTCATTAAACATTTGATGGTGCAAAGTTAAAACTACGAGTCTGAATTTGATGCAGTTTTCAACGATAGGATCAGGCTCAATTAGCGCGTGTTCTCGTATATGTGTCGTGGTGACACCTCACCAGGGGGCGCTGTAGTAAGCATTTGCTTGTATTTTTGTGTGAAACCTATTTAGATGCGGTTTTCTGTGATAGGTTCAGGTTTAATTGTTGCGTGTTTTTATATGCCATATCACAAACTACCACATCAAAACTACTAGTGGGTTTTGTGATTTTCACTGATTTGGTTAAACTTAAGTTTCCTAAAAATGTTGCGGTGACAATCTGCCAGGCGCTGCAATAGGCATTTGATAACCAGAAAGCATTGGGCTTATAATTTTTTTTGGATTTGCATGAAGATTAATATAAAGTATTTCGAAATTATGTAACAATATATAATGTATATCTATTCACTTTAAAAAGTTTAAAATAAAAAACAAAATTAAAAATTTTGAAAATACCCACGACGGTTTAATTGTAATTGAAAAAGGATAAAATAACTAGAAATCCCCCGCCTAAAAGAATATATGTAACGAGATGATGGGGACAACTTCGTCGGGGGCTGCCAGTTGCAACCTCTATTTTAAATATAGTAGCTAACAGTATAGATTTCGTTCTTAAAGTTTTTAAAAGGAATACCAGTTATCAAAACTGTAAATTCATATTAATATTTTAATTTTTTCCTAAACCTGTTTTAACAGCATGAAAACCTAGGAGAAGTTAGCAAACTTAAAGTAATGGCAGCTCCGACGAAGTCGTCCCCATCATCTCGTTACATATATTCTTTTAGGCGGGGGATTTCTAGTTATTTTATCCTTTTTCAATTACAATTAAACCGTCGTGGGTATTTTCAAAATTTTTAATTTTGTTTTTTATTACCCGCGACGGAACGGCGACTGTATATGTGTTTGGGGTGAGAGGTTGTTTGTTTGTTTGTTTGTGTGTTTGTGCAAATTACTATGTCAATTATTTCCAAAACTATAAGTCCGATTTTGATACGGTTTTCTATGATATGTTAAGGCTCAATTGGCGTATGTTTTTAGATATGTCTTATTGCCTTAACTCACCAGGGGGCGCTGCAGTAAGCATTTAACGTGAAAACGAATGTTTTCAATTATCTCAAAAAATAGTAGTCTGATTTCGATAGATTTTCAGTGATAGATTCAGATTTAATTGGTGGATGTTCTTGGATATGTTTTATCGTGTCAAACCACCAGGGGGCGCTGCAGTAAGCATTTGTTTGTACTTTTTTTGTATTTATTTATCTAAAACCGAAACTACTGATCCGATTGAAAAGAGTTTTCGGAAAAAGATTCAGCTTTGCTTGATGCATATTTTAAGATTTTTCTTTTTTTGTTACGGGGAAAACTCACTAGGGGGCGCTGCAGTAAACATTTGTTTATGCAAATCAAAAACTACTAGTCCAATTTAGATGTAACCTTCAAAGGTAGGTTCAGGCTTAATTGGTGCGTCTTTTCATATATATGTTATGGTGACCACTCATCAGGGGGCGCTGTTGTAGTAAGCATATGCTGTATTTTTTTGTGTTAAACCAAAATTTTTCTTGTATTTATTTGTCTAAAACCGAAATTACTTATCCGATTGGATAGAGTTTTCAGAATTAGATTCAACGTTGCTTCATGCATATTTTTAAGATTTTTGTTTTTTTGTTACGATGTAAATTCACCAGGGGGCGCTGCAGTAAACATTTGTTTATGCAGAGCAAAAACTACTAGTCCGATTTAGATGAAACTTTCAACGATAGATTCAGGTTTAATTGGTGCTTCTTTTCATATATACGTTACGGTGACCACTCACCAGGGGGCGCTGCAGTAAGTACATTTGTTTGTGTAAAACTAAAACTACGAGTCCGATTTTAATTCAGTTTTCAATGATAGATTCAAGTTTACTTAGTGCATATATTCATATATGTGTCATGTATGTTTACTTAGTGCATATTTTCATGTATGTGTCAACTCTCTAGGGGGCGCTGCAGTACGTAGCTGCTTCTATTTTTTTTGTGTAAAACCAAAACGACTAGTACGATTGTCAAGAGTTTTCAGTATTAGATTCCGCTTTACTTAGAGCATGTTTTTAAATTATATTACGGTGACAAGTCACCAGGGGGCGCTGCAGTAAAATATTGTTTGTGCAAAGATAAAATGACGAATTTGATTTGGATGCAGTTTCAATGATAAATTCAAGTTTAATTAGTGCATGTTCTTGGATATGTTTTATCGTGTTAACTCACCAGAGGGCGCTGCAGTAAACATTTGTTTGTAATATTTAATGCAAAACCACAACTACTAGTCCGATTGGGCAGAGTTTTTAATATTAGAGTTGCCTTTACTTGGTGTAAGTTTTTAGGTTTTTTTTCACGTCAAGAACTCACCAGGGGGCGCTGCATTATACATTTAATTATGCAAAGCTAAAACTACAAGTCCGATTTGGATGCAGTTATCAAAGATAGGATCAGGCTTAATTAGCGCGTGTTCTCGTATGTGTCTAGATGACACCTCACCAGGGGGCGCTGCAGTAAGCATTTGCTCGTATTTTTTGTGTGAAACCTATTTAGATGCGGTTTTCTGTGATAGGTTCTGGTTTAATTGCTGCGTGTTTTTATATGCCATATCACGAACTACCACGGGGCGCTCCAGTATATATTAGTTTGTTCAAAATCAAAACTACTAGTGGGTTTTGTGATTTTCACTGATTTGGTTAGACTTAAGTTTCGTGAAAATGTTACGGTGACAATCTCCCAGGCGCTGCAATAAGCATTTGATAACCAGAAAGCATTGGATTTATAATTTCTTTTGGGCTTGCATGAACATTAATATAAAGTATTTCGATATTATGTAATAATATATAATGTGTATCTATTCACTTTAAAAAGTTTAAAATAAAAAGCAAAATTAAAAATTTTGAAAAAACCCACGACGGTTTAATTGTAATTGTAAAAGGATAAAATAACTATAAATCCCCCGCCTAAAAGAATATATGTAACGAGATGATGGGGACGACTTCGTCGGGGGCTGCCAGTTGCAACCTCTATTTTAAATATAGTAGCTAACAGTATAGATTTCGTTTTAAAGTCTTTAAAATACCAGTTATCAAAACTGTAAATCCATATTAATGTTTAATTTTTTTGCCAAACCTGTTTTAAAAGCAAGAAAACCTATGAGAAGGTTTTTGCAAACTTAAAGTAATGGCAGCCCCGACGAAGCCGTCCCTATCATCTCGTTACATATATTCTTTTAGGCGGGGGATTTATAGTTATTTTATCCTTTTACAATTACAATTAAACCGTCGTGGGTTTTTTTCAAAATTTTTAATTTTGCTTTTTTTGACTGTTTATACTAAATCGTATAACCTTCATAAAATATTAGTATAGCGATTCAATAAGGAGCGGTCTTAAATAAACCGAGATCGGAGGAGTCACGTATGATACTAACCATAGCTGTGTTTTATAGCATGCACTTCTAGAGTCCTTATTCTAGACTTCAAGAGAAATTGTAGAGATTTCTTTTTTTTAGCTTCACGCTGTATCCCGCACACAGCAGGGTAGGCAGAGGGAACCTAGTGTTAAGACACTCCGTTCCCCACTTGAGAAATTGTTAACCACATTTTTCACCACAGAGATCACAGAGATGCTGACCTCATGTTTTTGTCTTAATACGAAAAATTAGCAAAAAATTTTTTATGATTTTTACCCACATACTGCATGTAGTATGGTGCATAGGCAGTATGGTAGTCAGAGAAGTAGTGTCAAGACATTTTCCACTTTTCTCTCCATTTGGAAATAATACACGTTGACTGTTGTCTTGTTTATCAGAGTGGAAAAGTTAGTTAAAATAAGATCATTCTATCCATTTAGTGGGAATCGAACCCACAATCAATCTCGATTATATTCAGACACTGTTCCACTTCGCCATAATGGCGTTAACAAAAGTATATAATATTATTATATTATTACTTTGAGTTTCTCCCTAATCGAAATAATTTATAGAATTAAAGTATATATATATATTAGATGTAGATGGCCAGTCGTGGCCCAGTGGCACAAGAGTGTGACTGTAAACGACTGGTTGTGGGTTCGATTCCCACTCGAGGAGTGGAAATTATATTTCCATTTTCTTCGCTCTGGTGTCGAGGTAAAGCGCGGCGTTAAGTTCCGCCACTTAACATGCAAGCCTCCGAATTCGGCGGAAAGTGGGGAACGGAGTGTCTTAACACTAGGTTCCCTCTGCCTACCCTGCTGTGTGCGGAATACAGCGTGAAGCTATTTTATTTAATTTAAAATAATCTTAAACTGTTTTTATTTAATTAAAAATAACTAGAAATCAAACCCACAACCAAATTCCTTCTTTACCCAACTAAATCACTGCCGTGACAATATTTGTCTTTCAATTTTCTACAATGACAGAAATAATAATAGAATATTTCCCCTGTCTCAATATCACGGTATCAAATCTTGGAGTATTCTCTCGCGTAACTGATAAAGTGCTTAATAAGATTTGAAATAAAGCACCTTATTTCGTACCGCTGAGATGTGTTAAACTTGAGTGGATGGCTGTCTGGAAATCAGGTTATCTTCTTATAATATTTACAATATGTTTTAAGCTGTTGTTAAGGTATTTTGTACTGAATTACTTTGGTTTAATGGTTTATATATGAATTATAATGAAATGTATCATTATATTGAAAGTATTTTTTCGTGTGTTTCATGTATTTTTCTTTGTTTCACGTATTTGTGGACATAAAATATAGTGTCTTTACTTTTTACGCGAATCGAAGATATTCGTGATGAGGGGCAAAAGCGTGGCATTTCAAAAACGGATTGAAAAAATGACAATATTCATATTTTTAACATTTTTAAGTGTTATTTTAAATATTTATGTCATGACGTAAAGTCAGACTCTGTATTTTTTTTTAGCATCACGCTGTATTCCGCACACAGCAGGGTAGGCAGAGGGGACCTAGTGTTAAGACACTCCGTTCCCCACTTTCCGCCGAATTCGGAGGCGTTGCGTGTTAAGTGGCGGAACTTAACACCGACTCTGTATCTGAATAACATATTTACAAGTATATGTTGTACATTGTCTTGTAGATACATATATTGTACAAACAGTATAAGGATTTTGACCTTGCCCAAAATGAATGTAACTTAATTGGCTATAATACTTATAAGGATACCCTTAAAGGAGTCTTCATATTTTGTCACATATACACAAAATTTTTGCATTTACCAAATATATTTCAAATTTACCTTTCTAATGCTTGTTGTCATTTCGCGACCAAAGAAGCTATTGTAACACAGTTTCCAATACACCTTTATCTCAGTAAGCCCATATTTAACCCAATTTTTATCTCTTCAGAAAATACTTCAAATATGCACATCCTTCGCTATCCGTACCTTTGTCCCTTTTTGGATCACTGACCGGATATATTTGTAAGGCGCACGTTTTATATGTAAATAGAAAAACAAAAGGTATTATTGATATTATATATTGACAATGTTGACGATGTAAGCCTGGTGATATTGGCACGAAATTAAAGTTATCTTTTACTATTGTGGATTGTGATTGCTCACACAGTAGAGAGACAGGTAGTCTCTAAAGGGGTAATTTTGCTTATGAATTATGTATAATAAATATATTTTGAAATTTAATTATATTAATCGATTCGAATTATTTTATTCGACTTAAGTGTGTATATGTTTGGTTTCTAAAAGAATATTTTAGAAAACCTGACGTTTTGAATACTTTACAGTAGTCTGTAGTCACAAGTAGTCTGCCACGGTTATTAGTTATATACAATTGTTGTATTAAAATTTCATTTAAAAATGATTAACAAGCCTAAAATATCTTATCATGGTACATTTGTTTTGAATAAAAAAAATAAACACCAGTATTGATATTAACGTACACATGTACATTGTTGTAACAATCTAATAAGAAACTACGCTTATTTTTCTTTACTATCTGATAGTGTCTGATGTTTCAGAATTTATTATCAATGAATAATAGCCAGAAGGGTTGTACGGTGACCTAGACGCTCTATTTTTTTTTGATAGAGATACGACCTGGTATATGTTCTTTTCAGGGTCAGACTTTATTCTGTATAATAGGGTAGTCAGCGAGAACCTACTGTCAAAACTCTGCTGTCTAATTATTGCTTGAAATCGAGATATTATATGTTGGGTAGCGAAACTGAGCGCCGTGATTTGTCTTGACAGAACGGTAAAATAAAAATAATTTAAATATGCTAATTCTACCGAGTACGGATCAATCTCACAAAATATTACTACGCCGGGATGTCCCTTATAATAAAATGAATAAGTAAGTATATTTTATACAATTATTTTATTATTATAAGTGCAATTTAAATATTAAAATTAAAATAAAATCTATCAGAATAAGACCCCGATATAACATTAATACATGCATCGATATATTTACGACATTGGAGATACAGCAGAAGCTAACTCGTAAACTCGCTTTATGGTGTCAAACATTCGTGTGTTGCGTCGCTTGAAAATAGTTGGGGAAAATCTAAAATCTTGACATTTATATTCTCTAAACGGAATTATTGCCGATATTTGTCAGTTACCAAGTACTTTAGTTTTAGTGTAAATATAATGGTTGTGTTCGATTTCCTTTTTTACAGTTTTTTTTACTTTTTTCCGCATAGGATAGTGAGAGAGAACTTAGTGTTAAGACACTCCGCTCTTCATTTTCTGCCTAAAATCAATGGTAGCCAAGAATGAAATGATGATGATTGAAGATGGATTCTATCTAAGGTAGGAAGGTAAATAAATCCATACTTATATTATAAATGCGAATGTCTGTGTGTTTGTCTGTCACGCTTTCATGGCTAATCTACTGGGCCGATTTGGATGAAATTTAGAATGAAGGTAGTAAAAATGACTGGGTCTAACATAGGCTACTTAGTTTTTCAAAAATCGACCTCTAAAAGGTTGAAATAGGAGATGAAAGTTTATATGAAAAATCTACACCGCTTGTCCGAATGTAATGAATTTTGGCATATATATATATATATATATATATATATATATATATATATATATATATATAGATATATATATATATATAGATGTATATATAGATATATATATATATATATATATATATATATATATATATATATATATATATATATATATATGTATATATATATATATATATATATATATATATATATATATATATATATATATATATATCCAAGGTTAACATAGTCATATATTTTATTTTTCAAAAATCCACCACTGAGTGTTGCAATATACCGAAACAGCCACGCGGATCACGCGGCGAAGCCGCGAGCGGGCCGCTAGTATTAAATAATTTCTTTTACAATCATATTTGGTATTAAAATTCTATCACATAATGTCCTTAAAACGAAAAGTTTTTAAAATTGAACATATATTAAAACATTCTTCGTACAAAGTTAATAGAATAGGGTAACTATATGCTTCAATTATATGTATCTGTGATTAAATACTGTAAATCTGTAAAGTTACCAATTTTACCAAATTAATGTATGAAAACTTTGCAACGCCATTTTAACCCATATCTACCTGTCATTTCTTTAAAAATTTGCATATATATCCGGAACTAGTTTTTCAGCTTCCTACTTTTTCCCCACAGTAGAGTGCTTAGAGTGAACTTAGTGTCAAGATACTCCGTTCCCCATTTTCCGCCTTAAATAATGTTTACATTATACTTCGACGCAGCTCTCTGTTTTGTCCACTAGAGGGGAGATATGAATATGATTAAATTATAATTATTCATCCAAGGATTCGAACCCAAAATCATTACCAATTACAATAAGTACCTGCTCCGTTGTGCCACAGTACCCTCATTTCACCACGACTTTTATTCTTTCCTATAAAAAGAATAAAATAACAACCGTCAAAAGATAACATTTGTTATATTATATCACGACTCAAGTTATATCGAACGAGGGAGCTCTTGAATAGGGGTTGGGGGCGGATTTTTTATCCCCTTACTTACTACATATATCATTACAGAGTTTTCCACTCGACGCTTTACTGCAAAAAGGGAATGTACGGCTTTTTAAGAATTATTGGTGCCTTGGTGCCTTGAGTGCATTTATACGTTAGATGAATGGGCCCATATTTAAGCTACAGAATTCTTTATATACGTACATACAAGTGTATATTTCAGTGTATGAGATAAATTTGATGCGCAGTTTTGGGATATAGAATATTATTATCTTTTACTGCGTGATAAGTAATAGGATGTTATTCAGATGCTGTTGAAACATGTTTAATTGTATATAGGAAGGTCTCAGATTCTATTTCTAGGGGAATGTTTATATTAGGGTGATGATGAGAGTGATGTTGTGGCCAGTCGTGGCCCAGTGGCACAAGCGTGTGACTGTAAGCGACTGGTTGTGGGTACGATTCCCACTCGAGGAGTGGAAATTATATTTCCATTTTCTTCGCTCTGGTGTCGAGGCAAAGCGCGGCGTTAAGTTCCGCCACTTAACACGCAAGCCTCCGAATTCGGCGGAAAGTGGGGAACGGAGTGTCTTAACACTAGGTTCGCTCTGCCTACCCTGCTGCGTGCGGGATATAGCGTGAAACTAAAAAAAAAAATGTTTATATTAATAAAACGTACTTATTCAGAACATACCGAGATGGGTAGTGATAGTAGATGTTGATTATTGTAACTTAATTTTCCAATTGCACCTTTAATATAACATTCTGTTAAGTAGAAGGCGACTTTTTACATAGATTTCAAGCTAGGTCTACATTTTTTTACAGTAATTTCTGTTCTTTTTTTCAGTTTCAGTATTTTCTTCGCATAGAAGGATTGTCAGGGGAAATGGGCTGTGGACTTCAGCGCAATGCTTTGTTATTTTTTACTAGAGTGAAGGTTAGAAAATAATTACACTAGGACCATGCTACAAAGGGGAATTGAACCAAAAACATTTACGATTACAATTGAACGCTGTCCTACTATATCACGATGACCAGTCAGATTAGTCACATTTCTTCTTCTTTCTTCTTCTCCAATAATAATATTCAAGTATTATCAGCTACATACATCATTAAAGACTTTAAAACGAGAAACAACACAAAAATGAAAATATCTCGGCCGGTTTATGAATAAATGAGATGGCCAGTGATTGCAGCTGAATTATTCAGTGGTACTGGAGTTTTTTTCCCGAATTCCGACGCCATTCAATATTGTAATCCTTCAGTGTTGAATTTTATATGAACTTGTTCCACTTTTGTGCTAACGTTGCGAGTACGTTACATGCATTCGGTGTGTAGAAGTGTTATTTGAACCAAATGTAGTAGAGTGGAAGTTTTAAGAATTTTGTTTAGAATTGAGAAGTAAGTGGGTTCGATTCTCGTCGGAATTCGGTTTGTGAGGTAATTTAGAGGTTATCATAGCAAGGTGGGACAGCGTCTTTCTGCAAAGGCAATTGGTTGTAGATTAGATCTTCACTAGAAGGAATTGCTATATTTAAATTATATCCATTTCTTTGTTCTGGTACAAAGTTTCGCTGAATGACCCACGATATCTTGATTTCGGACGGAATATGTACAACAGAATGTCTTGGCGTTAAGTTCTGACTATTTATCCTGCTATGTGGGTGAAGCTTGAAGGTGAAGTTGAAAAATTTTTTCAAATTCAAATAAAAACTTTTCAACTTCATCTTTTAAAACGTTTTTTTGAGTTACGTTTTGACAAAGACAACATGTACATCCTAAAATAGTATATGGTCATTGGCTTTCAACAGGTAAAGTGACAAGAAGTGAATCTAATAGTGTTGCAGGATTTTTTACATTGGTTAGTAAACAAATAGGTATAGGTATGAGTGAAACTAATAAAAACATTTTAAAAAGAACTACCTTCTCAAAAAAACTAAACTTAACAAAAAAAACATAAAACGAACACCGTGCTAATACAGAATTTGTGTAAAAACACCTTAACACGAAAGACATAGCCGTGAAAATTTATTCAAAATCACCATAAACGAGATAATTTTGCTCCTTGCATTTTTCATATAGCGAAAATACAGGCGAAGGTTGATATCGTGACAGGTAAGTGGTTTGAGCCGCTGTTTCATATAAAAGTTGCGACGTAAGTAAAAATAATGTGGCAAGTTCTTTCATTTCGCTGGCGTGTCTCTAAAATCCTTCCAGGGAAACTTTTTACGAAGCCGTGAAATCGTCTTATTCGGTCCAAGTTATGGGAGATTTGAATTCTGAATTGTTATGTTAGTAATAGTAAATAGCGGGACCACTTTGGACCCGTGCAGCAAAGGATAGGCAAACATGGAAAGCTTTAGAGGAGGCCTTTGTCGGAAAACAAGTTACAAATAACTAACTACCGTTTGCCGATATATATAAATACATATGTAACATTATAAACATGAGAAATAATATATACGTAAAAATAATATACAATATATGTATATGTGTATGTATCGAGTATGTGTGTATATTTACATTATAATGTTAGAAATCTGAAATAATTAAGTTAAGTTAAGTTTTAGGCAATCACATATTTGTAAAGCATGTAAGAAAATTAGAGTAACAATAAAGGCTTATTTTATTTATTTATTTTATGTTAATAATAGTACTATAGTCTTAAACATTTTGAAAGTGTTATTGCACACTTAGGAAAATTGAAAAAGACATTTTAGAAAACGTATAAAAATTTGAACGCAGCGGGATTCAAACCCGCGCCTCCTGAATACCATCTAGGTGTTTTTTAAAATATGTTTTTCAGTACTATAGTTAATCAAAATGTACTTTTATCTTTCTTTTACTAACATAACTTATAAGGAAATATTGTTACTAACACACTCAGTGGCGTAACTATACCGCTTGAGGCCCGTGGCAAATTCGCCGGATGGGGCCCTCCCTTCTTTCTCCTCCTCCAATATAAAGAATTAGGATCCTTCTGTGTTCGCGGCCCTCTCTGACCAGGGGCCCCTTTTGGCTCGGGGCCCGTGGCATTTTGCCGATTTGCCACCCTATTGTTACGCCGCTGAACACACTAATACTTTCTATGGATCAATCATCCGCAATAAATTATTTTTATTACCTTTTTTTTCTGTCTATTAATATATGATGTTTGAATTTGGACGGAAAGTAAAGAACGGAGAACCTTAACGTTTGGCTCTCTCTCTCTGCAATACGGAAAAGTTGCAGTTCTTTTTGTAATAAATTGTCGATGGATTTTTTATTTAGTAAAACAAGGCAAATTCTAAAGTATTCTTTAACTTTAATTGTTGTTAAATGTCATTAAAAGAAATATTACCATTTACTTATGGTTCTTATTTAAAATTTGAAAAATCTGAGCGTTTTAGTGAATAAAGACTATGCAATCGATGTTTAAAATACGAGAAATGGTTGTACGCTTTTGCTTACAACCATTTCTCGTTAAACCCTTATTTTTATATAGCCATCTATTTTAATATAATTAAAGTGTTATTAAACTAAGTATAAGAAAAACATTTTTAGAATACATATAAAACGACACTCGAACCTCTTTTCCTGGCAACCGTCCGTACTTTCTATCCAGGTAAATTTAAATTCTAATTCTCTTATAAAAGGTCCTTATAAAATCAACCTAAACAAAATCTCTACATCTCAACACTTATACCACAAACATACAAATATTTGCAAGCTTCTGTACTGATGGAAAGGCGCTCAACTTTTCATTGTTTATTTTTCCATTATATTAAGATTCGGTATGGCATGTGTACTATATACATACTACAATATATTGGCTTACGAGCTCTTTTTCTGGTACTCCCTGTATCATATAATAAAGTATTGAGAGTGAATGGCTTTGACTTTTTTTGATATTTAAATAAAAGGAATGTCAGTATGATTTGTATATGTATATGTTTTTTATGTTTTCGTATATGTTGTATGTTTTAGGGTAAGCAGATAGATTCTAGTGTTTAGTCACTCTGTTATGGACTCAAAGATTTGGACAATTTGATTACTGGATTTTGATTATTTGATGTTAAAATTTCTTTAAGCTTTGAAATATGAAAAATTTGTATTTTTTAAAAAAATACACTGATATTCGAATATGAATATGTATACAAACGTAAATATGTTATCACATATTCGGATATTAGTGCAAAATTTTAAGCAAATCATGATGCCTGATTTTTTGTCTAAGAATTGGATAAAAATAACATTGTGCGATTTTATTACATTATTTATTTCATTCATATGCAGCTAAAGCTACTATAAAAAGCAAAATTAAAAATTTTGAAAAAACCCACGACGGTTTAATTGTAATTGAAAAAGGATAAAATAACTGTAAATCCCCCGCCTAAAAGAATATATGTAACTAGATGATGGGGACGACTCCGTCGGGGGCTGTCATTACTTTAAGTTTGCACAAATCTTCTCATAGGTTTTCTTGCTGTTAAAACAGGTTCCAAAAAAATTAAAATATTAATATGAATTTACAGTTTTGATAACTGGTATTTTAAAAACTTTAAAACGAAATCTATACTGTTAGCTACTATATTTAAAATAGGGATTGCAACTGGCAGCCCCCGACGAAGTCGTCCCCATCATCTCGTTACATACCTTTATTCTTTTAGGCGGGGGATTTATAGTTATTTTATCCTTTTACAATTACAATTAAACCGTCGTGGGTTTTTTCAAAATTTTTAATTTTGCTTTTTATTTTAAACTTTTTAAAGTGAATAGATACACATTATATATTATTACATAATATCGAAATACTTTATATTAATCTTCATGCAAATCCAAAAGAAATTATAAACCCAATGCTTTCTGGTTATCAAATGCTTATTGCAGCGCCTGGCAGATTGTCACCGTAACATTTCCACGAAACTTAAGTCTAACCAAATCAGTGAAAATCACAAAACCCAGTAGTAGTTTTGATTTTGAACAAACTAATTTATACTGGAGCGCCCCGTGGTAGTTCGTGATATGGCATATAAAAACACGCAGCAATTAAACCAGAACCTATCACAGAAAACTGCATCTAAATAGGTTTCACACAAAAAATAAAAGTAAATGCTTACTGCAGCGCCCCCTGGTGAGGTGTCACCATGACACATATACGAGAACACGCACTAATTAAGCCTGATCCTATCTTTGATAACTGCATCCAAATTGGACTTGTAGCTTTAGCTTTGCATAATTAAATGTTTAATGCAGCACCCCCTGGCGTGTCATAACGTAAAAAAAATAACCTAAAAACTTACACCAAGTAAAGGTAACTCTAATACTAAAAACTCTGCGCAATCGGACTAGTAGTTGTAGCTTTGCAGTAAACACGATAAAACATATCCAAGAACATGCAGTAATTAAACTTGAACTTATCATTGACACTGCATCCAAATCAAATTCGTCATTTTATCTTTGCACAAACAATATTTTACTGCAGCGCCCCCTGGTGACTTGTCACTGTAATATAAATTTAAAAACATGCTATAAGCAAAGCGGAATCTAATACTAAAAACTCTTTTCAATCGTACTAGTCGTTTTGGTTTTACACAAAAAAATAGAAGCAGCTACTTACTGCAGCGCCCCTAGAGAGTTAACACATACATGAAAATATGCACTAAGTAAACATACATGACACATATATGAAAATATGCACTAAGTAAACTTGAATCTATCATTGAAAACTGCATTCAAATCGGACTCGTAGTTTTAGTTTCGCACAAACAAGTGTACTTACTGCAGCGCCCCCTGGTAAGTAGTCACCGTAACGCATATATGAAAAGAAACACCAATTAAACCTGAACCTATCGTTGGAAGTTTCATCTAAATCGGACTAGTAGTTTTTGCTCTGCATAAACAAATGTTTACTGTAGCGCCCCCTGGTGGTTTGACACGATGAATTTTCACCACCACCTGGTGAATTTTCACCGTAACCAAAAAACAAAAATCTTAAAATATGCACAAAGCAAAGCTAAATCTAGTTCTGAAAACTCTATCTAATCGAATTAGTAATTTCGGTTTTAGACAAACATATACAAGAAAAATTTTGGTTTTACACAAAAAAGTAAAAACAAATGCTTACTGCAGCGCCCCCTGATGAGTGGTCACTGTAGCACATATATAAAAAGATGCACCAATTAAGCCTGAACCTATCCTTGAAAGTTACATGTAAATCGGACCAGTAGTTTTTGATTTGCATAAACAAATGTTTACTGCTGCGCCCCCTGGTGAGTTTTCCCCGTAACAAAAAAAGAAAAATCTTAAAATATGCATCAAGCAAAGATGAATCTTTTTATGAAAACTCTTTTCAATTGGAGCAGTACTTTCGGTTTTAGACAAATAAATACAAAAAAAGTACAAACAAATGCTTACTGCAGCGCCCCCTGGTGGTTTGACACGATAAAACATATCCAAGAACATCCGCCAATTAAACCTGAATCTATCACTGAAAGTCGTATCGAAATCAGACTATTATTTTTTGAGATAATTGAAAACATTCGTTTTCACGTAAAATGCTTACTGCAGCGCCCCCTGGTGAGTTAAGGCAATAAGACATATCTAAGAACATACGCCAATTGAACCTTAACCTATCATAGAAAACCGTATCAAAATCGGACTTATAGTTTTGGAAATAATTGACATAGTAATTTGCACAAACACACAAACAAACAAACAAACAAACAAACAAACAAACAACCTCTCACCCCAAACACATATACAGTCGCCGTTCCGTCGCGGGTAAAAAGCATGTCAAACACTTACAAATATTGATTACGGGTTTAATTCCAATCCCAAAAAAAAAAAAACATTCAAATTGTAAGCATCTGCCAAACTGTTTGTAGTATAACAATGACGTTCAAAGTATTATCATATCTTTATATAAATATAATATTTCTGCCTTTAATATCTCAATATTAATTGGTAACGGAAAACCAAGTAATTATCCACTTTTTCTACCAACAACGCAAATTGCAAGGAATATCTGAGTAGAAAAAAACAATATAATGAAAGCTTACACCGTACGGACTACGGCACATTCGAGTACACACTCATCAATTATTAGCATCGCTTAATGACCGCAGCGGCCGGTCTATATTTTATTCACTGATGCGGAACACCTGCTTACTTTAGGCAGGATACTACCAACAGACTAAGTGCCTGTCATACATCATGTATAGCTACTAAAATGGAATGGAACGGAATATGAGAGCTGGTAATGGTTCAGGGTTGGGTAATATGTAATATGGGTAACATGGAAAAAATAACAGAGTGATGTTGTGGCCAGTCGTAGTGGGGAACGGAGTGTCGTAGCACTAGGTTCCCTCTGACTACCCTGCTGTGTGCAGGATACAGCGTGAAGCTAAAAAAAACAGTGATTTGTCACTAGATTTGTATATGATTTTTAATTTTTTCAGTAGCGTGATTTTTTGATTTAAATTTGAATAACTGAACGTGTAAGACATATCTACAGTGAAACGATCATAATGTTAAAGAAATAACTTAAATACAGAATTTAGTTGAAACCTTATCCAAACCAGTGAACAGTAAAGTATACTAGTAGTACTTAAATTTAAGTCTTAAAATTGTAGCACTTTTTGATACATTATTTCAAGTATCTAAGATAGAAATCAGCTTCACGCTAACATCTACATAGCTCTCGGCATCCTGCTATGAGTGAATTTGACACTAAGGGCACTCCTCTCTCCGTTTTCTGCTCGAACATCGAGGTAATATTTTCATTTCCCAGCACTGATAAGACAAAGAGCGGCGTTGAATACCTCTATTTAATAGTATCGCGAATACAGAGAGCGAATTCTTTTGACATTACGTTCTCTGTGACTACTCTCTGCGTGGAATTTTTAAAAATAATAAAACAAAACTGAACCACTATTCAGTTCAGTCAACAACACTGCAATGACTTATATGCTTAATAATAATACATTCAAAACACATATCTACGTATAAATTGTATATTCTATTTCAATATTATATAGCAAGTTTGAACGTAATATTTTATGAGGGTATCAAATATTAGTGACCTTCGATGACCTTTGCGGTCGTATTAATAATGCACAGATGTAGATCTCCCATCGCCTTAGATATTAAAGTAGATTTTGAAATATTTATATCTATTTATTATTTAGGTGTGAAGAAAATAGAAATAAGAGAATAAGAAGAAGAGAAAGTAAAAAGGCTATCGTAACGCAGTGTAGAAGCCTCTGACTGTATGCGATGGTAGTGGTTTCGATTCCTACTTGAAGGAATGATTATATTTAAATTATTTTCGTTTATACGCTCTAGAGACTAGATAAAGCATGGTGTTGAGTTCCGCCACCTAACACGCAATGTCTCAATTTTGGGGGGTAAGTAGGGAACTGAATGTCTTGACACCAGATTCTTTCTGACTAAGGTACTCAGTATCTATATAGCTATGCCCACTTGCGGCTCCGCCGTGAGAAGTACCATGACTGTTTCGTTATATTGCAACTCTGAGGATGACTTTATTAGTCACTTATGTATATTTAATGTGGATTATCAACTATATTTATGCCAAAATTTATTACAACGGTCAAGTAGTTTAGATTTTTCATATAAACTTTCATCCCCTGTATCAACTCATTAGAGGTGGCTTTCGAAAAAAAAGTGGCCTATGTTTGACCCTGGGTTTTTACTATTATTATTCAAAATTTCTTCGAAATCAGACCGGTAACCTAGCCACGTGAACACGTGACAGACAAACAGACAGACTTTCGCATTTATAATATAAGTATGGATACAACATGCAATAAACTCAAATAATATTACTTCCGCACAATTTATCTTTCAAAAATTGTTCTACAGAGTAAAAACATTACTGTCTCTATATTGAGTAAACAATTACTTCACACCCTAACATCAGTCCCCCCTTCGGCCATTTGCGTCACTTTGCAGAGTCCTCGGGCTCAAATAAATATTCTGTCAATATAAATATTCTCGTAAATAATTTTTCATCAAACTTAATAAAGCGTGGCATTCGTCGGAGGCTATTTTCCGGATCACAAAGCCTTTTAATTTTACTTTTCTGCGGAATTTCATGGAATACAATTATTTATAATATGGTTTTTGTTTCTTAATTTTATTAGTGTATAAATATGTTTTAAAATGAATTGAAAATTGGATTTTATGCGTTTTTGCATATGCAAGGAAAGCATAATAAAATTGATGACAATTCGAAGGAAATATTATTATTATTCTTTTTTTTTTACCGAATGCCGAATTTGGAGGCATTGTGTGTTAAGTGGTGGAACTTAACGCCGCGGTTTGCCTTGACACCAGAGCGAAGAAAATGGAAATATTAAATATTTACACTCCTCGAGTGGGAATCGAACCCACAACCACTTGCTTTACAATCACAATTTGTGCCTCTACGCCATAGCTGGCCCCATCGTTCTTACTAATAGCACAAAAAAAACGTGAAGCTGAAAAAAGTTTCTCAGGTAGAAATCGAATCTTTTACCTACCTGCCTTCTGCCTATTCAGTTATGAGCTAAGGCCTAAAAACAGTATATGTGAATTAGCATTGCTATAGAGTTACATACGTACATACATACATTTTACTAACGAAATAACATATCAAGAATTTAAATTTCTAGATATGAAATATGAAAAATTCTATTTTTATATAAGATTTTTCGTCCCTAGTGAATAAGTAGAAGGTTGAACGTGAAAAAGCCATATTAGAAATTGCAGACGGTGTGTAATTCAAAACGTCACTTGCTGTAATTACTAGTTCCTACATGCCTCCTACAGCCGACGTTATTGCTCACCTTGTGGGCAGAATACATAGTATGTAGCATTCCCAGACGGATTAGTATAGAAAAATATTAAAATCTCATATAAAATTTTTAATGAAATCTAGAATCTAGAGTAGAACTTGAAATAAAATTACTCGGAAACGGAGATGAATTACTAAATGGAACGGATTACTAAATGTCTTTACTGATATTTTGAAAGACGATCTGATTAAAGTTGGGTCTGTCTTTAACAAATTTGGGTAAAAATGACATAAATTTGATTACTTTATTTTAAAGTAATTATATATTATATGAAGTGACTTATATGTTAAGGTTAATCATTTAAAAAAATAAGGCCGTCGTGGCGAAGTGGGACGGTATCTGAATGTGAAGCGTTGGTTGTGGGTTCAATCTCCACTCGGGGAATCTGGAATTCTGGCGCTTAAGGCAAAGCGTGGCGTTGAACCTTTTCACCTTGTCTCGATTTCGGGATGAAAGTGAAGGTTTTGATACACGATCCTCTCAGTCTACCTTGCTAAGCAAGAAAAAGCGTTAGGCTCCGATAAATTTGAAATAAATTTCAATTTATCAATTTGCCCCTTTTTAGTTTTAAATTCTTTCCTGTTAACTTAAAATACCTACTTATCAACTATTATATTTAAACAGAATTCTATTTTAAGCATTGTAGCGCAAGACATCGACGGCGATGACGATTACTTATGGGTTCTATGCCCACTTGGCGGAATAATTTGACATTTAGATTATTTTCGATAATAAGGTACGGAGTGTCTTAATATTCTTTTTCTACTCTGCTGTGTGCGGAATACAGCGTTAAGCTAAAAAAGATTATTTTTTAATTCTCGGCTTTGGCACATTTTTTTAGACAAAGCGTGTCATTAAGTTCCGCCACTCAACACGGTCGGAATATCACAATACTAGTGTCCGAAATCAGAAGTATATCTATCATATCTCATGTACACCAGTATTGAGTAGTGTAGTGGAGGGGGTAGTCTTGTGACGGTGGGCGTAGACGGTGGGCGTGCGCCTGCGCTGCTGCGGTACTGGTGTAGTGGTGAGCCAGTGGTGTTTCTGTTCCGTGTGGGTCGTGCGTATATTATTTGTAGACGGCCATACACTATAATATCAACTTTATTTTTTTATTTATTTATTTTATGAATCTATCACCACAAAGTTAAAACTAAGGAAATACTTTAAAATTTAGGCCAAGGAGTCGTAGAACATTGTGGAATGTCTCAATACTGGGTTTTCTCTGACTCTAACAAAAGAAACGACTTGAAATTTAAACGAAAATGGATAAATTATGTGTAGAAAAACTAAAAATGACTTCAAGAAAAATTATAACAGAAGATTTACATAACAGTAAGCAGTATCTACACAACTTGTAGGAAGTAGGCTACCCTAACTAACAATTAACTTTTACGTTCAGCCACGGGGGTCCCATTGCCTTAGTTATTGTGAGATGGTAAGTAAGCTAAGTTATTATTGTTATTTCTGTAAATTACACGTATATGTGTTTTGAAATAAGTTATATATTTTTCCCTTTATATTTATCTATTTAAACCCATCCCTTTTTTTGCTTAAAAATTTGCATGTGTGTCCGTATCTATACTATATAATGACATATTTTTTTATAAAAAGGACAAGGCAAATAAGCGTTTTCGTTACTTGGTGATAGGTGAACACGGTCGCCTACGGCCCCGTGTAACACCAGCTACAGGGACGTTGCCGGCCTATGAGGTGGAGGTAAATGCGCCTTTGGAAGGTATCGATGTCGTATCGACATGGAAACACTGCCGCTGGTAAGATATTCTACAATAACTTAACCAGGCTATACGAGTATATGCCATAGTTAGTGCCAATACTTTGTCTATTACTTATATCTAAATAATGAATATTCCTATTATTATGACATTGATCATTATACCTTCAAATAGAAAATTTTGTAGAATAATAATATAATAAAAATAATTTATATGAAAAGAAAAGGAAATAAGTAATTAGAAGAAAGAATCCTTTCACTTTACCTTTACATACATACTAGTCGTCCTTTTCACGTGTAAAATATATGTGTCATACATATAACTGTATTTAAATATATGGTAGTGTGTTTAAAATTTTTTTCAGCTTCACTCTGTATCCTGCACACAAGCCGGGTAGGTAGAGGGAACCTAGTGTTAAGACACTCCGTTCCTCACTTTCCGCCGAATTCGGAGGTATTGCGTGTTAAGTGGCGGAACTTAACGCCGCGCTTTGTCTCGGATACCAGAGCGAAGGAAATGGAAGCATTAAATATTTCCACTCCTCATGCTTTCACGGCTAATCTACCGGTCCGATATGGATGAATTTAGAATGAAAATACTAAATATTACTGGGCCTAATAGGCTACTTATTATACAAAAATCAACCTTTAAAGGACTGAAATAGGGGATGAAAGTTTATAATAAAAATCTACATCTATTACCGAGTATATAAAAAATCTACATCCATTACCGACCGTAATAAATTTTGGCATAAATATAGTTCACAATCCAAGGTCAAACATAGGCTATTTTATTTTTCAAAAATCCATCCCCGAGGGAAGCAATATACCGAAACAGCTTTGTAGTTCAAGCGGCGAAGCTGCGAGCGTGCCGCTAGTGAATTATAATGAGGCTTTCCCCCCCAAATTTTATAAGAATTAGATCAAAAACTTCTTTTAATATAAGAATATACATATAATACTTTTTCATTACTAACTAGTTAAAGTCACTTGAAATTAAAGCCTAAAAATTTTTCATTTCAAATTCGCTAGAGTCGAGAAATTAAAGATGATTGCCTTTTAATTACGACGGACAGTCTCATCTTTCATTATTCATCAAGAAAACGGTAACGTTTCCAAGTAGCTGCGAGCAGATATATTTTACTTTCAATAATGAAGAATTCTACTAATTGTACGATAATTAATTTTCTTTTTATATAGAGGCTGTCTTATACGTGTGAAGGAATATGAAAAAAATGTCAGGGATAGTAGGTGAATATAGCACTTTTTTAAATATATAAAAAATACAATAATTAAGAGGTCATCGTGGTGCAGTGGAACAGCGTTTGACTCTAATTACAATTAATTGTGGAATCGATTTTCATTTTACAAATTATTTTCATTTAGAGAACGTATAAAAATTTGAATGCAGCGGGTTTCGAACCCGCGCCTCCTTAATACCGTCCAGGCGTCCATTATTTTCATTCCTTCGCTCTGATACCTAAGACAAAGCGTGGCTTTGAATTATGTCACTCAACACGCAATGTCTCGAATTCGAAATATTTAATATTTTCACTTTCTTCGCTCTGGTGTCGAAAACGCGGCGTTAAGGCCCGCCAATTAACACTCAATGCTTCCAGAATTCGCCGAAAAATGAGGAATATCTTAACATATACTTCCCTCTGCTGACCTGCTGTGTGCGGGATACTGGCGCAGCTAAAAAATCATTTCCCGAGTGGAAATCGATCCCACGACCGGTCACGTTTACAGTCATATACAATCTCACTGCTCCACAATGCCCTAAATAATATATCTCCGTAATATTTCTGAAGGGTATCGATACATGTAGCATTTATAGGCTGTTTACGACGGGTACTCCGTGTAAAATAGATGGCGTACATATGAAGGGTAGGAAGCGGACCACTTAGTAAACCCTTAAATTGAAATTTAATATGTTGTTAGTAACACCCCTTAGTTCGAGCAAATGTTTGCTTATAATTCAATTAATACTGATTTATTTGTATTAAATTGCTAAATTGTTATTGATTTTATGGTTATTTTAGGGTTATTTTAGATTGTGAAGTAGTTAGATAGTGTTTGATAGTAAAGGTAATTGTGGGTTCGATTTCCAGAAACGTTTTATATGTCATTTTTTCTTGTAAATTTCTCCAAGTGTGGTTACTAATGTGTAACCAATTGTGTTTACAAGTACTGCGCCTTAAGGGGGCTTCTTTTTATTTGTTATTGCTTTTTTACAACTTCACATTTTTTTATCACATAACAAGGCAGAAAGAGAGAACGTAGTGTAAAATGGAAATGGAACCCACAAACATTGCGCGTAATTTATAAAAATTATGGAAAAGTAGCTCGCGAAATCAAAAAAGACCAAATTTCAAAAGAAAATATAATATTTTTCATAATAAAACAAAAGTACCATCAAAATGCGACAACTGTAATATAAAAATAACTTTTCTCATGTTGCTAAAGTTTAAAGTTAAATATCTGAGATCAAAATATCTGCATGCAGAGATAGAATGAGTAGGTAAGGAAATGGAATGTTTTACTATAGACAATAGATATTTTATCAAATAAAAAAAACAATTTTTAAAAAACGTATAAAAATTTTCTTCTAAGACGAATATAGAAATAGAAAGTATAGAAATATATATAAATATAGTACAGAAATACAGTATCGTAATATAGTTTAGAAATAGTGTAGACTCGAGAAAATGCATATAGATGCATTTTCTAAAAATATTTTAATTTTCATATCTTAATCGCGGAGAAAATACTTTGAAAATATTAAAATAAATACTTATTTAGCAGTAGGACCATGTACCATATCATTGATGTACAATATAACTCTTTCACCAGATAAAAATAATCATTACGAACCACAGAGTGATTTAATCTATGTTCTCCCTATTTTTACCCCCTTACGCGGAAAAATTGTAAAGGACAAAAAACCAACACTTTTAAGTGTTGGTTTTTTACTATATTACAAAATTACGAATAAGTATTTAAACTGGTTCACCCTATAGGATCTTTTCCTTACGCAATTATTACATTACACAATTTGAAGTTAAATTATTTTTAACCGGTTTAAAATTGTGATATTCAAAAATACATTTTAAGAAAAGCCAACGTTTCGCACACTTTCCAGTAGTCCGTGGTCACAGGTCGACGGACTGTTAGTCTTTACGTAACATATTCTTATTTCGAAGTAGTATTTGAACTGGTAACCACCTACGCTATGTATTCTATTTAGGTATACTCTGTATTTCTTTTGAAATTTTCAGTTTTTCTTTTCATTTACGTTGGATTTTTACTATAGCTCAATGAGCATTTACGGAGTAAGTGAGCGACTGCACAGTCTAGCCAAGCGAATGCCCTTTAACATAGCCTTTTTACTTTTATAACAGTATTCGGTCTAATTTTAAGGACGATAGAATAAATAATAAAATTTGTTTTTTTGTGATTTTTTTTTTAAATTTATAATCGGTTCAGTTTCATGCTTCACGCTACACATATAACAAGTTAGTCAGAGTGTACTTAGTGTTAAGACACTCGGTCCACCCCTTTCTGCTGGAAATCGAGACAGTACTTGTTACGTGGTGATACTCAATGCCAAGCTTGGTGATACTTACACACACTTACAAGGTGATACTTATAGCAACAGAGAAATAAAAATAATTTTAATACAATTATCAAACTAGGGATAAAATTTACTAGCAATCATTGCACAATATAGCCAAGTCAAGTTAGAAAATATTGGGATTTTCATCATGTAAAAGATTGTATATTTATACGATTATTTCAAAAGTATGCTCAGCAGAATAAGCACGAATATTTAATAAATGTTCGTTTCAAAAAGATAAAAAAAAATTTGAAAAGCTTTGAAAACCCCTCTAAGTGGGATCGAGCCCACAGCCACTGCAAATGCTAAATATCAGGATACACAGAAAGATATACATAACTTTCTGTCCAAATTCGAGCCAATACATTTTAAGTGATGAACTCATTTCATTAAAATAAAATCATTCACCAAATAAGAATCGAACCTACATCCACTGAATTATAACTAAGACACCATCTACTCCGCCAAAACAGCCTCATATGTATATCATAACAATAATTCAGAGTACAGGTACAAAATAAAGCAATGATTAGTTATTCTGCATTTAACGATCGCTTATGTAAATATCCAAGTACGCTTGTAATTCGAAATAATTAATTATAATGAAACGGGGTCTCAGCCTCCATTTATCATGCTGTGGTCAGACCTTCGAGTCGTAATATGAATTAAGGAATTTCAAATACCAGAAATGGATGGAATGGATGAAATGTATAAATTATATTATATTTTGTTTTGATGCCGTTTTAAGATTAATTAGTGGGAACAGAATAATAGGTTTGTTAAGGTTTGCGCTTTTTCTCGTATAGTGCGGTAGGCAGAGATAATATTATAGTGATAATATCCAGAAAACACTTCGTTCTATACTTTTTACTCAAAATTGAAACATTGTGTGTTGATGTTGAGTGGCGGAACTCAACGCCGTACACACTAAATTAAGACATGGGACAGTGTGTACGCTTTTACCATAGGATCCCAGAAAACGTCAAATAGTGTTCTATACAACAATTTAAAAATTGAATTTTTATTTTGAATAAAATTATTTGACTTTGACTTTAACTTTAACTAAAAAACTTACTCAGTTGGATTTTTTTAATGCATATGTCTTTTGTATTAAGACATAGAAAACCAAGTGTTCTATCTCTCCGTTCTCCATTTTCCCATTTAAACTCACTGTATAATTGAGAGTGTAACAAGCAGCGAGCTTGAGCAAGCAAGATACTATAAATATTATATTTTATTACTCGTATCAATCCCTAATTTGAGTAAACTTAAGTCTTTAAAATAAGATTGATTTATTTATTCTAAGTAACTATATTAATGTTGTCCATTATTATTTATTTAATTATACCTTCACCCATTTTCCCATAGAGCAGGATAGTCAGAGAGAGCTTAGTGACAAAACACTCTTCTCTACTTTTCGCCTACTTTGAGTGGCAAAATTAAACGCTGCGCTTCGTTTTCAATACCAGAGCAGAGTGATGAAGATAATTAAAATATAGCCGTTATTGAGAATTAAACCCACAACGATAGTGTTCACAGTCAGAGGCTGTCTCACAACGGATTTATTTACTTAAATAATTAGAAGAATATAAAATAAGCATACAATAATATACAAATTGGGCGGAGAGTGGAGAACGGAGTGTTATGACACAAATTTTTCTCTAGCTACCCTAAACCATACCTGCAGCGGGAATAAAGTGAAGCTGAATAAAAATAATTTTTATTACTAAAATTAGCGGTAAGATAGAGAATCTAGTAATAATTAATTTTCTATTTCCGTCCTTTGTTATCTGTTCGTTTTAGCTATATCGAGCGTTAAATGGAACGTTGTTGAACAGTCTATTTCATTGATCCGTTTAAAAATAACAATAGCGGCCTTGTCCTTTATAAGATACTAGCTGTGCCCTCGACTGTGTTCGCGCGGAATTTAAGAAAACAGTTATAACTGTAAAATCAAAGAGTTTATGTTACATACTCTTTGTTAGTCAAAAATGGAGTTATGTTTCACTACGTTGGCTATAATGGCTTACACATAGGATATACTGTGGCAGGCTTTTTTGAAAGACTATTTAAGATAAACATTTCCATTATATACGAGCGGAAATAATTAAAGAATCGGAAAAAAAAATCCAATTTTTTTGACGTTGTTTAAGTGGCTGTATTTTCCTTTAAAATTGTCGAATCGAAATAGAAAAATAAACATTTTAAAGCTTAAAGTTTTTAGTTTTGAGATCTTAAGATGGAAAATATTTTCGAGCGACGTGTTCCGCTATATCCTGATGAATACCGAGAGGGAAAAAAATTGAAATGTTTCTGTTCATTTTTTCGCTTTAAAAAGTTGAAACATTTTTTTTCAACTTAACCACTATATGGATCGGATAACTTGTTTATCTAGCTTCAACTTGCTGTTGTTAAAAATTCGATATACTTCTCGCTGAGATATCGAACTCTGACTGGGAAAAGATCTTTTTGTCTTTGACCATAAATATCTCAGTAACCGTTGATCGCACAAGAAATGTAAGGAGTAATTTAAAATCTTTAATAAATTCCCCATAAAAGCTAGTTACGTTACGTTAAGAAAAAAAAATATATTTTCTTCTTTACATTAATTTTAAAAATCATTAAAAAAAGGTGTTTTTGTGACTTTTGGGAAAATCAGGCGCTAAGTTGGATATATCAAGAAAACTGGTAATGTTGACTGTGCATTTTACAGTTCAATATATTCACAAAAATCCCACAAGGTTTCGATTAAATCCATCAAGCCGTTTTTTTGTTTCATTCGATCAAATTTTTGAAAAAAAATTAAAGTATCACGATTTCGAGCTATATAATAAAAAAACATTTAAACTACTTTTATTTTAGAAAATCAACTTTCTTAATAAATTCCACGCGGACAAAGCCACGGGCACAGCTAATCTTTTATAAATAATTGTTATATTCTTAACAAAAATCACTCAATACCCGCTTATCTCCAACGGGAGCTCCACTAAGTTTCAAGCGTAACAATTTATTAACGTTTCTAAATTCAGAGCATTATCTATACAATGTTTGAACACGAGTTGAATTTCAGAGTTACAAAGTTATAATTCCGTAAATCCTTTGGAACATTAAATTTATAAGTTGAGGAGTGAGAGTCGGATAGATAAGCATTGCATTTGTGATGAACGTGAATGGGAGACGACGTGTACTGTGGGACGGCTTTATGCATGGTTGAGTTGATTAATTATTAATATTGGAAGGTATTTTCGTGCGTAAAATATACGTTGCCTAGCAACGTGTGTGTTTCTTAAATTAAGTCATATGGTAATGTATATAGTATTTTATATGAATTTAATATGTTTCTAATTATTGTCAAGGGAAATATTAAATAAATGCCGCGCTAATAAAGTTTGTTAAGTTTGGTTAGTTTTCGTCGACTAATAAAAAATATTGAAAATTGTGGTCATTATGGTGCACTATGCAACGCGATGGTTGTCGGTTCGATTCCCAAACAACGGAATGGTAATTCTTGAGACATTTTTACTTTTTATCTCCGGTAAGGTAAATGTATAGTTATATACAAGCTGATTCATTATCCTGCTGAGGTGTATAATAGATATGTAGTGTGTGTACTAATTTTATTAATTTAATGTATTTCGGCGGCGTTAAGTTCCGCCACTTAACACGCAAGCCTCCGAATTCGGCGGAAAGTGGGGAACGGAGTGTCTTAACACTAGGTTCCCTCTGCCTACCCTGCTGTGTGCGGGATATAGCGTGAAGCTATATTTCTAATACATAATCATAAAAATGTTTGCTTCGTGTATGTTAAATGTTAATTCCATATAAATTTAACCACGTGTCGGTGTTCCTTGTTCTGTATATTTTTCGTAAAATACATTAAACCATTTTCTTCAGAGATCTAATGATGCAGCACTCTTTCTGTATAATTTAGAATGGGTGGTGATAATGAGAACTCAAAAACATTTTTTTTTGAGATATCTACTGAAATACATATATACGTCACACATAAGTCAAAACTACTGTTCTCAATTCTATCACGTTATTGGCAACTTACATAGATATTTTTAAAAACTATCTTTCCTAATAACTATATTAAAAAAAAGCGTTAACGTTTATTTCTTTTAAAAAAGCTTACTATCAAATAACATTACATAAAGCGTTTCTCCGTGAAACTTTACATTACTTCATCAAAGCTTTAAGTAGGCCTAAGCCGGATCTGTCGAGTGTCGTACATATGTTCACTTTCCTCTATTTATCTACAACAGGTGGTGAAACGCTTAAATTTCCTTTCTGAGTAGACTGTGAATTTTTATTGAAGAAAAACGTATTAACATTGTTTGTTTTAATAAATGAAGGAAAAACAGTGTATTTACGAAAATTATGCGGATATAGGTACATACAAATAAGCTTCACGCTGTATCCCGCACACAGCAGGGTAGGCAGAGGGAACCTAGTGTCAAGACACTCCGTTCCCCACGTACCGCCGAACTCGGAGGCATCGCGGGTTAATTGGCGGAACTTAACGCCGCGATTTACCTCGACACCAGAGTTAAGAAAATGGAAATATTAAATATTCCACTCCTCGAATGGGAATCGAATCCACAACATACATACAAATAGGATTACAAAATAATGTAAAAACCTTGTATAACAATTACCACCTAACATTCGTTTTAAGAAAATATATTGCCTAATGTAAGATATTGTAAACTGATATTACATAAATATTCAATTCATTATGAGTCATTTTATTTCATCATCGATTACGTTCATTTCAAAAAAATGACATTTCAGCGTTTTGTTTCTATTTTTTTTTTATTATTGAAGGAAGCAACTGAGCAGAAGGACCACCTGATGGTGAGTGGTTACCTTCGTCCATGGACATCCAAAATACCAGAGGAGTTGGTCGCCACAGTCCAGGCGCTTTCACCAACGCTGTTCGAGCGTGGTGGCATGGCTCAGTAGTGAGAGCGCCTGGACGGTGTTCAAGAGACGTGGGTACGAATCCCGCTGCGTTCAAGTTTTTATACGTTTTCTAAATGTCTTTTTTATGATTTACATTTATACTTAGTCAGGGGTGAGTGGGTTACACTGCTCCACTGTGACTTCGATAACTTAATCAATTAACTAATTATTTATATTAATTTAATAAGAACGACGACTTTACGATGACTTTCCCTTTCTATTTTTCAGCTTCAAATTGCATTTTCCCGCATAACAGGCAACTTAGTGTAAAGTCACTCCGCGGTCCAATTTCCACTCATATCTAAGACATTGGGAGTTGAAAGCGGAGAAATAAAGACATTTTAGATATAACGATTCCTGTAAGTGGGAATCGAATTCACAACTCCGGGAAGAGAATTTGAATTTAATTTATTTTTCCTACGATGTTGGCGACAAGTCAAAGCTTGGCCATGCTGTCTACCCTGAAAGCTGAAAAAAATATAATAAAAAGATATCTCTCCACTTCTTAAAACCTTCAGCAAAACCTACTGAAATATAAAATCTATTCGTTTATTAGCGCGCTACAACGTACATACGAGTATAACCATTGCGTATAAGCAAATCAAATGCTGTCACACTATAGTCATTATAATTAAACCGATTAAACTATTTTCGATATTAATTTTTTATCTTAAAGCCGTCGTGTCACAGTGGAACAACGTCTGACTGTATCCGCACCTGATGTGGGTTCAATTCTCACTCGAGGGAATGAGTATTCAAATTTTCCTTTCCTCGCTCTGGTATCAAAAACAAATCGCGGTCTTGAGGTTTGTCACGCAACAAGAGGAGTATGGTGTGTCTTGATCTCTGGCTACACTGAAATTTGAAAAAATATAATTAAACGGAACGGAGTGTCTTAACACTAGGTTCCCTCTGCCTACCCTGCTGTGTGCGGGATACAGCGTGAAGCTAAAAAAGAAATAATTAAACGATAACCTTCAAAATCTTTTCACTTAGAACGAAAGAAATTCCGGGCAAAGTCTACTAAAATATAAAACCTATTATGATATAAAATCGAATCATTTGACAAAGCGACAGAACAGCGACAAGGACAGATACACAAAGTGGTCGCCACTTCAACTTTCCTTACAATTTGTGCCTTAGCGCGCCACAACGTATAACCATTGTGTATACATCAAATGCTGTGATACTAGTCATTATAATTAAACCAATTAAACTATTTTCGATATTAATTTTTTATCTTAAAGCCGTCGTAGCGCAGTGACACAGCACCTGAGGTGTATTCGCACCTGATGTGGGTTCAATTCTCACTCGAGGGAATGAGGATTTCAATTTTCATTTCTTCACTCTGGTATCAAAAACAAATCGCGGTCTTGAGTTTCGTAACGCAGCAAGAGGAGGATGGTGTGTCTTGATCACTGACTACACAGAAATTTGAAAAAATATAATTAAATGGAACGGAGTGTCTTAACATTAGGTTCCCTCTGCCTACCCTGCTGTGTGCGGGATATAGCGTGAAGCTATATAAAAAAAAATATAATTAAACTATAACCTTCAAAATCTTTTTACTTAAAACGAAAGAAATTCCGGGCAAAGTCTACTAAAATATAAAATCTATTCATTTGACAAAGCAACAGAACAGCGACAAGGACAGATACACAAAGTGGTCGCCATTTCAACTTTCCTTACAATTTGTGCCTTAGCGCGCTACAACGTAAATCACTTGGAAGGGGACGGGAAGGAGTTGCTTTGTTCGGTAACGAATGTTTATGCTTTACGTCATATGGGATGTATTAAATTTTACTCATTTTTAGCTTCATTTGGGTTCTTTTAAACATTTTTAAAGTGTTATTCCACACTTAGGAAAATTGAAAAAGACATTTAAAGAAAACGTATAAAAATTTGCAATTAAACGCCGCGGGATTCGAACCCGCGCCTCCTGATACCGTCCAGGCGCTCTGAGCTCTGAGCTCAGTGGTGAGGTGAGTTTTTCGTTTGGTTTTTTTTTAATTTTATGATGTTTAGTTATTTTAAAAAACTACATGCTATTCGCATATGATTTAGCCAAAAGAGAGAACATAGTGATAAGACACTCCGTTCTTCAATTCTCGATGACGGTTGCGACGCCACGCTTTGTATTCATCTTGGCATCAGAGCGAAGCAATGACAATAATATAAATATAATTATACCCTGGAATGGGATCGAACCCATAACAAGGGCTATTAATACCTAGAATATAGGATATAAACTATCTAGAAGAGTGACCCAATAGGTATGTTCATTGAAAGTAACGGTCGAACCTAGGTAAAATCATTTGTCAAATTAACAACTGTGAAAATGTACACAGCAGGGTAGGCAGAGGGAATCTAATGTTAAGACACTCCGTTCCCACTTTCCGCCAAAGTCGGAGGCATTGCGTGTTAAGTGGCGGAACTTAACGCTGTGCTTTACCTCTGATAGACCGAAAGGGACCAGAGCGAAAGAAAATAGAAATATTAAATATTTCCACTCCTCTAGTGGGAATCGAACCCACAACCAATCGTTTACAGTCACACATTCGTGCCACTGCGTCACGACTACCCCATAAATATTCTAATCTACTAATTAAAGTAAAGAAGCAGATATCAAGAAAAAAAGGAAATATATGCAAAAGAGCAAACAATGTGGTCGGAATATTATTCTAATATTTTTTTCAATTGCACAAAGTCGGATTTCTTAGAAGAAACATTTTCTATTTTAACTGAAACAAAGAAGCCGCAACGTTTGTTTGGTACCTTTTTACTTTTATTATCATACTTATAAATGTATTTGTAAGAGATTAAAATCTGAAATAATTGTACTTAATAAGTAAAAATTATTTGTGTATATATTCTTAGAAAGAAGTGAATAATTAAATGTTTTTTAAAAAATATATTGAGATAAACCAGATTGCAGCTTCTATTCCTTAACGATACTGAGAATTATGTTTATAATAATTTAATTATTAGAAATTTTATTTGCACGGATTTTAGCGATTGTATATTCATATTTTTTTATCTTTACGCTGTATCCCGCACACAGCAGGGTAGGCAGAGGGAACCTAGTGTTAAGACACTCTGTTCCCCATTTTCCGCTAAATTCGGAGGCATTGCATGTTAAATGGCGTAACTTAACGCTCCGCTTTGCCTCAACACCAGAGCGAAGAAAATGGAAATATTAAATATCTCCACTCCTGGGTGGGAATCAAACCCACAACCAGTCGCTTTACAGTCACATTTTGTGCCTCTGTGCCACGACTGGCCTCAAATAATATATAGTCCTAAAAAGTAAAATTTCTCGTAATTTCTTGTTCTCATACGTAATTTAGAAATTTCTTTATTCTTATAACTTAAGTAAACCTATCACAGTGTGGCAGCGTCTTACTGGCTATATACACCATGATTATCTGTTTGATTCCTTTTCGGGGGAATGACCATTGTATTTATATTATTGTCACTTCTCCGTCATAACAGGACTAAGCGCGGAGCTCTGTATATAACAATCACTTAAAAAAAAAGAAGTCCCGCTGAGTTTCTTGCGCCGGTTCTTCTCAGGTCTGAGGCATTAAATTTAGTGAACCGGTGGTAAACTTTGACGTTCAAAAAATGAAGCTTGTAAATTTTATTTTTATTTTGAATAAAATTATTTGACTTTGACTTTTACTTTAGTTTAGCGACTCACCATGCAATATTTGACATTCAAATGGGACATTATCTGTGGAAAAAACCAAAGAATTAAAGAATATAACAAACAAAAAAATATTCAGCGAAATTTATTCAGCTGAAAAATTATGATTTTACATTATACGTTATTCTTATACACTCATAATTCTCGGTCTCCATAATTTCCCGAACGCGCCGCAGTCGCGGATCGTGATACCTTTTGTGGTGTCTGCATTAATCTTGCGTTGACGGTAGGTGCGTGACATTCGGAGGTCCTTTTATATATTTTTTTTGTTTATTTTTCTTACATTATTTGTATGAAATAGCTGTTTAGTTAACTTTTTCTTCATTTCCGTCGTGGCGCAGTGCAGCTGTGTACATTTGATATGTGTGGGTTTGATTCACGTTTGAGATAATAATTATTATTCAAAATATATATACTTCATATACGAAAAGTCCTTAAATATTGTAATAAAATTGGGCAGGTAAGCGGACAGTGACATACTATATATTTGTAATTAAGCTAAGTGAAACAGCACCGGACTGCGATTGCAATTGATTTTGGGTTCAATTCCCACTCGATGGAATGATGATATTTTATTCAGAATTATTCATTTGTTCTAGCGAATAAATACATGCTTTTTCTGCCTCTCAGCACACTATGTTCCGACTTTGGGCTAAAATCGAAGTCGTGTAAAAAACGGAGTAACGGAGAAAGAATAAAGTTACAAAAAAAAGATTTTCTAGCTTTAAATTAAATAAAACACATAAACGATAAAGAATTAACTCATTAACCTATCAAGTAAGATTTAAATGCCCAATAAATAGAGCTTGATAAGATTAAAAGTATCTTATGATATAATCTTAATTTGTAAAGAAACTTTTAAATACAAATTTAAAATTTTCAATTTCATTTGCGGCGTCGTGGCGTATTGGGAAAGCGTATGACTGTAAACGCGATAGTTGTGGGTTCGATTCCCACTCGGAGGAATATTTATGTACTATTTTCAATTCCCTACTCTGGTATCTAAAACAAAGCGCGGCGTTTAGTTCCGCATTGGACATGCCATATCTCGATTTTTAGTGGAAAGTAGAGTACGGAGTGTTTTAACACTAGGTTCTGCCTGCTATGCGAGAAAGATTAACTTTTCTAAAAAAATCTATCTGAAAAAAAGGCAATACTCGGCAATCGGTGTACAATACATAAAAATTCTATTACTGAGTGGTTGACAGCTAACAGATACATTCGAAGCTACAGGACGTAGAAAGATGACATTTTATATGTAGCTTCGTCGGGACGTACTAAGAGGCAGTATATGTACTAAGAGAGGATTCAATATTCACAGTTTCTTGTATATAGGACATCTCTATGCATTCTGCACATTCTATGTTCAAGAAGTTTATGTATGTATGTAATATGTATGTCTGTAAATCGTTTAGAGAAGATCGATTAATATGAAAAATACTCATGACATTTGTTTTGAGCATTTTTTTAGTGTATTTGAGTCTCCATCTAAATAGTAGGTACCTACATGAAGATTTTTTTAAGTAAAAAATTATATCTAACTTATTATACTTAACCATAAAATTTTCAAAGTATCACTATCATAAAAAGAAATAAAGATACATGCTTCATTTTTGGAACGTCACACAATACCATCGGTTTACTAAAATGCCTCAGATCTGAGGAGAACCGGCGCAAGAAACTCAAGGGGACTTTTGTTTTTAAGTCAATAATTTACAGATTGTAACAAGCTTATAAGAATTTCGACGTAGCCGCATGTAAAATGCATGGCTTAGTTGTCAAGCGTTTGAATAGATTCCAATAAGCGAGAATTCAATTTCCGCAGCGTTTGATTTTTTTTTAGCTTCACGCTGTATCACGCACTCAGCGGGGTAGGCAGAGAGAACCTAATGTTTAAATACCCCGTTCCCTACTTTCCACTGAATTGAGTGCTTTGCCTCGACACCAGAGCGAAACTGAAATATTAAATATCTCAATTCCTCGAGTGGGAATCGAACCCACAATCAGTCGTTTACAGTTACACCATGTGCACAAGCCACGACTGGTCTTAGAACTTTTATACGTTTTGTAAATTTTTTTTCATTTTTTTAAGAACCGCACACGTTGTGCTATCTATTCTATATGTTTTTTCTATTTTTTTTTACTTTAAAATCCAAAAAAAATCTAAAAAAAATATCAAAAATTCGACCCTATTACGTATTCCTAAACAGCCGTCTGTCTATTGATTTTGCCAAAGAAAATAAAATACGGGATAAGGCTCCCTAACTAGTAATTAACGCTTAATCGTCAGAGTGCGATAAAAGTTTTTAATTGACTTTTCGCCTCCTCACCTCCGTGATCCTTTCTAACTGATAATTGGTGATTCACTTTCTTTTAACAAGTCGTGCGATAACGGCTTATTCAATTTTACCTTGTGTTTTCACGCTTTAAGTTATATAAGCTTTTTAGCTGTTTTAATGGATTCTTTTGAGAATTTTGTATTACTTGGCTTATAAATGTATATGTCGGAGTGAAAAAGGCCATAGCTATGACATGTTATGAAGGAGTGACATCACTACAGCTGACGTCACTCGTATGATTTTGATAATCGTGGACGATGAAAGGACTAAAAATAAAACTGCTTAATATTATTGAAAGCCTAGTTTATTATTTAGGCACCGTAATATTATCACGGAGAGGTCTGCACTGTCCGAAGACAGACGCGAGACCCCCGAGTATAGAAAATGCCGGCGTATTTATACTGCAAATAGCAAGTCAAAACTACCTACTACTTTTTATTATTATTTTTGCATTGGCTTTATGATAAAATCTGCCTATTTTACAAATTATTATCAAAAGTTGTTTTAAATCGATTAATCTAACTATTATAATAATTTAAACTGTCGTTGCGCCGACATATATATTTTTTATGTATAAAAGGGGATAAACTAGCAGAAGAACGATCTGATGGTAAGTGGTTGCCTTCACCCATGGACTACTAGATCGAAGAGCTTGTGAATGCGTTACCGGCATCAGGGGATGAAAGAGGGAGAAGAATAGCTAATTATAGGAAGAGCTGTATTACGTTTAATGTAATCGGAACTATTAAGCAGATATTTGGCGGTTCGTTATTGACATGAAAGATATGATAGAGATTTGACATTTCCGGGTAGCCGTAGAGAATACCTAATATCAATACATTCAGTCTTTCTCTTTCCGTCAGAAATCGAGAAATAGCGTATTTAGTGACGCAACTCAAATTCACGTTTTGAACTACTAGAGCAACATGAAAATAATTTAAATATAATCATTCCCCCGGGTAGGAATAGAACCTACAACCATCGTATTTACAACCAGAAGTTTATTGAGTCATAATAGAAAGTATATTTAAGTATACATTTTTTTTTAAATCAAAACATTTAAGTTTGTATTCACGTGTACAGATAGCAGTGGTTACTCCAAACAAACAAGTATACATACACATAAAGGTCAGTTATCATGTGACCGTTGACATGGACAGACGTATATCAATGGAGCTCCATACTTTTATTTTTATTATTAGTGCATTTCTAATTGCTGGCTCTACAGCGAATTGGGCATCCGATTACGGTCCTTCTAAATCAGTTTTATATTCTAGTTATATTTCTTGTAAGTAATTTGTTTTATTTTTTTCTTTCGTTTCTTTGTTAGTAATAAGGAAAGATGACGTTTAATTTCAGTTAAATGTTAATTGACATCTCTGAGTATAAATGATGATATATTAAGTTTTTTTTTGTATTTCGTTGTATGTCTCTTTTTGTATCATTCGCTAGAGACTTATGAACCGTATCGTTTGCTATTTTTAGTACATTGTTTATTTGTCATTTTACATTGTCTTTTATATTAGAACTCGACTTGTCTGACTACATTAATAGTTTCTGTAAGTCTCTTAAGAGTTCAGTATTTTAGAACATTTAAGTTGCAAACTAAATTTACTTATATAGATTAAAACTTTAATAATAATTTATTATTTCTAAGTGGAGATAGGAGTGTCTTAACTCTTTTTTCTCTGACTATGCGGGAAAAAGTGTGAAGTTATAAATAATATTCTAATACATATTGAATTATAGATATTTTGAATTAAGGATATTCCAAAGATGTCAAACATATGTTTAGGTAGGGTAAGGCTACTTAAGTCGTATTTTTGCAAGGTCTTTGTTCAAGGTATCGTATACGTACTAGTATATCGTTCTATAAAACATTTTTTAAAACAAAACTATTTATATATTCCCATTTTAATTGTTATTATTTATCAACAGACTTTCTTATAGCTTCAGGATTTACTCATATAATGAGATAGTGTATAAGCTCTCCGTTCTCCACTTTTTTTTTAGCTTCTCGCTATATCCCGCATACAGCAGGGTATGCAGGGGGAACCTAGTGTTAAGACACTCCGTTCCCCACTTCCTACTCAATTTTGGAACATTGTGTATAGCGTGGCGAAATTCAACGCCACCTTTTGCCTTATCAGATTAAAACAAAAAAAAAAATCATTTCAGCAAGTGGGAATCGAACTTACAACCAATCGCGTTTACAATCGAGACATAGTTGGCTTTATAATGATATTTGATAATACGAGCAACTCTTTGAGAAAAACTTATTCTCATTTTACTTGGATGATGTCATAGACCATTTAGTACCTACTGTTATATAAATGAAGTATACGATTTCCGTATATAAAACGTTGTGTGTTAATATGTCGTACAATAACCTTTACAGAGGGCAATAATCGATTCATACCATTTTTATTCTAATTAAAGAACTCTTAAAGATATTATACTCTTATATAACTATCGTGGATGTGTGGTAACGTCCGACTGTAAACAAACGACAGTTTTTTTTTAGCTTCACGCTGTATCCCGCACACAGCAGGGTAGGCAGAGGGAACCTAGTGTTAAGACACTCCGTTCCCCACTTTCCGCCGAATTCAGAGGCTTGCGTGTTAAATGGCGGAATTTAACGCCGAGCTTAACCTCGACTCCAGAGCGAAGAAAATGGAAATATAATTTCCACCCCTCGAGTGGGAATCGAACCCACAACCAGTCTTTTACAGTCACACGCTTGTGCCACTGGGCCATGACTGGCCACGACAGTGGGTTCGATAATTCCCTTTTGAGGAAATGATTAGGCTTAAGTCATTTTCATTCCTCCACTTTGGCACCTCAAACTAAGTGGACAAAGAGCGGAAAGCAGAGAACGGGTGGTTTTGACTGTAGGTTCTCTTTGATTATCCGGCTATGCGTGAAAATGAAGTTAAATAAGAAAAAAAATAACCATTGTAGTGAAATGTGGCATCGTCTGACTGTATACTCGCAAGTTGTGGGTTCGATTCCTATTCGGGAACATGATTTTGTATAAATTACATTTATTTCTACGCTCTGGTGACAGAGCTCTGGTGGCAGAGTTATTTAGATATCACAGGAGAAGCGCACATATTAAAATGAGATATGTAAAATTTAGGTGGAAAGTAGTGAATGTAGGGCCTTGACACTAGGTTCTGTCTGCTTTACACATAGGAATGCAGGGAAAAGTGTGGATTGTTGTACTTGTCATGTTTGTAGTTGGGGCCAGTCGTGGCGCAGGCACAAAGTGTAACTGTAGTGTAAAGCGACTGGTTGTGGGTTCGATTCCTACTCGAGGAGTGGAAATATTGAACATTTCCATTTTCTTCGCTCTGGTGTCGAGATAAAGCGCGGCGTTAAGTTCCGTCAATTAATACGCAATGCCTCCGAATTCGGCGAAAAGTGGGAAACGGAGTGTCTTAACGATAGGTTCCCTCTGCCTACCCTCCCGACTTGACCCTTACCTGACATTAAACGCTTTGTCTTCTAAAGTAACTTAAAAGTAATCACTACCCGAGCATCGAACCAAAAACAATAAATAAATTGCTAGTATATATAAATAATAATGTACTTTTGAAAAATAAATAACCCATAAATCAATATTGAAATAAAATAATATATTAATTAAATGATTTGTTGTAATTATAATAAATTAATGGTAATAACTTATAACGATATTAATTATTACTCCGCCGCAGTAAAATATGAAATGCGCTGGCGATAAATTATATAGATATTACATAGTCTTGGTTTACAATTTACTGATCGTTAAATCTTTATCAAATAACTTGGATTTATGATTTAGGTGATTTATTATGTTATTAACATCATCTCAGCAGGTCACTTTGTGACTGCTCACTGCTCTTTGTTCAAGTTATGTTTTCAAATTAGTGGGTATGTGTTTTTAAACATTTTTAAAGTGTTATTCCACACTTAGGAAACTTGAAAAATACATTTAAAGAAAACGTATAAAAATTTAAACACAGTGGGATTCGAACCCGCGCCTCCAGAAAACCGTTCAGGCGCTCTCATCACTGAGCCATGCGTTCTACTATCCGCTGCGTCGAAATTCTTATACGCTTTATTGGTAGTAGGTATATGTGATTATTTTGTGATCGTTCAAAGAACTTGTAAGTGTGTTTTTTCCTTATTTCCCGAAGCAAGAGGTTGACGTCAGAAATCCTATTTTTGTCTCTTTTTCCCAATAACGTGACAAAATGCTAAAATTTAATAAAATTTTGATACTGTTTCGTTTTCAGGTGACCATAACAAGACTGAAAATGTAGATGTAAGTGAAACACAAGTTTACTTTTATGATTTTCAAAACAACTACAATTTGAGTTACACTATTGAAGGCGCTGTACAAGCATTCACAAATGCCTACAACTTGGATGTTTCCAGACGTCTTATAGTATTTGTTCCTGGTTATAAATCGCATATTAACAAAAATGCAGCGGAGAGAATACGAGCTGCCTTCAAAGATGTACCAAATATATATCTGGTGATATTGGACCATTCCGCCTATACATCAGCTAATGAAGGAGAACGAAGGAGTTATGAACGATCTGTATTTTATGTTTATTATTTGGGGAGAGCTGTAGGAGACCTCTTAGCAAAATTCAGGACTTATGGGTTTTCGTCACAAAAAATCCATTGCATCGGGCATAGCTTGGGAGGGCAAATCCTAGGTTACGCAGGAAATACTTACACAAATACAACAGGCGAGAAAATCGGACGTATAACTGGGATAGATCCAGCAGGACCTTGTTTTTCTAATAGCTTTATCCACGAGCAACTTAGATCAGGTGTAGCCAATTTTGTAGAAGTATATCATTGCAATGCAGGCAACTTGGGCACAACTAGTGTTTTAGCGGACGAAGATTTCTTTTTCAACGATGGAAAAGTTCAACCGCACTGTGATGGTAATTTCTTCACAAATCTTGGAACTTCTGCTTCAAAATGTAGTCATAAATCCTGTATTAAATATTGGGCAGCATCAGTTAACAACCCAGGTTGGTATTTAGCGTGGAAATGTGACTCTTATAAAGACTTCACCAAAGGTAAATGTGTTGGCAATGAAGTGACCATAGCTGGATATTCGAATCCGTTAAATACAACTGGTGTGTTCTACGTGTCTACGGATAATTATGGAGTGTCTTAAGTTGTGTCATTTTAAAATTATTGTGTAAAGATTGATTTTGATTGTATTACGTGTAATATTTTTATAATAATAGTTAGTAAAAAGTTAGAAAAACATTTACTTTCCTTTCTAGAAATCAAAGTTTCTCTATTATGTATATACAAAGTAAAAGATTGTCTGTAATAGATTAATTTTCTATACATTAAACGATAATTTATATCATATTTCAACGTTTCCACTTCCATTTGCGGTATTATACTCAGTTCTAGATTTATGTCCTCAATCGCAATAAAATATTCATAGTAAGAAAAATATTACCTTAATTTATTGCTTTCAAACTGCGCGATTTATAACAGAGTTGGATAGATTTAATGCTTTTCTAACAAAAAAATATACTCGCATCGTTCTATTTGGTCAGTTCTACTGTTTGGTGATAAATGTAAATGTTAGACAGCCTCTGACTGTAAACGCGATGGTTGTCGGTTCGATTCTCACTCGGAAGAATTAATTATATTTAAATTGTTTTCACTTTCTACTGGGTACTCACTCTCACTGGGTCACTATAGTTAAGACGAAGTACGACTTCGAGTTTTCTTAAAGTACAGAACGGAGTTTTTTGACAATTTCAATATATTTTTTCTAGAATTCGACCATTATAAAGTAATATAGTATAAAGTACAAACATATTTTTTAATTAATTAAAAAAAAAAAGTCTTGACAATTCTTTCTGAGTATTCGTAGATAACCTATTACTGAATATATTGTGCTATGCCGATAAAATCTTTTCTCTAGTGGTATTAAGTACTTAGGCAATAAACCTTATTGTATTCTTATTTCTAGTTGGTTTTGTGATGGAATTAACAACTTTTTTATAAATCTGCAAAACCAAAATATTTGTATTATTTAAAGTTACTTCTAATGTAATTTCTCCTAAATTATATATTTATTTACTACTACAATTAGTTTGACAATTTCATTTTGGAATTTAATTTTTTTTAGCTTTACGCTGTATCCCGCACACAGTAGGGTAGGCAGAGGGAACCTAGTGTTAAGTCACTCTGTTCTCCACTTTTCACCAAATTCGGAGGCATTGTATTTTAAGTGGCGGGATTTAACGCAGCGCTTCACCTCGACACCAGAGCGAAGAAAATGGAAATATTAAATATTTCCACTCCTCCAGAGGGAATCGAACCCACAATCAGTCGTTTACAGTCACACGCTTGTGCCACTGAGCCACGACTGGCCCCCAATGGAATTTCATTATTGTATATAACATGTACAGTATATGTATACATACATATAAGTCCTATGTTTTCCTTTTAAGTCTCTGCTACCTTTTATCAAGGAAAATGTAACAGGAAAAATATAATATAGACTCATTACTTACGTTTCTTCGTAAATAAACGAGTCCTTAGTAGTTATTGATACTCGAACATTATTTTTGCACTTTTGATGTTACAAATATAAGAAATGATGAACATTTTCCATTACTATTCGACTAATTTCACGGAAATTACATAACTATAAATTAAAGCGTGGCATTTAAAAGCTTTGAAGTAAAGCATTAGAAGTGTAGCTCAGCGTTAAACTCCGTAACGAAATAACAACGGAATACTACCTAGAAAGTAGGTAAATATTATTTATTTAGTTACTTCACTATCTGCCAAGCGAAATAAAATATATATTAATGCATAACTTGTGCCAGTCTTGGCGCAGTGGAACAAACATGTGACTGTCAACGACTGTTTGTGGGTTCGATTCCCACTCGAGGAGCGTAAATATTTCATATTTTCATTTTCTTCGTTCTGGTGTCGAGGCGGTTGCGCCACTTAACACGCAATGTCTCGAAATTCGGCAGAAAGTGGGGTACGGCGCCGATTCGCCTTCTTACTAGAGTGAAGAAAATAAAATAATTTTAAAGATTCCTCGGAGTCTCCGAGTCTCCGAACCCACAACGATCTCATTTAAAGTTATACACTGTCTCACTGTGCTCCGATAGCCTCTAGCTAAAAACATATTTTTAAATTAAATTAATTTCTATATAACGTAGACGTTAAGAGATCTGAACATCGCACTACCTGTAATTAGATCAAGGACGCAATTAGGTATACTTTTCATGTCCCCCATCTTTGAATCAAACATATGTACGTTCACCACATTCAATTAGCAGTATTAATTAAAGAAGTTTCAACTTCTTTTATGTGAGGAAGTTTATTACACCAGTCTATTAGGGACTCGAGCATGGTTATATTAGACTCTGGAGTGGCAGATGAGAGGTATATCCACTAAAACCCTCACGATGTTCCTTCTCGATAGCCTACCCGAGGTCACGGAAACCCCAATCTTCCATAAACCACGGTAGTAAATAAATTTCAATCTAACGCTTTTGCAAAAATTATCTACTGTTTTAGTTTTAGTTTTTTTTAAGCTTCACGCTGTATCCCGCACACTGCAGGGCAGGCAGAGGGAACCTAGTGTTATGACACTCCATTAGCCATTTTCCGCTGATTTTTGGAGGCATTGCGTGTTAAGCGGCAAAACTTAACGCCGCGATTTACCTCGATACCAGAGTGAAGAAAATGGAAATATTAAATATTCCCACTACTCGCGTGGGATTCGAACCGACAACCAGTCGTTTACAGTCACACGTTTGTGCCATTGCGCCACGACTGGTCCCTTTTATTTATATAATAAATCATTAATTTACCTATTTTACCATAAAATTAATAATTACCTAGGTAGATGGCTTGTATGCAGTTATTACTGTAATATAAAGCACATTAGTAGTTCCAATACATTCACTTAATGCACTACGTTAAGGAAGACACGCTATAAATTGTGTTTCGCCTAGTGTTGTGACAGCATTTCGATATTATTTTAAATAATATTACATATTATTTTCCTTAAGTTATTCAATATTTTCCTTGTTTCATAAATACTCTAATACTAGTTGTATTTCTGTTGACGTGACGCATGTATACGTTGCCATAGCAACATGTTTGTCAGTTTATTTAAAGTGTATGTAAAACCATCAGTCCAGAAGTGGCGCGAACTTGTGACTTTAAACGACTGGTTGTGGGTTAGATTCCCACTCGAGGAGTGGAAATATTTAATATTTCCGTTTCTTCGCTCTGGTATCACAGGTAAAGCGCGGTGTTAAGTTCCGTCACTCAACGCCTCCGAATTTGGTGGAAAGTGGAGAACGGAGTTTCTTGACATTAGGCTCTCTCTGTCTACCCTGCTGTGTGCGGGATACAGTGTGAAGCTATATAAAAAAAAATCGAACGTATTACAGTGTATATTGCATATGTAAAAAAAAATTAAGCTATGTTCTTAGTTCTTCAAGATCTAACTCTTTACATTATATGTTTTTAATAAAAAAGATTAAAAGATTTTCTTTGTGTATCAATATATAGTAAAAAGTAGTCAAGTAAACTTGACATTATGACAATGTGTTTAGTTGTACTGTAATTGTTATCGTTACAAATTATTTATATTTGAAATACTTTAATTTTTATATTATGTCCGTGTAGATGACGCGTGCTGTTAGGTACGGATATTTTATATGTAATGTATTCTTAATACAATAAATAAGTAACGAAGAACTGAGTAATTCATCTCTCAGTAAATTAAGCAAGTATTTGTTGATTTTAACTTGAGTCTTGCGTTTACTATAAATATCATGAATATAGAAAAGTAGCTTCACGCTATTTCCACAAAGCAGGGTAGCCAGAGAGAGACACTTCATGTGGAGTAGTGGAACAGTAAATGTGATCATTCTACTAATGGGAATCGAACCCACAACATCTTATTTACAGAAATCAATTTTTGTATAACAACTTTTAAATATAAAAATATCTTTCACTGTAAGTAAAATACTATTTTTATCCAAGGTCAAACGTTGTAATCGATCGTTGTTAATTCACGATCTAAATGTTTGCTGTAAATATTTACTTATTAAGTAAGACTTAGTATCGTTATGACGCTTGGAAATATCGGTCTACATTTCCATCTTCTGTATGTAATAGGTTCAGATCTAATTATAGGTGAGGCCATTATGGTTCAGTGGTAAGCGTAGAATAATTATATTTTGATTATTTTCATTCAATCTTTTCATTAGGGCCAGTCGTGGTGCAGAGGCACAAAGTGTGACTGTAAAGCTGGTTGTGCGTTCAATCCCCACTCGAGGAGTGGCAATATTTAATATTTCCATTTTCTGCGCTCTGGTGTCGAGGTAAAGCGCGGCGTTAAGTTCCGCCACTTAACACGCAATGCCTCCAAGTTCAGCGGAAACTGGGGGGCGAAGTGTATACTAGGTTCTCACTGCACGCCCTGCTGTGTGCGGGACACTACAGCGTGAAGCTATAAAAAAATATTTATACTTCTCCGCTCTGGTACTTAAGATAAAGTTCGACATTGAATTGTGCCAGAACGTGGAGAACGGAGTGCTTTGACTCTAGGTTCTCTCTGACTACCCCATAAAAGAAAAACAGTGAAGCTAAAAAAAGTAAAACTAATAATTTATATCGACATCGACACCATTCAGTAACATCCCCAATAATGCATTTACCGCGAATGTGTTCCGGCAAATAATTGAGTGCAGTTGTTTCGAAACGCCTACGTTTAGTGTTAATGATACCTGAGGACTAACAGTTTAGTTATTAACAATTGACAGGGTAATTTATTTTTTTATGTGATTGTGTGATAGTTCATAAAAACACAAAGGGCTTAAATTTCTAAAAGTATTTTTTTGTTCCATTAAAGAGAATATAATGACTGAGAATGAATATTGCTAATTATATAACAAGAAACACATACATTTCTTTGAATTATTATTTAAGTCGTAAAAATTGACAGATATATTTATAGATATTTGCACGAAGCTGGACTCAAACCCGCTCCTCATGAAAATGGTCTAAGCGCTTTTACCGTTAAGTCATGCGTTCTACATCCTTATACGCTTATTACAACTTATTACTGTTATTAGCATAGCTATAATATTTACTTTAATTCTATAAATTATTTCGATTAGGGAGACAATGTCAGACCTTAGAAAGATTTTACCTCACGACTACTAAAATAAAGATACTAACTACACGTAATATAAGGCAGTTCAAATATTTTATGGGATCGTTGCTGAAAAAATACAACGTATGCTGCAATTTTAAACTGACCTCCCATTTTATAAACGCTGAACGATTTTCGTTAAAAAATGGATAAAATATAGCCAAAGTTGCTGTATTTGTATCAAAAGGTACATAAAGTACCTTTTAAACCTTCCTTGTGTTTATATGTTACTCTAAATTTCACTTCAATTTCTAACTAATTTTGTTTCTTATTTTCACGCTTACTATCTTACAGCCGGGTAGTCAGAGAAATTCTAGTGTCATGACACTCCGTTCTCCATTTTGTACTCGATCCCGAGATGTTAAATGGTGGACATGTTCAGCAGTGTGCTAAAATTAAAATAAATAAATGATGTAAGTGGTAAGAGAGGCAGGGGGAGACCTTGGTTGACCTTCGAAAATATAGTATCGTCGATACTGGAGGAAGGTCACGTAAAAGCATGAGGACTCCCCGGAGGGCGTGTATGAAGAGGTTGATGATAGAGGACAAGGCGGAAGAAGTATGCAGGGACCGTAGCGTTTGGCACTCCGTTCTCTCTGACTACACCACAACGGACACAGCGTGAAGCTAAAAAAAAAACATGACTATGCTAATGAATGGGAATCGAACCCACAACCAGTCTATCCATAGCGATACGATGGCCTTATAAAGTTCAATAATTTATCATTCATTTTATTTTGTAACAGTAAATTCTTTATAAAATAGTAGCCATGTTTTGACTAAGTAGATATTGCTTGGTTAATAGACGCGTTCGCTTTACAAAAAAATAATTTAAAACCTTTTAAATATATTATTAATTTATTTTTTATTAAAATTTACTAAAAATAACGTTCAAAGTTCTGAAGTAAGTAAGTATTATAGTGCTTTATAACTTCACGTATAGCAGTATAGTAGACACAACCTAGTGCCAAGACACTCTGTTCTACATTTTCCGTACGAAATCTAGATCAGAAAAATGAAAAACTATAAGTATAATAATTCCTTCGAATAGGAAGAGAATCCACATCTATTGCACTGTCCCACTGAGCCACGACGCGATAGCCTCTAAAATAAAACGACCTGTAATACGCCTTTTACTAATACTTATAAAATAATTCATAATTTTTAATTTTTAAAATAATTCATAATTTTTAATTTTTAAAATAATTCATAATTTTTAATTTTTAAAATAATTCATAATTTTTAATTTTTAAAATAATTCATAATTTTTAATTTTTAAATTAATTCATAATTTTTAATTTTTAAAATAATTCATAATTTTTAACTTTTAAAATAATTTGAAACAATTTTTAATTTTTAAAATAATTCATAATTTTTAAAATCCTTACAAAAATCCATCCATTGAGGCAATCATAGAGGGATAGTACCTGACTATAAACGCGATGGTTATGGATTCGATTTCCACTTAAGGGAATAATAATATTTTCATTTATTTTAATTTTCTGGCAATATACATATATTTCTTCGTTTTAGCCAATAAACATGACAACGACGACGACTTTCTAACACTAGGTTGTGCCTATCTATCCCGCTATGCGTGATTAAGCGTGAAGCTACAAATAAAAGCATACTTAACTAAAGATGTTTGTAAAACGCTTATACCATATTTAATAATCGTCTCAAGCCAGCAGCAGTTTCTATATAATCTAATTTGCTGTGCCAGCATGATTTCACGGTAGACGCGTTCCGTACGAAATCTAGTCATTGCGTGTTAAGGCGGAACTTAACGCCGTACATTGTTTTGTAACTGGAGAAAAATGAAAAATAATAAGTTAAAAATAATATTCATTCCCCGGAAACGTAAGCGAACTCACTTCTATTGCATTACCAATTAGGAGCTGTCACTTTTGCCATGACGGGATAGTATAAAACAACCTGTAATTAGGCTTTTACTAATATTTATGGGTTCGATTCCCGCTCGAGGAGTGGAAAAATTTAATATTTCCATTTCCTTTGTTCTGGTATTGCCTCTGGCAAAGCGCGGCGTTAAGTTCGGGGTTAAGCTCCGAATTCGGCGGAAAGTGAGGGTAGTGTCTTATCACTAAGTTCCCTCTGCCTACCCAGCTGTGTGCGGGATACAGCGTAAAGATAAAAAAAAACTAATATTTTTAAAATACTTAATACATCTGTTAATGGAATTGGTCGTAAATTTGATTCCTACTCGCGGGAATGATTATATTTAAGTTATTTTCATTTCTTACCTTAAGTGTGTTTTTTCCTTATTTCCCGAAGCAAGAGGTTGACGTCAGAAATCCTATTTTTGTCTCTTTTTCCCAATAACGTGACAAAATGCTAAAATTTAATAAAATTTTGATACTGTTTCGTTTTCAGGTGACCATAACAAGACTGAAAATGTAGACGTAAGTGAAACACAAGTATACTTTTATGATTTTCAAAACAACTACAATTTGAGTTACACTATTGAAGGCGCTGTACAAGCATTCACAAATGCCTACAACTTGGATGTTTCCAGACGTCTTATAGTATTTGTTCCTGGTTATAAATCGCATATTAACAAAAATGCAGCGGAGAGGATACGAGCTGCCTTCAAAGATGTACCAAATATATATCTGGTGATATTGGACCATTCCGCCTATACATCAGCTAATGAAGGAGAACGAAGGAGTTATGAACGATCTGTATTTTATGTTTATTATTTGGGGAGAGCTGTAGGAGAACTCTTAGCAAAATTCAGGACTTATGGGTTTTCGTCACAAAAAATCCATTGCATCGGGCATAGCTTGGGAGGGCAAATCCTAGGGTATGCAGGAAATACTTACACAAATACAACAGGCGAGAAAATTGGACGAATAACTGGGATAGATCCGGCTGGACCTTGTTTTTCTAATAGCTTTATCCACGAGCAACTTAGATCAGGTGTAGCCAGTTTTGTAGAAGTATATCATTGCAATGCAGGCAACTTGGGCACAACAAGTGTTTTAGCGGACGAAGATTTCTTTTTCAACGATGGAAAGGTTCAACCTCATTGTGATGGTAATTTCTTCACAAATCTTGGTACTTCTGCTTCAAAATGTAGTCATAAATCCTGTATTAAATATTGGGCAGCATCAGTTAACAACCCAGGGTGGTATTTAGCGTGGAAATGTGATTCTTATAAAGACTTCTCCAAAGGTAAATGTGTTGGCAATGAAGTGACCATAGCTGGATATTCGAATCCGTTAAATACAACTGGTGTGTTCTACGTGTCTACGGATAATTATGGAGTGTCTTAAGTTGTGTCATTTTAAAATTATTGTGTAAAGATTGAATTTGATTGTATTGCGTGTAATATTTTTATAATACAAGTTAAAAAAACACTTACTTTTCTTTCAAGAAATTGATGTTTATCCATTACGTATGTACTACAAAGTAAAAGATTGTCTGTAATAGATTAATTTCTATACATTAAACGATAATTTATATCGTATTTCAACGTTTCCACTTCCATTTGCGGTATTATACTCAGTTCTAGATTTATGTCCTCAATCGCAATAAAATATTCATAGTAAGAAAAATATTACCTTAATTTATTGCTTTCAAACTGCGCGATTTATAACAGAGTTGGATAGATTTAATGCTTTTCTAACAAAAAAATATACTCGCATCGTTCTATTTGGTCAGTTCTACTGTTTGGTGATAAATGTAAATGTTTGACAGCGTCTGACTCGAATTGTAAACGGTTGTGGGTTCGATTCTCACTCGGAAGAATTAATTATATTTAAATTGTTTTCACTTTCTACTGGGTACTACACTATAGTTAAGACAAAGTGCGACGTCGAGTTTTCTTCAAGTATAGAACGGAGTGTCTTGACAATTTGATTAGATTTTTTCTAGAATTCGACCTTTATAAAGTAATATAGTATAAAGTACAAACATATTTTTTAATTAATTAAAAAAAAAAAGTCTTGACAATTCTTTCTGAGTATTCGTAGATAACCTATTACTGAATATATTGTGCTACGCCGATAAAATCTTTTCTCTAGTGGTATTAAATATTATTGGCAATAAACCTTATTGTATTTTTATTTCTAGTTGGTTTTGTGATGAAATTAACAACTTTTTTAAAAATGTACACAACCAAAATATTTGCATTATTTAAAGTTATTTCTAATCTAATTTCTTCTAAACTACATATTTATTTACTAATACTACATTTTTTTTAGCTTCACACTGTATCCCGCACATAGTAGGGTAGGTAGAGGGCTTAACCTAGTGTTAAGTCACTCTGTTCTCCACTTTTTGCCAAATTCGGAGGCATTGTATTTTAAGTGGCGGGATTTAACGCAGCGCTTCACCTCGACACCAGAGCGAAGAAAATGGAAATATTAAATATTTCCACTCCTCCAGAGGGAATCGAACCCACAATCAGTCGTTTACAGTCACACGCTTGTGCCACTGAGCCACGACTGGCCCCCAATGGAATTTCATTATTGTATATAACATGTACAGTATATATATACAATTATACATACATATAAGTCCTATGTTTTCCTTTTAAGTCTCTGCTACCTTTTATCAAGGAAAATGTAACAGGAAAAATATAATATAGACTCATTACTTACGTTTCTTCGTAAATAAACGAGTCCTTAGTAGTTATTGATACTCGAACATTATTTTTGCACGTTTGATGTTACAAATATAAGAAATAATGAACTTTTTCCAATACTATTCGACTAATTTCACGAAAATATAACTCGAAAAAATGTCATATGAGAGATTAAAACATAACCTTAAATTGAAGCGAAAAATACATATATATTTTTTCTCTCTTTTATTAGAAATTTAGCACAGAGTTAAACACCGTAACGAAATATCAACGGAATTATGCTTACCTAATTTGACACTATATGCTAAGCAAACTAAAAATATATATTAATACATAATCATAACTTGCGCCAGTCGTGGCGCAGAGCCACAAACCTGTGACTGTAAACGGCTGGTTGTGGGTTTGATTTTCACTCGAGGAGTGGAAATATTAAAAAATTTCATTTTCTTCGCTCTGGTGTCGAGGTAAAGCGCGGCGTTAAGTTTCGCCACTTAACACGCAATGCCTCCGAATTTGAAAAAAAATTAAAGAAAAAGTGAAATTCCAAATAAAATTGTTAAACGGATTGGACGGAGTATTTTAATACTAACTTTTCTTCTGTCTACCCTGCAGTACGCGGGATACACCGTGAAGCTAAAAGAAAAAAAAACTATTTAAGAAAAAACTGTATCATCATATACATATGAAAACTTACAGCTTCACACGATTTCCCGCTTACCTGTGTAGTTAAAGCGAACTTAGTGTCAAGACACTCCGCTCTTAACTTTCCGCCTTACTAGAGCGAAGAAAATAAAATAATTTTAAAGATTCCTCGGAGTCTCCGAGTATGAATCGAACCCACAACCGATCGTATGTACAGTCATACACTGTCTCACTGTGCCTTGAAAGCCTCTAGGTTAAAAAATATTTTTAAATTAAATTAATTTCTATATAACGTAGACGTTAAGAGATCTGAACATCGCACTACCTGTAATTAGATCAAGGACGCAATTAGGTATATTTTTCATGTCCCCCATATGTTATTCAAACATATGTATGTACGTTCAACACATTCAATTAGCAGTATTAATTAAAGAAGTTTCAACTTCTTTTATGTGAGGAAGTTTATTACACCAGTCTATTAGGGACTCGAGCATGGTTATTTGGTCTCCGGACTAGCAGATGAGAGGTATGTCCACTAAAACCTCACGATGTTCCTTCTTCGATAGACTATCCGAGGTCACGGAAACCTCAATCTTCCGTAAACACGGTAGTAAATAAATTTCATTATAACTGCACGCTTAACAAGACATCTAGTTTTAGTTTTTTTAGCTTCACGCTGTATCCCGCACACTGCAGGGTAGGCAGAGGGAATCGAGTGTTATGACACTCCGTTAGCCATTTTCCGCCGATTCTTGGAGGCATTGCATGTTGAATAGCCGAACTTAACGCCGCAATTTACCTCGATACCAGAGTGAAGAAAATGGAAATATTAAATATTCCCACTACTCGCGTGGGATTCGAACCGACAACCAGTCGTTTACAGTCACACGTTTGTGCCATTGCGCCACGACTGGTCCCTTTTATTTATATAATAAATCATTAATTTTCCTATTTTACCATAAAATTAATAATTACCTAGGTAGATGGCTTGTATGCAGTTATTACTGTAATATAAAGCACATTAGTAGTTCCAATACATTCACTTAATGCACTACGTTAAGGAAGACACGCTATAAATTGTGTTTCGCCTAGTGTTGTGACAGCATATCGATATTATTTTAAATAATATTATATTTTCCTTAAGGAATTCAATATGTTCCTTGTTTCATAAATACTCTAATACTAGTTGTATTTCTGTTGACGTGCCGCATGTACGCGTTGCCATAGCAACATGTTTTTCAGTTTATTAAAAGTGTATGTAAAACCATCAGTCCAGTCGTGTCGCGAACGTGTGACTGTAAACGACTTGTTGTAGGTTCGATTCCCACACGAGGAGTGGAAATATTTGATATTTCTACTCCTCCTCCATATTTCCTCCAGTGGGAATCGACCTTTTCCTTTTCTTCGCTCTGACATCAGAGGTAAAGCGCGGTGTTAAGTTCCGCCACTTAACACGCAATGCCTTCGAATTCGGCGGAAAGTGGGTAACGGAGTGTCTTAACACTAGGTTTCCTCTGTCTACCCTCTGTCTTCCTGTGTGCAGGATACAGCGTGAAGCTATATAAAAAAAATCGAACGTATTATGGTGTATGTTGCATATTTAAAAAAAAATAAGCTGTGTTCTTAGTTTTTCAACATCTATCATCTCTTTACATTATATATTTTTAATAAAAAAAAATTTAAAGATTTTCTTTGTGTACCAATAAATATATAATAATAAATATAGTAGTAATTAGTAGTCAAGTAAACTTGACATTATGACAATGTGTTTAGTTGTACTGTGATTCCTATCGTTACAAATTATTTATATATGAAATACTTTAATTTTTATATTATGTCCGTGTAGATGACGCGTGCTGTTAGGTACAGATATTTTATATGTAATGTATTCTTAATACAATAAATAAGTAACGAAGAACTGAGTAATTCATCTCTCAGTAAATTAAGCAAGTATTCGTTGCTTTCGCTAGAATATATAATGTATAAGGAATTGGCAGACAAATATTAACTTTAACTGTTGTTTTGCGTTTATTTTAAATATCAACATTATAAAAAAGTAGCTTCACGCTTTTTCCCACATAGCAGGGTAGCCAGAGAGAGACCTAGTATCAAGGCACTCCTAGTGTCGAGACATTTCATGCAGAGTAGTGGAAATGTAAATATGATCATTGTACCCCTAGTGGGTATGGAACCCGCAGCCATCACGCTTACAGTAAACGCTGTCCCATTATGCCACGACAGCCTCATCATTAATATAAGAAATCAATTTTTGTACAACAACTTTTAAATATAAAAATATCTTTCACTGTAAGTAAAATACTATTTTTATCCAAGGTCAAACGATGTACTCGATCGTTGTTAATTCACGATCTAAATGTTTGCTGTAAATATTTACCTATTAAGTAAGACTTAGTATCGTTATGACATAGCTTGGAAATATCGGTCTACATTTCCATCTTCTGTATGTAATAGGTTCAGATCTAAATATAGTTGAGGTTTCATTAGGGCTAGTCGTGGCGCAGAGGCACAAAGTGTGACTGTAAATCAACTGGTTGCGTGTTCGATTCCCACTCGAGGGGTGGAATTATTTAATATTTCCATTTTCTTCGCTCTAGTTTCGAGGTAAAGCGCGGCGTTAAGTTCCGCCACTTAACACGCAATGTCTCCAAATTTGGCGGAAAGTGGGGAACGAAGTGTCTTAACACTAGGTTCCCTCTGCCCACCTTGCTGTGTTTGGAATACAGCGTGAAGCTATAAAAAAATATTTTTACTTCTCCGCTCTGGTACTTAAGATAAAGTTCGACATTGAATTGTGCCAGGACGTGGGGAACAGAGTGTTTTGACACTAGGCGGACTTAACGGAGTGTCTCTCTGACTACCTCATAAAAGCAAAACAGTGAAGCTTAAAAAAAAAGAAATAATAATTTATATCGACACCGACACCAACCAGGAATAGCCCCAATAATGCATTTACCGCGAATGTGTTCCGGCAAATAATTGAGTGCAGTTGTTTCGAAACGCCTACGTTTAGTGTTAATGATACCTGAGGACTAACAGTTTAGTTATTAACAATTTACAAGGTAATTTAATTTTTTTATGTGATTGTTTGATAGTTCATAAAAACACATAGTATTTAAATTTCTAAAAGTTAATGTTTTTGTTCCATTAAAGAGAAAATAATGACTGAGAATGAATATTGCTAATTATATAACAAGAAACACATACATTTCTTTGAATTATTATTTAAGTCGTAAAAATTTACAGATTTATTTATAGATTTATTTCCGTGGTGGGACGGGTTAAGAATACAATTCCCCCTCGCCGCTGGGTAGGAAGTCCCGTAAAAGGCGGGTCACCCTGTTAGTTTGGTGGTAGGAGATTCGTTCTCTGACTGGCTCGCGACCACTATCGTGTCAAAGACGTACCACCAAATATCTAATGATGTGTTCCGGTTCGCTGGCATGTAAGCCAGCTGTCCCTATTCCCAACATTCCCATCCTTCCTCCCTCCACCTGTCCTACATCCCCCAGGCTGGCAACGCATCCATAACTTTAATGTTGTGGATGTCTATGGGCGAAGGTAACCACTTAACACCAGGTGTACCTTCTGCTCGTTTGCCTCTTTTATTCCATAAAAAAAAAGATATTTGCACGAAGCTGGACTCAAACCCGCTCCTCATGAAAATGGTCTAAGCGCTTTTACCGTTAAGTCATGCGTTCTACATCCTTATACGCTTATTACAACTTATTACTGTTATTAATTCGATTAGGGAGACAATATCAGACCTTAGAAAGATTTTACCTCACGACTACTAAAATAAAGATACTAACTACACGTAATATAAGGCAGTTCAAATATTTTATGGGATCGTTGCTGAAAAAATACAACGTATGCTGCAATTTTAAACTGGCCTCCCATTTTATAAACGCTGAACAATTTTCGTTAAAAAATGGATAAAATACAGCCAAAGTTGTAGTATTTGTTACAAAAGGTACATAAAGTACCTTTTAAACCTTCCTTGTGTTTTTATGTTACTCTAAATTGAACTTAACTTTCTTACTAATGTTGTTTCTTATTTTCACGCTTACTATCTTACAGCCGGGTGTAGTCAGAGAAATTCTAGTGTCATGACACTCCGTTCTCCATTTTGTACTCGATCCCGAGATGTTAAATGGTGGACATGTTCAGCAGTGTGCTAAAATTAAAATAAACAAATTATGTGAGTGGTAAGTGAGGCAGGGGGAGACCTCGTTTGACCTTCGAAAACACAGTATCGTCGATACTGGAGGAAGTTCACGTAAAAAGCATGAGGATCCCTTGGAGGGCATGTATGATGAGGTTGATGACTGTGGACGAGGCGGAACGAATATGCAGGGACCGTAACGTTTACTACCCTACCACGCAACGGATACAGCGTGAAGCTAAAAAAAAATATGACCATGCTAATGAATGGGAATCAAACCCACAACCAGTCTTTTCATTGCAATACGAAAGCGTCATTTAGTTTAATAATTTATCATTCATTTTATTTTGTAACAGTAAATTCTTTATAAAATAGTAGCCCTGTTTTGACTAAGTGAATATTGTTTGGTTAATCGACGCGTTCGCTTTACAAAAAAATAATTTAGAATCTTTCAAATATATTAATTATTTATTTTTTATTTAAATTTACTAAAAATAACGTTCAAAGTTCTAAAGTAAGTCATATTAGTGTGCTTATAACCTCACGTATAGTAGAGTAGTAGACACAACCTAATGTCAAGACACTCTGTTCTACATTTTCCGTACAAAATCTAGTCATTGTATGTCTCAGGAGAAATTCAAAGCCGCACATCATCTTATCACTAGATCAGAAAAATGAAAAACTATAAATATAATAATTCCTTCGAATAGGAAGAGAATCCACATCTATTGCGCTGTCACACTGTGCCACGACGCGATGGCCTCTAAAATAAAACAACCTGTAATACGCCTTTTACTAATTAATACTTTTAAAATAAATGAAAATTTTTACTACTTTTAAAATCCTTACAAAAATCCATCCATTGAGGCAATCATAGAGGGATAGTGCCTGACTATAAACGCGATGGTTGTGGATTCGATTTCCACTTAAGGGAATAATAATATTTTCATTTATTTTTATTTTCTGGCAATATACATATATTTCTTCGTTTTAGCCAATAAAACATGACAACGACGACGACTTTCTAACACTAGGTTTTGCCTATCTATCCCACTACGCGTGATTAGGCGTGAAGTTACAAACAATAGCTTACTTAGCTATAGATACTTGTAAAATGCTTATACTATATTTTATAAGCGTCTCAAGTTAGCAATAGTTTCTATATAATCTAATTTGCTGTGCCAGCCTGATTTCACGGTAGACGCGCTCCGTACGAAATCTAGTCATTGTGTGTTAAGGCGGAACTTAACGCCGTACATTATTTTGTAACTAGAGAAAAATGAAAAATAATAAGTTAAAAATAATATTCATTCCCCGGAAACGTAAGCGAACTCACTTCTATTGCATTACCAATTAGGCGCTGTCACTTTGCGCCATGACATATGGATAGTATAAAACAACCTGTAATTAGGCTTTTACTAATATTTATGGGTTCGATTTCCGCTCGATGAGTGGAAAAAATTAATATTTCCATTTCCTTTGCTCTGGTATTGCCTCTGGCAAAGGGCGGCGTTAAGTTCGGCGTTAAGCTCCAAATTCGGCGGAAAGTGAGGAACGGAGTGTCTTATCACTAAGTTCCCTCTGCCTACCCAGCTGTGTGCGGAATACAGCGTGAAGATAAAAAAAAACTAATATTTTTAAAAAACTAAATACATCTGTTAATGCAAATGGTCGTAAATTCGATTCCCACTCGCAGGAATTATTATATTTAAATTATTTTTGTTTCTAAGCTCTTACAAAACAAAAGCGTGTTGAGTATCACCATTTAACACGCAAAAAGTTATTTCAACAACACTAAACATAAACACTAGGTTTTCCTCATCTATCCCGCTACGCGTGAAAAAGCGTAAATATTTAAAAAAGGTTAATTAGATACTAGCTTACTTAGCTATAGATACTTGTAAAATGCTTATACTATATTTTATAAGCCTCTGAAGCTAGCAATAGTTTCTAGATAATCTAATTTGCTGTGCCAGCATGATTTCACGGTAGACGCGCTCTCAGGCGTTAAGGTTTATACTATACTTGAATCGCCTAAGGCCTATCTCAAAATTACCTGCTTGGGAGCTATATCTTACTAACAAAGAAACAACTCTATTGTGGCACAGTTGTTATTAGCAATAAGCGTTTAGTTTTGGGTTCAAATTGTACACTAAAGTTACAAAAACACACTTACAATAGCTAACATTAAAATGTATATTAAGTTGCGGGGCCAGTCGTGGCGCAGTGGCACAAACGTGTGACTGTAAACGACTGGTTGTAGGTTTGATTCCCACTCGGGGAGTGAAAATATTAAATATTTCCAGTTTTCTTCGCTCTGGTATCATAAGCGTGGCGTTAAGTTCCGCCACTTAACACACAATGTCTCCGAATTTGGCGGAAAGTTGGGAACGTAGTGTATTAACACTAGGGTCCCTCTGTCTACCTTGCTGTGTGCGGGATACAGCGTGATGCTAAAAAAAAGAATAATAAGTTGCATTTGACTGCAAATGTGATGGTTGTGGGCTTAATTTGTATTTGGTAAAATATTTTATTTAAGGTAAAATAAAATATGATTTTGATTTTTGCTACTTAGCACGTAATTACCTAATTTCAATGTATATAACATTGAATTAAATTTATTTTGCCACCTAGATCCTTCCTTCCACCACCTCCCCTTTTATCTATCTGGAACAGTATAAAATTAGGCACACTTAGTTAGTTAGTAGTAGTTAGTTTGTATGAAGAAAAAGTGCAGAAAGCTAATACTTTTTACGTTAAACTAGTGGCCCGCTCGCGGCTGCGCCTTCGTGAACTACACAACTATTTCACTATAGGCAAACGCCGCCGCGAAATCACATTAGATACCTCTAAAATTATCAATGTTTCACTACTATACTATGCATGTATTATACATATAAATGTTCCTTTTGAATTCTATCTATTAAAAGAAACCGTAGTTTTGAATATCTAAGCATATACTTATATATATATACAGACAGGCATGGAAAGTAACTTAACTTTTTAGGTACTATGTAAAGATTAATAAAACAAATATTACAAATACTAACATAAGTTTGACATAAACTTTTATATAGATTTTTTTTTCTTAGCTTCACGCTGTATCCCGTACACTGCAGGGTAGACAGAGGTAACCTAGTGTTAAGACACTCTGTTTCGAACTTTCCGCCGAATTCGGAGGCATTGCGTGTTAAGTGGCGGAACTTAACGCCGCGCTTGGCCTTGATACCAGGGCGAAGAAAACGTAAATATTAAATATTTCCGATCTTCGATTCCCACAACTAGTCGTTTTCAGTCACACGCAAGTGCTACTGAGCCACGACTGGCCCCTTATACTTTTATGTAGTACCTATAGTATATAATAATATGTTAGAAGCTACTAAAAAGCTTGAAATACACCAAAAATATACCTTCTACTTTCCCAAAATAATGGTATACATATATTCATCCATTCACTCTACAAAGAGCTTAGATTTACCAGTGATTGGTCACAGGTGTATGTATAAACAAGCATCCCTAAACGGTTTGTGGTCACGCTCTCATTACGCATAGGCCGGGATAATGAATGCCAAATGTAAAATTCGATACGCTAGAACAATTTGGTTGGAGCTTTGGAAAGCTTAATATATCTTTGGAATAATAAATCTGTATGTATACTGGCCTAGTGATAGTATAAATGAGAAAGTTTGGGCATGTGTATGTTTGTTAGTCTTTTACATAAAAAAATTTGAATGGATTCGCACGTACATTTACAGTTTTTCTTATTAAGTGAAGGAGGCAAACGAACAGAAGGACCACCTGATGGTAAGTGGTTACCTTCGCCCATGGAGATCCACAACATAACGTTAGAGGAGTTGTGGACGCGTTGCCGGCCTTGAAGGTAAAGGAGGGAAGGAGGGAGGAATGATGGGGATGGTGGGAATAGAGCTGGCTTACACGCCATCGAACCGGAACACATCATCAGATGTTTGGCGTTTCGTCTTTGATATGAGTCGGACGAAACTCCTACCACCAAACTAAGCTAAGCTACTGGGTTATCTGCCTTTTACGGGACAGTACCCAGCGGCGCAGGGGAATTGTGCTATTAACCCGTTCCCCCAAGGGTAAAAACAGTTATATTGGAAAAGCTACATTAAAATAAAACAAAGGTTGTAGTTTATAATAATTTTGGTGATAATGAAACGATAAATATCAAGGATATGGGAAAAAGACTTCTCCTCTTAGAGCTATTTTAACATGCCTAAATTGTTGGAGCTGTAGCAAAGATTATAATTTACTACAGGATTCTTAGGTCTTACTTTCTTAGGTGATACTTCTAAAAATAGTCTATAACTATCTATATGTGTATGCTATTATGCCAAATACTGAGCTAGCAGCTCACTACTTATGATATAAAAAGCAAAATTAAAAATTTTGAAAAAACCCACGACGGTTTAATTGTAATTGTAAAAGGATAAAATAACTATAAATCCCCCGCCTAAAAGAATATATGTAACGAGATGATGGGGACGGCTTCGTCGGGGCTGCCATTACTTTAAGTTTGCAAAAACCTTCTCATAGGTTTTCTTGCTGTTAAAACAGGTTTGGCAAAAAAATTTAATATTAATATGAATTTACAGTTTTGATAACTGGTATTTTAAAGACTTTAAAACGAAATCTATACTGTTAGCTACTATATTTAAAATAGAGGTTGCAACTGGCAGCCCCCGACGAAGCCGTCCCCATCATCTCGTTACATATATTCTTTTAGGCGGGGGATTTATAGTTATTTTATCCTTTTACAATTACAATTAAACCGTCGTGGGTTTTTTCAAAATTTTTAATTTTGCTTTTTATTTTAAACTTTTTAAAGTGAATAGATACACATTATATATTATTACATAATATCGAAATACTTTATATTAATGTTCATGCAAACCCAAAAGAAATTATAAATCCAATGCTTTCTGGTTATCAAATGCTTATTGCAGCGCCTGGGAGATTGTCACCGTAACATTTTCACGAAACTTAAGTCTAACCAAATCAGTGAAAATCACAAAACCCACTAGTAGTTTTGATTTTGAACAAACTAATATATACTGGAGCGCCCCGTGGTAGTTCGTGATATGACATATGAAACACGCAGCAATTAAACCAGAACCTATCACAGAAAACCGCATCTAAATAGGTTTCACACAAAAAATACGAGCAAATGCTTACTGCAGCGCCCCCTGGTGAGGTGTCACCATGACACATGTACGAGAACACGCGCTAATTAAGCCTGATCCTATCTTTGATAACTGCATCCAAATCGGACTTGTAGTTTTAGCTTTGCATAATTAAATGTTTAATGCAGCGCCCCCTGGTGAGTTCTTGACGTGAAAAAGAACCTAAAAACTTACACCAAGTAAAGGCAACTCTAATACTAAAAACTCTGCCCAATCGGACTAGTAGTTGTGGTTTTGCATTAAATATTACAAACAAATGTTTACTGCAGCGCCCCCTGGTGAGTTAACACGATAAAACATATCCAAGAACATGCACTAATTAAACTTGAGCTTATCATTGAAACTGCATCCAAATCAAATTCGTCATTTTATCTTTGCACAAACAATATTTTACTGCAGCGCCCCCTGGTGACTTGTCACCGTAATATAAATTAAAAACATGCTCTAAGTAAAGCGGAATCTAATACTGAAAACTCTTGACAATCGTACTAGTCGTTTTGGTTTTACACAAAAAAATAAAAGCAGCTACTTACTGCAGCGCCCCCTAGAGAGTTGACACATACATGAAAATATGCACTAAGTAAACATACATGACACATATATGAATATATGCACTAAGTAAACTTGAATCTATCATTGAAAAGTGAATTCAAATCGGACTCGTAGTTTTAGTTTTACACAAACAAATGTATTTACTGCAGCGCCCCCTGGTGAGTGGTCACCGTAACGTATATATGAAAAGAAGCACCAATTAAACCTGAATCTATCGTTGAAAGTTTCATCTAATTCGGACTAGTGGTTTTTGCTCTGCATAAACAAATGTTTACTGCAGCGCCCCCTGGTGAATTTTCATCGTAACAAAAAAACAAAAATCTTAAAATATGCAGCAAGCAAAGTTGAATCTAATTCTGAAAACTCTAGCCAATCGGATAAGTAATTTCGGTTTTAGACAAATAAATACAAGAAAAATTTTGGTTTTACACAAAAAAATACAAGCAAATGCTTACTACAGCGCCCCCTGATGAGTGGTCACCATAACATATATATGAAAAGACGCACCAATTAAGCCTGAACCTACCCTTGAAGGTTACATCTAAATTGGACTAGTAGTTTTTGATTTGCATAAACAAATGTTTACTGCAGCGCCCCCTAGTGAGTTTTCCCCGTAACAAAAAAAGAAAAATCTTAAAATTTGCATCAAGCAAAGCTAAATCTTTTTCCGAAAACTCTTTTCAATCGGATCAGTAGTTTCGGTTTTAGATAAATAAATACAAAAAAAGTACAAACAAATGCTTACTGCAGCGCCCCCTGGTGGTTTGACACGATAAAACATATCCAAGAACATTAACCAATTAAATCTGAATCTATCACTGAAAATCTATCGAAATCAGACTACTATTTTTTGAGATAATTGAAAACATTCGTTTTCACGTAAAATGCTTACTGCAGCGCCCCCTGGTGAGTTAAGGCAATAAGACATATCTAAGAACATACGCCAATTGAACCTTAACCTATCATAGAAAACCGTATCAAAATCGGACTTATAGTTTTGGAAATAATTGACATAGTAATTTGCACAAACACACAAACAAACAAACAAACAAACAAACAACCTCTCACCCCAAACACATATACAGTCGCCGTTCCGTCGCGGGTAAAAATGGAGGATGCAATCAAATTGGATTCGATTTTAAAGAGAAAAATGTAGTAATAAACATTTTTATTTATTAAAAGTGATAAATTTGTTGCGTTCAGTATTTAATATACACAAAATAATTTCAATGAATAGCTTAAAAATTATTATGAAATGATTGACATGAATAGAGTTCAGTATGAGAAGTAAATCCGTTATGGTATACTAAGTAATCTTTTTCAATTATTTAAATAATATTCATGGTACTTCTCACTTGAATAAAAATAAAAAATAAGCGGCTTAGCTTACCTGCTCGTGTTTATGTGTGTAAATATAAGTTTATGGTAATCTGCTGAGCTATTTGTGATGAAATTAATAAGGATAGTTTAATTTCAAGGGAAAGCTTGCAGCCTAATTTTTGTTAATACGACACGCCGGACGAAGCTGTGTGCAGACGATGTGTATATAATATAAATATAAACTTATATTGTGTAAGTGTATATAATATAAATATAAACTTATATTTTATATGTGTAGATAATATAAATATAAACTTATATTTATATTATATACATTAACAAGTAACAAAATATATAAATTTTGATTGTAGGTTCGATTCCGATACTACCAAATCGATTTTTTTTTCATATGTTAAGGTAGCAATTCTCTCCTTCAAAGATATACATAGCATAGCTCATAGCAGTCTGCCCTTGGAGTCTTTAACGCAAACATAAAACATTGTCTATGTAGAGTGATATAACAATTATTTTTATTTACACATTTATATAGAGGTAAAGGGCTTCGTGAATCAGTTGGACCTCGTCTGATTGTAAACGCGACGATTGGAAGTTTGATTCTTAATTGGGATTCTTATTTTTTTTTTTTTTTAGCTTCACGCTATAGTCCTGCAAACAGCAGGGTAGGCAGAGGGAACCTAGTGCAGGGGCAAATATTATATTTCAATTTTCATTTCTTCACACTTTGTATTAGAGTACCACTTTGTATTAGTGTCCAGACGCAAAGTCCTCTCTAACTACCTATTATGCGGGAAAAAAAACGTGAAGCTGAAAAATAAATATATTTTCGCAAAATGAGAATAGAATCCGCAACCATCGTGTGCATAATTACAAATATTCCATCCAAGCCATTACGGCTCACCCACAAATTTAGAAATAAAACATTACACGAACGACCTTGCAAAACTGGCTGTATGAAATATTTACGTTTAACTTGACCCGCTTTAATTATTTATATATTTTTTTTGCCTACGCTTTAATAACTGACTGGGGTATATTTTAATTATTTTTTACAGTACTTTATTAATATATTTTTTAAAAAGGATTTACAATTTATACTTTTAATTTTGTTATAACTTGGAATATTGCTAATTCGGGTGGAAAGCGAAGTATCCAGACACTAGGCTCTCTCTGACTATTTTAATATGAAGGGATTTTTTTTTAGCTTATACGCTTTATCCCGCACACAGCAGGGTAGGCAGAGGGAATCTAGTATTAAGGGAAGGGGAAAAAACGAAGCAGCTATACGCGGGATATGTATATTATTAGTTATGTAATTAGTTATGTAATTTAGCTTAAGCTATTTCCTGAAATAGGTGAAAATCGGAGAAAGAAATTATATAAAACTTATCTTTGAGATCGAATGGCGCAGCGAGCGTCGAATGCAATTTGTTCTGGGGTCGATTCTTACTCTGAGAATGACTTCACGATGTTTTCGCTTTTTTAGAGGGGTAGTCAGAGAGAAGGGATTTTATTAATACTAGGAGTGTTAAGAGGAAAATCCCGAAATCGAGACATTACGTATTGGTTGGCGGAATTTAACGCTGCGCTTTCGCTTTAGATACCAGAACGAAGAAATGAAAGTTTAAATACAATCATTCCCCCGAATAGGATTCCAAACCACAACCATGATGCAGTCAGACTCTATCCTACTGTGCCACGATAACTTTGACAAATTACTTTAGATAAACTATTTTTATTGCTTACTTATGTAAAGCGCGGTGTTGAGTTCCGCACTTAGCTCTGGCGAAAATTGAAGAACTGAGTGTGTAGACACTAGATAAATATTATAATATATATGCAGGCCAGTCGTGGCGCAGAGGCACGGAGTGTGACTGTAAAGCGAAAAGCGACTGGTTGTGGGTTCGATTACCACTCGAGGAGTGGAAATATTTAATATTTCTATTTTCTTCGCTCTGGTGTAGACGCAAAGCGCGGCGTTAAGTTCCGCCACTCAACACGCAATGCCTCCGAATTCGGCGGAAAGTGGGAAACAGAGTGTCTTAACACTAGGTTCCCTCTGCCTGTGCCGCTGTGTGCGGGATACAGCGTGAAGCTATGAATGAATAAAAAACACAAAAAATACTGCTTACCATAAAAATATTCTACTAACAATTTATACTATATATAGCATCAGCATTGAGGTAATCTTTACCCCTAAAGTTATTTAAAGCCCGCAAACATCGATCTGTGAGTTACCTTTGTAAGAAATAGAGCATGACATGTTTCGCTTCAATTCCCTTTCACTATTTCAACCCTTTTATAAGGTAAAATGGGTTATTATGTTAAAGTATTGAATGGTAGATTGTCATGTAAGCAATGTTAGTGGTTACAGGTTCAAATATGGGGAAGGTTTTATTTTTTTTAATGATTTGAATGCTTAATACAGCAAATACTGGCAGTTATTTAAAACTGAAAAAATTATATATAAAAAATAAATATTACTTATATTTATTAATAATTATCTATTTATGGAATACATAAAAAACAGATTTAATCCTCTCGGATTGCAGGGTAGTCAGAGAGATCGTAGTGACCGGACACTCCGTTTTCTACTTTCCGCTAACTCAACGCCTTTCTTTGCTTTAGGTGCTAAAGTGGAGAAATTATTTGTTTTTTAGCTTCACGCTGTATCCTGCACACAGCAAGGTAGGCAGAGGGAACCTAGTGTTAATTCAGAGGCTTGCGTGTTAAGTGGTGGAACTAAGCTCCGCGCTTTAAAAAAATGGAAATATTAACTATTTCCACTCCTCGAGTGGGAATCGAACCCACAACCAACCGTTTACAGTCACACCCTTGAGCCACTGCGCCAATACTGGCCCTGGGAGAAATGAACATAATTTAAATATAGTTATTTCCGCTATTGAGAATGGGAATCGAACCCACAACCATTCGCAATACAATCAGACGCTGTCCCACTGTGCCCTATGTCCAGTACATTAAAGCAAAAAACAGTTCATTGTATAATTAAAGTATAAAAAAGTGTAGAAACGAAAAATTAAATAAAGCTACGTTAAAACAGTTGTAATATTCCGCTTGAACAGTTTTTAATTATAATTTACCCCAAAACCTTCCTCATTCGCCGCCCTAATGTTTTTGTTATTTAAAAAAGCATTTATTATGAAATGGTTTTATTTTGGACAAAAGTAGGTGTTTCACTTAATTATCATTTAAATTATTATTATTTTTTTTTTTTGACGTTTCCTTTATTGTTATTCTTTTTTTTTAGCTTCACGCTGTATCCCGCACAGAGGGTAAGAGAGGTAGGCAGAGGGAACCTAGTGTTAAGACGTTCCTACGTTCCGCCTAATATGGAGGCATTGAGTGTTAAGTGGCGGGACTTAACGCCGTGCCACCACGGTGCCTCGACACCAGAACGAAGAAAATGGAGACATTAAATATTTCCACTCTTCGAGAGGGAATCGAACCCACCATCAGTCGCTTTACAGGTATACTTTGTGCTACAGCGCCACGACTATAGTACATTCGTTTTCTAGTAGTGACAAATTATTAAAATTCACTAATTTGCTGAATCTGATTAGATCAATTATTAAATTTTTTACCTTTGGATCCTACCCACAATTCAATATTTAAAAAAATATTTAGAAAAAAAAGCTAGGACGTCGTGACACCCTTCGCGAGCTTTTGACTGTTAACGCTATTGTTGTGGGACCACACCACTCGGGATTTTCTATAGACCTCGGAGAACAGAGAGTCTTGACAATAAAATCTCTCCGCCTATACAGACCCTGCTATGCAGAAAAAAAGAAAACCTAACTTCAGTTTATTCTGAAAAGCGTAAAGACGTATAAAGATAAAACAGTAAATAATATGAAATAATTAATTTCAAATATGACAGTGTTCGAGCTCAGCTTGCAGGGACAATTCACTAAGTGCCAGCGCGGAGCCACGTCCCGTTTTAAGCTGCATTACGTGATCGTTATGTTTAACAGATATTATGTGTTTGCAGACTATTGTTTGGTACAAAATTTAGTAAAAAGCGTTTTATTTGATAATTAAATTGAATTAAATTGCTTAATACTTTAAAACAACGTGGAATGGTCTTGCGTTTTTATGTGATTGGTTGTGGGTTCGATTCCCACTCGAGGGAATGATTACTTTTAAAAAATCATCATAATCAGCAATCATCATTGCTCTAATATAGGAGACATAGTGCGGAGTTGAGTTCCGTTAATAAACACTTTACGTCGCAATATCGGATTGAGAGTGGAGTATCGAATGTCTTTGAACATTGTTAATTAATTTTAAAATTGTGACATGTCATAAAAAAAAAAAAATGTAACTTCACGCTTCCCAAATAACAGGATAGTTAGAGAGATTTTTGCGAGGAGTACCCCACCCTGGTAAGAAAAATCTCAAGAATAGAATAGAAATTAAATAAGGAGAAATGAAAATTATTTGAATTTTTTAATAATGTTATATGAATCCATACTACTTTAAAGTATAGAATATTTGATATTAACCTATGATTCATTCTTCCCGCTAGTTTTATAATTTAAAGGCTTACTTAGAATTTACTATGACGTTATATCAAAGCACTTCTTAGACGGGGTTAGAGATTTCTGGAGCGCGTGATAGCAATATTTATTATATAATATAACTGGAGCCGAGCAATATATGAAAATTTTAAATGCAAAGCGCAAGTGCAACTTAATAAAACATCCTATGACTTTGAGTGCTTTTGGAAATATGCTAAGAATATCCAGTTTATACAATTTTCTTGAATAGAATGTTTAAATTTCAAGAATATGTACGTGGTAGCCGTTTGGGACTTAAGTTGCGGCTAAATAATAATTCTTCCTTGTTTTCAACGGTACTTTAGTTTTACAAGTTGAATTTTAGTATTGAATTATAAAGGGAGTGTTAAAATTGTTTATTGTTTTTTTGTTTTTAAGGTCTTCGTAGTACAGTGTTTGATTGTTGATGTGATGGTAATGAGTTCGATTCCCATTCGGGGATATTTTTTTTAGATTCACACTGTATCCCGCACACAGCAGGGTACACTCCGTTTCCCACTTTTCGCCGAATTTTGGAAGTTTTGCCTCGACACCAGAGCGAAGACAATGGAAATATTAAATACTAGCGACCCGCTCGCGGCTTCGCCACGTGAACTACCACTTTCATCCTCTATTGCCTCTTTGGGATTGGTTTTTTTTTTTTGTAAAAGGAGGGTAGTCTATATTTGACTTTCGTCACTAATTATGTTCATGAGAAAATCATCGATACATTTAGTGCAATGTCTATATTATTTGATAACATATAGCGATAACTGTTCTAGTAAGAAAACGTACGAAATCTGCTATCATATGATAGTAGATTTCGTACATATATACCATCTGGTATATAGTATTATAAACCGGTCATAATATCTTAAATAAACTTTACGCTTTTTATTTTACAATTGTGTTACTTATTGATATTAAAAAATAGCTTTACTTGCAAAAAATCAATGCAATTTGACTTTGCCAGTTTATTACTTTTCTGCGGGAACTGTTTTGAATACCAGGGTATTTTTTAAAAAAAGAGAGATAGCCTATGTTTGACCTTGCCTCATTAACTATTTTCCTGAGAAAATTTATTCATTTTCATTCTCCACTGTTTCAACCTCCTAGGGTTTGATTTTTTATAAAGTAGCCTATATGACCCTGCATCTTCAACAATCTTCTTTACGAATTCCCGTCAAAACATAACAAATAGAAGAGATACAGATTTTTGCATTTTTATAATAATAATTTTAATGAGTGCGGATATGTCTAATACAATGTCAACTATATAATAACAAATGGCGCTACCCGTTGCAGGAAACGTAGTGACATCTGTTGTCATATAGATTATATAAATATATAGATTATATAAAGTTTTATAGACCGGTCAAATGTATATTTAATAAATGTTATGCTTATTTTATTTTATAATTATTTTAATTAGTGATATTGAAACAAATTTAGCTTCACTCGTGAACTATCGACATAATTTGAATGTTTTTTTTTATTTTTTTTTCTGCGGGAGTTGTATTGAATACCAGGATGAAAACTATCCCATATGTTGCTCTAACCTCTCAGCTAACTCCATACAAAAAATCATTAAATTCTACCTGGTAGATATCAGTATACAAATAATTTACTTATATCGGTTTTTTATTTTTTCCAAAAAAACTACATGGAAATCCGGGATAAAAACTATCCTATATGTACCTTTGGACTATAAGCTATCACCATACTAAAATTCATTCATTTCTATCCAGTAGTTTTTGCGTGATTGACGAACAAATTAACAGACAGACAGACAGACAGACAGACAGACAGACAGACAGACAGACAGACAGACAGACAGACAGACAGACAGACAGACAAAAATTCTACTGAGTGGATTTTTGGCCTCTGTTATCGATATATTAACGCACCCAATTAAAATTTTTCTGAAATTTTTCATGTACAGAATTGACTTTTCTACTCTTTTATTATATATAGAGATTTTTACTCCTCGAGTGGGAATCGAACCCACAACCAGTAGTTTGAAGTCACACGCCTGTGCCACTGCGCCACGACCGGCATTCGGGTTTTAATTATAATATTAAAATTATTAACATAATTTTCTCCCATTGAGAAGACAAATCTCGATGTTGCCATCAAACGCACCACGTTTCTAAATAGGCCTAAAATTGATGAACGAATTAACGTAATACTAGGTTTTGTCTTTCTTCTTTACATATCTTTTATATGACACAATAATTAACAATAAAAGAGATTTTTTTATGGTTGAAAATGATCTCATATTATTTTATTTTTTCCGGCTTCATGCCTTTACACGCATTGGGTAGTAAATTTGAGACATTGCGTGTCTCAAAAATTGACATTGCGCTCTTTGCCTTAGCTAATGCTAATGCTAATCTAAAGCAGAAATGAAAATGTTATAACCATTCCCCCGAATGGAATTCGAACCTACAACCAATCGTTTTCAAATAGCTCCACAACAACCCCTGCCTCTGTTAAATAAAAATATAATATAATACGAAGTTTTTATAAAATTTAGCGAAAAAATGCAAAAAATGGCAAAATTTATTGTAAATCTATAGGCATTATGTACACACCGTGCTTTTGCCATTCCGAGCTCCAGGGGCCCGTTCAATTTGTCGCTGCCGTGTTTTCGCCGTACGGCATTTTACGGTACGAATGAATTTAATCTAGCGTGAATCATCTCGATCACGTGTATTTTAAAATAAAAATGACTGGTTCTTTGGTGGAATATTTTGGTTGTTAGCAGAGTTATTTTGGTTGTTTGGTTGTGCGTTTCATTCTGTTTGGGTTGTAAGTTTTTATATATTTTTTTCTAGCTTCAACTGACACTCCGTTCCCCACTTTCCGGCGAATTCCGGAACTATATTATTAATATATCTGTATATAAATAATATAGTCCCGGAAATATATTATTTATATACAGGTATATACCTGTATACATGTACGGCGTTCTTTTTTCACATAGCAGCGTTAATCAGAAACTGCAATCAAGACTTTATTTATTGTGGCGGAATTTAGCACCGCGCTTTGCACAAGGTGAGCAAATGAAAATTTTAATAAATTACATTTTTTTTTATCTTCACGCTGTAGCCCGCACAAGGGTAGGCAGAGGGAGCCTAGTGTTAATAAGACAATCCGTTCCCCACTTTCCGCTGAATTCGGAGGCATTGCATGTTACCTGGTGGAAATTAACGCTGCGCTTTGCCTCTACACCAGAGCGAAGAAAACGGAAATATATAGTATTTCCCCTCCTTGAGTAGGAACCGAACCCACAACCAGTCGCTTTACAGCCACATTTTGTGCCTCTGCGCCACGACTGGTCCCCCAATTGCAATATGAATATATTATAGTAAATGAAAAAAAATACTTTGTGTCTGTTATTAATTATTTGAACAATTTTGGAACTATTGTTACTATTGCCATGGTCACGAAGTTTCTATTAATCATGAATACTTCTAATTAGAAAAACTTACATGCAACTGAGCAAGTATTTACGCTGCAAAACATTTCAATCTACATCATGTTCAGTACTCAAAAGTTTCATTTAAGGTAAAAAGCGATTTTTTGTAGGTGCACGAAATGATCTCTATGTATGCTTAGTGGGACAAGAACTGACTAAACGTTATTAGTTCGGGGTTCGATTCCCACATCGACGAATGACGAAGGACGAAGAAACATACGTAGTTTCTTATATGTGTGTACTGTCATAACAACTCCGAAGAGTGATATATTATTAATATTAGTTATTTTTTTTTGCTCTGATACCTAAGACGAGGCGCGGCGTTGAGTTCCGCCATTTAACACACAGTCTGGATTATGATTAGGGGTGGAAAATTATAGCTCACACGGACGAAGTCACGAACAAGTAACTAGAGTATATAGAGTAGATAATATATTTATTTGTATAAGCTTCAAATGGGAATTAAAACTGTTATTTTCAACAAGTAAAATATGATTTTGCATTTAAATATAGTAATCCTACTCTACCACTCTGATTTTGAGTATAGCTGACAATTGGTTGGCAAAGTTTTAATGAATACCGTATTTCATTACGAAATTCATTGTTATATCAGAGCACCTGAGAACTAAATTGTATATTTTATTCACAAATTGGCCCTATTATAATGTTTTACTTTAATATCTTTTTTCAGCTTTAATTTTTTTCTGTTATAGAGAGAGAGAGAGAGAGAGAGAGAGAACCAAGTGTCAAAATATTCCATTCTTCACTTTTAGCCTGATCCGAGATCTATCTTGAGTGACGGAACTCAAGCCGTATTTCGACTTTTCGCCAGAGAGACTTTTTTTAATTACGCAAGTATATATAGTTATAGTATAATTATAGCTATTTTTAAATAATTTTAAGGTTACTAATACAAGTAGTTGTTTCATTTCTACACATCTATAAAACAATGAATGTACCTACTTACTTTTCAAAAACTATTAACTAAAATGTTAGAGAATTATAAACCAAACGATTTTACTTCCCATCTTACTTTATTGCTCCTGTTACTTCAAACAAGTTCCGAAAGGCGCAGATTCGATCACGATACGTTCAAAATTTTAAGTAATTTCTAAAAGTATTTCTCAATTTTCTTAAGTGTCTGAATATTTAATTAAAATTTTTAAAAAACATAAAATACATAATTACAATTAATTTTCTTCGAATGTTATTATTATCGATCCTGACATCCAGACTAATTTTATTTTTTTTTCTGTTTCAATTTTTAATTATTTTTTTTTGTTTTAATTTATTAGAATTTTTTTCTTTTTGTCAGCTTCACGCTGTATCCCGCACACAGCAGATTAGACAGAGGGAGCCTAATGTTAAGACAATCGGTTCCCCACTTTCCGCCAAATACGCAATGTATTAAGTGGCGGAACGTAACGCCGCGCTTTGCCTCGACACCAGAGCGAAGAAAATGGAAGTATTAAATATTTCCACCTCTCAAGTGGGAATCGATCCCACAACCAGTCGTTTACAGTCACACGCTGGTGCCACTGGGCCACGACTACCCACTTTTAGATTTTTTATTGTAATTTCAACAAATACCGGTCACCGGATATTACATATTTATGTTTCGTATTTAAGATTCTGTATTTAAATAATTTTGAATATCATATACGCGTGCTTATACATTATTTAATCATACATAACAATTAAACAATAAATATACTTAATTCTTAAAATTAAATACTTGTAATATAAGAGAACTATACACTAAGCGATCATACTTCCCATCTTACTTTATTGCTCCGGTACTTCGAACAAGTGTTTAACAAAGCCGTAATATCAGGAGTTACTCGCGTTGAAACACTGTCCCGGCTTCATTTGTGCCGGCCGAGTTCTAAGTGGACTTTTATTTGTAGCAAACAGAAGGTAACAATATATGGATGATATTAAAACTTGAAAATTGATATATAGAAAAAAGATATTTTTAGAAAACGTATAATAAATTGAACATAGCGAGCGAGATTCGTACCGGCGCCCCTTGGAAACCGTCCAAGCGCTCTCACTGCTAAACCATGCGTTCTACTGCTAGCTGCGTCGCACAAAAATAAGTTCTAGTAAAGCATTTAACAAAAGTATTTTGTCATCATATTTAATTTAATATGTCGAAATTTATTTAAGTAATCCTTCTCTATATATATATATATATATATATATATATATATATATATATATATATATATATATATATATATATATATATATATATATATATATATATATATATAAATTTTAATTGGGTGCGTTAATATATCGATAACAGAAGCCAAAAATCCACTCAGTAGAATTTTTGTCTGTCTGTCTGTCTGTCTGTCTGTTAATTTGTTCGCCAATCACGCAAAAAGTACGGGATGGAAATGAATGAAATTAAGCATGGTGGTAGCTTATAGTCCAAAGGTACATATAGGATAGTTTTTATCCCGGTATTCGATGTACTTTTTTTGGAAAAAATAAAAAACCGATATAAGTATTTTCTTCATACACTGATAATAATTACTAAATAGAAATAAATAATTTTTTGCATGGAATTAGCTTAGAGGCTAGGACATTATATGGGATAGTTTTTATCCTGGTATTCAATACATTTTCGGCAAAAAATAAAAAAAAACTAGCATAGTCAAATTGTGTTAATTATTTTAAAAGTGAAGCTAAAATACTTCTAATTTCATTTACTAATATAATAATTATAAAACTAAGAAGCACAAAATAAATATGCATATATTTCATATCTATATAACTTTTTATTTTTTTATAATGGCAGCATTGTCATGTCATTTATAATGTCAAATGTCATTTTAACTTCTCCCGTAACGCTAAATGGAAATTAATACTTTTATATCGTTAAAAATGGTAATGTTTGTAAAAACAAGTTTCTTGATATAGACATTTTACTTTTAATATTATGCATCATACTTTCTGAAGAACTTTAAAGTGTCGCTTTATAGGTTTATCAGCTGTCGTTAGGCTTGCTTTGAATAAATCATAAAAAAATATTTATTAATTTAAGGTTATTTATTACCTTTGATGATTGCAAAATTACAATACACCTCAAACATGAAATGTTCTGTTCAGTCTGTTCAAATGTGCCATTGAAAAAATATTTTTATGATGTGTGTATTTAAACGTGAACACGAGTAGCTGTAGAAACGTAATAGATATAGTAGTGTAGTTTGTGCAGGCGAAGCCGCGGCTGGGTCGCTAATATAGTAATATAATTGATGTTATGGATTTGAATCCTACATGAATAAAAAAAAAATGTATATAATATTTAAGATAGCTTTGTTAGTATAGTATACCTAAGTGTACCAAGATAAATAATATTTTTGTTTAAATATTCAATGAAAACGCCAAATGGAGAACGGAGTGTCATGACACTAACTACGTACGGCTGTATTTTTCATACAACTTCAGACACGTAAAATATAAACTCCGAAATAAAAATAACAGCGAAAACATAAGAAAAAACGAAATAATACTATCACAGAGCTCTTTCAACATATCACAATTCTTATCACAAAAACTGCACCAAAATAAGCCCAAAGCCCTTATCAATAGCAACCTACTGCTGTTTACTAAAAGTGTTTCATTCGATACGTCTCACAAAATAGATGAAGCCGTCTCGTTGTACCAACAAGAGTCTCGATATTACGCCTTTGTCTAAGGCGCTTGTTTACCGGACCGAGCTACTGCAATAAACTTCCAGGTCGGAGTACTCAACCTTTTTACGGAGTGTAATTTTTGTGATAATTAAAATACTCGTTTATTTTAGAGATATTTTTAATATTTTGATTAATTATTTAATATTGTAAACACGATTGGTTTGGTTGCGATTTCCGCCTCGCAATGTCCGGATTTCAGGTGAAAAATGGAGAATAGAGTGTCCTGACACTAGATTCACTCCGATTAATCGCTATGACCTCTGTGAAGTTAAAGAAAATATTAAGTTGTTGGTAAGTGAATACACATCTAGAATCGTTTTACCAGTATTTTAAGTCATCTAGTAAAAACAGCACAGCTTGCATAGTATGGGTTACATTTCGCGAGTTTAAAATGAAAATCCAAAAGATACTGTTGCGTTATGTAGATCTTTTCAAAATCCAAATCATCATCATCATAAATATATAATTTGTATTTTTGTATTTCATTGATTTGTGGTACTTTTGAATTATGGAGCGATATGTACAATAATATCACTCTAAATTTATATGTTGATATAGTATATAATAAATATTAAGTATAAATATAAGACAAAAAAACACTTCTTTCTTTTAAATATTCAAATAGTTTCCCTCAGTATTATAAATGTTCTCCAGCTCTGTATCAAAATATTCACGAATCTTACGAAGTGTGCAATAGACAAGTCTATAATAACTCTCAAGTTTATCTTATATACATAGACGTTGCGATATATTAAACTTTTATGTTGAATATATTGGTTATGGATTAGTTATTTTTATATCTTGATTTTTTCTGCATTTTTTCTATTTTTAAGCTTCAGCTTTAATGCTTATTAACCTAGTACGAAACACTCCGTTATCACATTCCGCTCAAATCTGACATAATGGAACTCAATCCCGCTCTTTGGTCTTACCAGATTTTTTTTCTATATATTAATATGTAAATAGATGCGTGTTTTTTTTTTGCTTTACGCTTTATCCCTCACACAGTAGGGTAGAGAGGGAACGTAGTGTGAACACTTCATTCCCCACTTTCTGCCGAATTCGGAGGCGGAACTTAACGCCGCGAAATGGAAATATTAAATATTTCCACTCCTCGAGTGGGAATCGAATCCACAACCAGTCGTTTACAGTCACACGTTCGTGCCACTGCGCCACGACTGGCCCCAGTATATGTATATATTCTCTAGAATATAATTAGAACGTGTCTTCTGAAAGTATACTTGTAAGTTATATTAAAGAGAACATGTATCAGATTCCACTGCCTATTAAACAATGTTTCTAACACTAGCGTAACGTAGAATATAGAATGACGGATCGCTGCATTTTTTGTGATTACACTAAAACTCTTTTAGGAATTGGGTTGAACAAAGATTTTTCTTATAACTTTTTTATATTTTTTTACATTGATAGTACCTATATGATTTCCATTGACTTGTTTTTTTCTTTAGAGTATTCAAAGTTTTGGAACAACTAGTTTTTTTTAAAATTTGAATGTTAAATCAGCCTTTAACAATGGTTTACCATAATGTTAGATAGTCGAATAGTAAAGGAACTCTATTTATGTATTTGAGTTATTATTAAGTAAAATATTTTGTAATTATTATTGTAATTTATAATAACAAATATAAAATAAATAATGTGTTAATTTTAATAAAATAAATTTAATAAAATAAATAATGTGTAAATTGATGGAGATCAAAAAGGGCGGGAAAATTAATTACTCTACAGACACCACATAAATGTTTTCCCGCTTAGTTATGAACTGTAATATAGATTATAAATAGCTAACAATAAGAATATCTAAATGTAATTAACTGGTTGTGGGTTCGATTCCCACTCGGATAGTGAAAAATGTAAATTATATATTTACATTTTCTTCGCTCTGGTGTCAAGGCAAAGCGCGGCGTTAAGATCCATCACTTACCACGCGATGCTTCCAGAATACACCGGAAATGGGTAACTAGTGTCTTAACACTATGTTCCCGCTTGCTGCTCCTGCTGTAAGAGGGATACAGCGTGAATGTTAAACAAAGATCTTTTTATTATTATAAAAAATCGATTGATTTTTATTTCTTTCTTCGTATTCCCAAAAATAAATAGCTTCACGCTATATCCCGCACACAGCAGGGTAGGCAGAGGAAACCTAGTGTCAAGACACTCCGTTCCCCACTTTCCGCCGAATTCGAAGGCTTGCTTGTTAAGTGGCGGAACTTAACGCCGCGCTTTACCTCGACACCAGAGCGAAGAAAATGGAAATATGATTTCCACTCCTCAAGTGGGAATCGAACCCACAACCAGTCGTTTACAGTCACGCTCTTGTGCCACTGGGCCACGACTGGCTTCGTATTCCCAGCTGTTCTAAAACTTATGTACAAAAGATTTTTAATCTTTTGTACATAAGTTATGTTGCTTCACTATGCTGGCTTCCTAAACAAATAAATTAAATTAATAACACTTTAAAAATAAAAAAAAACATAGGAAATAAATAACAGGACAATAAACCCTCACAGACCCATTATCTAAAATTCTAAATCGTAAATTACAACCATATATAGTTTGTTTCTGTCAATCTAAATCTCGTCAATAGTTACTGTCAGCGCCATTTTCGATCAGAAGCAATATTGATGGCACGTTGAAAACCCTGATGCGTTCTATAGCAAAACCGGTGACATGTGATGTATTCTTCACCACTGTCAATTGACCTCTCACCGATTCTAAATTGCTCTGTTATATTATCAAATTGTACCAACAGTAGGGGGCCAATTTGAGCTGGTCGGTTTATTAAGGAGGTTAAGCTAATTGTGACTTTGTCCCTTTAAAATAAGGTTGAATTTTGAATGTTTTTTTTGGGTAACATATAGTAGGGCTATTATTTTATGACTGTTCAGAATAAGCTGTCGGTAGGTGACGAATTGTAGGCTTTTCATTGTTTCATTTCAAACTGAAAGCATAGTATCGTGTTGAGCAGATCTGGTTGTTTTCAACGAGTTATTTGGTGACGCTGGAACATGTTTTAGAAATGAAATTTTACTAATGTCAGTAATACAATTGAATGTGATATTAGTAGTTGGTATTGAAAATGATCCAGTTTAAATATTTTACTGTATAAGTGTGTTATTGTGTATTAACTTCTACATATTTTCCAGTTGTACAAAGTCTACTACAATTAAACATATCGAAGATTTGCAGTTATATTTCTTAACACATTATATCACAATTTCAACAAACAGATAAAAGAGGAGACTTTTCGCTATTTATCACATGTCTATTTTAGAAATATAGCATCGCCATCGTAGCACAGTGAGACAGCGTTTCGTTGTTGTGAGATCTATTCCTAATTGTGATAATGGTTATATTTAAAATTGGTAAATTAGGTTTTTTTTATTGCCACGATCTGTTGAAATAAGGCAGTGAGGGCGGCATTGATTTTTGCCACTGGTAACTCAACAAGCAATATCTTGATTATTGGCAGAAAGTATTGAATGGAGTCTCTTGACACAAGGTTCCCTCTAACTACACGGCTATGCGTGAATCAGTATTTCATAACAAAACATATTGCTAAAATAGGTTTGTATTGAACTAATAAATTTGAACTCACGAACTTACACGTGCAGTCCGAAAAGTACCATAATTGCTTATTTTTTCCACTGAATTCGTGGAAAGTGGGGAACGGAGTGTCTTAACACTAGGTTCCCTCTGTCTACCGTGCTGTGTGCAGGATATAACGTGAAGCTAAAACAAAATTCGGAGGCATTGCGTGTTAAGTGGCGGAACTTAACGCCGCGCATTGCCTCTGATACCAGAGCGAAGGAAATGGAAATATTATAATAAATATTTCCACTCCTCGAGTGGAAATCGAACCCACAACCTGTCGTTTACAGTCACACGTTCGTGCCACTGCGCCACAACTGGCCCCAATTTGGCCCAAATTGCTTATTTAGTACCACATTATCATATTCTACTTCCACACTCATTATACTCAAGTAATAAATACAGGTGTTCCCATAACGTTTCAAGTACGGAAACTTTAGCGGTCAGAATTGGCAGTTGCAATAAACCGCCTAAAAGCAAACAGTAATAAAAAGAAAAAGTGCCGTTTAGTAAAGTACCGTGATGTATGAAATGTGTGGAAAAAAGTTCCCAGTATAAATAACTAACATTCCCTAGCGGGGTCGAAATGGCTGAGTGAATCACCCACTTTTTGTGTTTAGGCTCCAACCAATTTGGTCTAAATCGGTAATCGTTGGTGAGCAAAGTGTTTATAAAGAAAATGTAGTTTAGTTTTTTTTTGTTTTTTTTAGCTTTACGCTGTATCCCGCACACAGCAGGGTATGCAGAGGGAACCTAGTGTTAACACACTCCGTTCCCCACATTCCCCACTTTCCGTCGACTTCGGAGGCATTGCGTGTTAAGTGGCGGAACTTAACGTCGCGCTTTACCTCTGATACCAGAGCGAAGAAATGGAAATATGAAATATTTCCACTCCTCGTGTGGGAATCGAACCCACAACCAGTCGTTTATATTCACACGTTCGTGTCACTGCGCCACGACTGGCGTGTGTAGTTTAGTATGGAAGTAATTTCTATCTCTAATATATTTTATATTATTACTCTCTCAGTTTTTTTATCTTTCCGCGTGTATAAACAAATACGAACACAATTTTCTCTATGGGTTATAAGAACGGCTTTTAGTATAATTATATAATATTTTTCTTTACATGTTTCTCGATATGCAGAGAACTTCACATAAAGACATTCAAATAATCCAATTTAAGATAAAATTAGAAAGAAGATGAGTTTATGAGGCCATTCGTAGCACAGGGGTACATAGTGTAGCTGTAAAGGGGACTGGCTGTTGATTCGATTCCCACTCGAGAAATGAATTTTAATATTTCCAATTTCTTCGCCCTGGTGTCAAGGCGTGGCGCTAACATCTATCACTTACCACGCGATGCTTCCAGAATATAGCAGAAATGGGGAACTGAGTGTCTTAACACTAGGTTCCCTCGTTCTACCCTGCTGTGAGCGGTATATCCCGCTCAAAGCAAGGTAGAACGAAGCATGGATCTAAAATAAATAATTATTTATAATGAATTGATTGATTTGTATTTCTTTCTTCGTATTCCCAACTGTTCTAAAACTATTTTTGTTGGCAGCTTTAAAAATACTTTTGCTATTTGAAGTATTTTATACTAAATCTCAACATATAACAGAATAACAATGCACAATACAAGCGAAAACAATATATGTATTATTATATTTCTACTTAGACAACAAGATCAAGGTTTCCTTTTGTTAAAGCTAAAAGCTAAACCATAGCCTACAGTAAGCATGTTTATTTTTTTAAACTTCACGTTTTTGTGCTCTAGCCTTGCAGAGTAATCTAACAGAACCTTGTGCTATGACACATAAGATATTCCGTTTCCCACTTTCAGCTATATTCTGGAGGTATTGCGTGTAAGATGCATTGCGTCTTAACATTGCGCTTTGCTTCATTACCAGTGGGAAGAAAACGGGCACACTCGCCACGCCTGGCCTCAAACGGATATTACTTGAATTCTCAAAATTTTAGGAAGAAAGGAATATTTTGTATTTAGGCCCACAAAACGTAAACTAGATTGAAATGCTGGACATATATTATATATTCATCTATTATTCAGGTTAAATCTTTCAGAAATATAATAGCTTCACGGGAAAGTGCGTACCAGGATGATCGGGACAAGAACCTAGTCTCCGTTCTTCACTTTCCGCCCAAAATTCGAAATATCGACATATTTAGGAAATATTAATGTATTGAAAAGTGATTTAAACTCGTCCCATACATCTCTTTAGTCAGTAACATAAAACAATAAAAATAACATAGCTCATTTATAAGCTAAGCTATGACCATTCCGTCTAAACATAAGAGAATAATGGATGCATTATGCTCTTTGTGCTGTTTATCGGAATACAAAACATTTTCACAAACATGAATCGTGTGAAAATATGAAATGCACTCTACTCGTATAATCTATAGATATAATATTATGTATGTACTATAATATTTGAAATTATTTATTACTATGGCTACTGGCTACTAGTGGCTTTAAGCAGTCATGCAACAATGATTTTTAATTTAAATATTTAAACACTACAGGCACCTAGTCTCGTATTCTTTTTTTCCTTAATATGATTTCATTACAACTCTTAAATTACATTGACATGCTACTCAAAACTTAAATGACGTTTTAAATTACCTAAGCGAGTTATTCTATTATATTTACTATACTTATTTCTACAATTAAATTAACTCTTAATTACGACAATAGTATACGCAACAATGATTGGAAGTAATGATTTTTTACTTACGGAGAAAACATAGTTTAAAGACACTCCGTTCTTCACTTTCTACTCAATTTCAACATGGTCTGGAACAGTAGAAACAATAATTACGGTAGGTTTACACTTTTTTCTACTTAGCAGAGTAATCATGGAGAAACTACTTTTAAGATCTGATTACCACTCCGTTTTTGACCTTTCGTTTGATTTTGAGGCAATGCGTATTAAGAGATAGAATTAAAATTTAGGATTTAAGTCCTATATACCGGAGCCATAAAATAAAAATATTATGTAATCGTTCTCCCCGAATGGAAAGAACAATTACATCTACCTACTGTGAGTATATATTTGAATTTGGTCTTTGAAAGTGCAGTGTTTTTCTAGTTTGCTTGTTTTTTTAATCATTACACACTAAAATGCTTAAACATATTGTGAGGATAAGAAAGTATTTTTTGGATAATTATATATACCTATATTATACATATACATATGTGGATACATACATATGTCTTAATATATGAGGAGATCTAATTGAAATTTACTTAAATAGTAAACCAAAATATAATTTTAAAGTCGTGGCCCAGTGGCACAAGCGTGTGACTGTAAACTACTGGTTGTGGGTTCGATTCCCACTCGAGGAAATATTTAATATTTCCTCTTTCTTCGCTCTGGTGTCGAGGTAAAGGTCGGCGTTAAGTTCCGCCACTTAACACGCAATGCCTCCGAATTCGCCGGAAAGTGGGGAACGGAGTGCCTTAATACTAGGTTCTAGGTTTCCTCTGCCTACCTGCTGTGTGCGGGATACAGCGTGAAGATAAAAAAAAAACGAAAAAAAAACCACGAAAAGTATAGAATGAAATGGCTTATAACATTTCTATTGTCTTATATTACTTAAGTAAATACAATAACTAGTTTATTTACGCCTCCTTGCAGAAACATAACCTGCAATTTAAGTGAAACCTGTAAAATAAAGAAAATAAATGTATTCCTTGCTTTCGGGGCATCTCAGCAACAATTTGAACTAACAAGCCGTCACTTCCGCTATTACTTAGTCTTAAGAAATGTGAGAGAATGCGCTTAAGATTTGTTCTATTGTTATTTAAACTTTTGTTTCACTTGATAAATGATTTTAAAGTTCACTTGTATGAATAAATAATAATAATAACATTTAAAATTTATTTTAATTATGTTTTAGTTAATGTTTTATTCTTCAGAAGGAGATCGAGGGAGAACGCTCTCCTTCGATCTCCTTAGGGGCAGAGATAATCTAGAAGCAAAACACTCTGTCCACCTAAATTCATAATATTGCATGTTAATGTAGTCAGTCCAGTTGGGGCCAGTTGTGGCGCAGTGGCACAAAGTGTGACTGTAATACCTCCGAATTCAGCGGTGTGTGAGGAACGGAGTGTTTACGAATACGAGGTTGCCTCTGCCTACCCTGCTGTGTGCGGGATATAGCGTGAAGCTAAAAAAAATAGGGAGAAAGGGAGAGGAAAGAATGAAATAATTTAAATATGTCGGTTATATTTAATGTCCTCTGAGTGAGGATCGAATTTACAGCTTGAAGTTACACATACAGTCTGTATGTGTTTCTAATTTGTACATATTATTTTATTAATAATAATTGAGAATTAAGCTCATTTTATCCTTTCATAACTTCATGGAAACCTGACCATAACTAATATTTATAACTTCATCGTCACTTTCATACATTTAATATATAATTATTTTTCACAAAGCAAAATAGTCAGAGTGAATCTAGGGCCAAGACATTTCGCTCTCTATTTTCCGTCCGAATTCAAAAGAGCGTGTAAGGCTGGCGCTTTGTCTTTTACTCCAGAGCAGAGAATACAAATTAGTTAAATTATGATCACTTTCCCCAAGTGAGAATCGAACTGACAACCAATCGCATTCACAATCAATTTCAAAGTCAAAATATCTTTATTCAAATAGACTTTTGAAAGCGCTTTTGCATCGTCAAATGCACATAAAGCTACTACCGACTCAGAAGGCAATTCTGCTGAGAAGCTGAGAAAAGCCGGCCAAACTCAACAGTTGCTCTTTTCAAATATATAAATTACAATTTTATTATTTGATACAATGGTAGCTAACCGGCATTGGACTTATTCAGATTAATTCCACGCATTTTTATCCTTTAAATACTCTTCTATAGAGTAAAAAGATTTACAATCAGTCTCTTAGAACAAGTAAAGCCCAAAATTTCCATGTGGAACAGAAAAGCTGTTAAACAAACATAAAAGTGCCGTTCATTGCGATGAACAAAAATAGTACAAACGCTATTGCGGGTGGGAAATTGCTTCGCTCTAATGGGAGCTGGCAGATCGCGATAGATAAAGGGCCTTGTTTAGTTGTTAACGGTCTATTATTATATTAGCGTACATTTTAAGATATGTATGTGTTTTTGTTGCTTTAGACATATAGATTTGGGTCCTAGGTTCGATTTTCTTTATCAGCTTAATGCTTTTCGCCGTATAGCAGAGCAGTAAAAAAAAACTTAGTATTAAGATTGTCTTGACACTATTTTTTTTTAATTTTTCAGTTATCGCACAACAGACGTAGATAACTCTCTTCTCTATTCTCTGCTTTCCACTTAATTTATAGATATTCTGGTACTGTGGAAAAAATATTTATGACAGTGTCACGCTTATTACAGGGTAAACAGAAAGAACCTATTGTTATGATACTCCTTTTACCACTTCTTTCTTCATTTTCCACCCAAAATACAGATATTGATTATCTAAACTTAAAGCTTTATCTTACCAGAACAAGAAATTGAAAATAGTTGAAATATTCTGAATTCTCTAAGGGGGATCGAATCTACAACCATCTCGTTTACAGACAGACGAATAAAAACAAAAAGGGAAATTTAATAAAACTTCATTATTCATAACAATATTATATCTTTATTTAATTCTAACCAACAATCTTAGCTAAATTCTTAAAATCGGGCCAACCTTCATCAGTGTCGTTCAGACTTTTCTTATCTACTTTCACTTCTTTCAACAGCGGCAACGGCAGCGATGTCTTCTCTTCTACTTGTTGTTTTAATTCAGAGAAAACAGGATCTCCACGATTGAATTTCTGATATTTTACTATTATATCTAAAATATCATGTTGAGCCCTAAGTTTTAAGTCTTGGGTCAAATTTTTCAAAGACATGCCAATATATTGTCCAAAGACAAAGTCTTCATTAACTTCTCGTGTTAGAACTTCTCTACCAAGTTGAGATAAGACATCTTTAACGAGATTTACTGCAGTGTTATTAGCATAACTATTTGCCCTGTCTGTTGGTTTTGGTAAATGTTTGTATGTTTTTTCGTATTTGGGTCGCAATGGAGGACCTACGGCTACAGACACCACTTCACTGTCTTCCATTTCGTCTTCGTGTATCGGTCGTAAGTTACCTGAAGGCTATTAAACAGTATTTATAAACTATACGTTTCATAAAATAATATTACTGTCTTGTTTCAAATTGAGATACGAGAATATTCTTTTAGGCTCTGGGTCCAAAATACAGCAACTTAGCAGTTTTTAATATACATAAAATTTAAGCTCTTATATTGTTAATGAAAAAAGGAATTTACATGTAAAAAAAGATTTTTTTAAAAAAGGCTTATAATAAAAAAGGTATATAAAAAAAAAAAAATAATAAAAGAAAACATTATACAAACAAAACATTATTATAGTCCGTAGTGGTATAAATTAAATTGTAAAAAAAAATATACATAAAAAGAGGGAACTATTTCCTTTTTATGCATGCAGGGTAATAAGAGAGAACCTAATATGTCAAGACACTCGTTTTGCCACTTTCCGTCAGAACAAGAGATATTGCATGTTGAATTTCAGACCACAAAATTATAGTCATTGCACCGAAAAGGATTCGAACCTACAACCAATTACAATTACATTCAGTTGCCATCCCTAGAGTGAATGAAAGGTTATTTTAAATGATTTCCAACCGGACCCTCTAGTAAGGACACAAATCGCGACATTCAAATATTATATTTCGATTATGGCGAAAAGTGAAGACCGGAAAATTATTTATACTAGTTTCTGAAAAACAAATTAAAAAACATTTTATTTTAAGTCTAACAAATTTAAAAGAACATTATTGCTATGTAGTATTAACTAGATCAGGATATATTTAAATTAAAATTATTATAAATGCAAGTAGCCTCTTCAATAAAATTTCAGCCAACCATTAACACTTTTGAATACTTTAATAAAAAATGTTAATATATCTTTTTTAAAGCTTCGTGCTTTTCCCCACATAGTCACAGAATCTAGTGTGAACACCCTCCCTTCTCCATTTTTTACCTACTACTACTGCACTTTTGTCTTGTCAGAGCAGAAGTATAATCTTACCCCTGAGCGGGAATCGAACCTACAACTACATATATACAGTCAGACGATATCTCATTGCGCCATGGCCTCACATATTATTAAGTAATATTACCTTTTTCCTATATTCCTTAGGCTTTTGCGTAGTAACTCGCCTCTTTCGTTCATTTTCCCGCAGCATCATGTGTCTTTTAGAATGGTAGTGCATGCCTCTTCGAAGTCCTCTGTCCAAATAGTCGTCTGCTGATTGCCAGGCATCCTTTTAACAATATAAAAATATTTAAAATCAAATTTTATATCAGAAGAAGATATTTTTTATTTGCACATTCAAATTAGTTTTAATAATGTTCTTTGTTTAAGTTTAATACACTATAATATGCCGAAAAATTAAACCAAGCCAAATTTTATATGGATATGGGTATTTTCAGCTTTAACATTTTTCGTAAATTAAGGTAGTTAGAGAAAAATCGTAGTCTCAAAACACGTGCAATGAATGGCAGAATGCCACGTCGAGGGTTGTCTTAATTACCATAGTACATAAAGGGAAATAATTATGTAATATTCATTACATAAAGTGGAAATCGAATCTACTAACAATCACGTATAACAGTCAAACACGGCCTCTGACCTCGAAGCATAGAGATAAACACTAGTTCCTAGAAATTATTACTAAAAGAATTTAAAAAAAAAATACTAAAAATATTAACAAAACCAAAAAGACAAGCAGAAATCCACATTAAAAACTGTAATTAAAACTAAATCTAACTTGAAATTTCAGAAGAAAGCGTACAGTATATTTTAGAGTTCCTTTGTCCTACTTACAATAACAACTGACGTTAGAAGTAAAAAGAAAATGGGCAAAGTTCTTGCGTCCATTCCTGAGTGTTTTCAATTACTGACTGCTCTGTTTTCACTTTTTCTTAAGAGATCAACAAAACTGTTTGTTGTCTTAATACAGTTGAGTTGAATAAACAACTACATTGTTGTATTGTTATGTTAATTTAAAGAATTTTTGCGCTGGGTTCTAGAATTTTTTTTTAGGTTGACAATTTTTTTAGCTTCAAGCTGTATCCCGCACACAGCAGGGTAGGCAGAAGGAACCTAGTGCTAAGACACTCCGTTTCGCACGCCCCGCCGAATTCGGAGTTGTAGGTTGATAATATTTACCGGATAGTTAAGTAGGCAGAGAGTAGGTAGTGTCATAACACTCCGTCTTCATTTTCCGCTGGAATGGGAAATATTGTGATTATTTGATATTTTTCTAATCATTTAAGTAATAGTGTAAATTGCTTTTTTATTTCAGTTCTCTGATGACGATTTTAGGATGGGATAGAAAGTATTTGATTAAAGTTCCACAATATTAATTAGAGGTTTTCATAATACATACTCGTATATAAACTTTACTTTATGGCGTATCATGGCGCACACCACTCATCGAAATATCTAAGGATATAATAAGGTATACTTATAGAAATTATTTATGTATTCATATATGTCGAGTTCTAACTTTAAGGATAGTTCTCATCAAATGACACATAATTTAGTAAATAGCAAAAGATATCGACGTAAATTCATTGTGCAAGTACTTACCAGGCTCATAGCGTTGCAGAGACGAGATCGGAGTAGTACCTCGATCTTGTAGGCTTAGAACATACTATCAACATTAAGCTATTGCACGATAAGTGGCGGAACTTAACATCGCGAGTTGTCTTAGGTCCCAGAACAGGATGGAGGAGGAGCTCGAAGAGGCGGTTCGCCGATCTCGCGTCAAGAGCACTGTCCCAGGCCTGGACGGCGTCCCTGGCCGAGCGCTGACTCTGGCTCTTCCCTTTTTGGAGACCAGGGTCAAAGGACTATTCACTGCCTGTCTGGCTCAAGCCATAATTCCACAGCGTTGGAAGACAGGCAGGTTGGTCCTCTTTCGCAAGGAGGGGCGCCCGGCGGATTCTACGTCCGCCTACAGGCCAATCGTGCTCTTGAGCGAGATCGCCAAGCTCTTCGAGCGCGTAGTAGCGAGGAGGCTGCTACGGCACCTGGAGGAGTCAGGCCCGGATCTCTCGGACCTGCAGTATGGCTTTCGCCGTGGTCGTTCGACGGTGGATGCCATACTCAAGGTGAAGTCCCATGCGCAGGACGCAGTGGCTCAGGGCGATGGGGTACTGGCGGTGTCTATTGACATCGCCAACGCCTTTAACTCCTTGCCCTGGCCCTGCATCAAGGAGGCACTGTTATATCATCGTGTGCCTCCATACCTGCGCCGCGTCATCGGGGCTTACCTGTCCGGGAGGTCTGTGGCCTTTCCCGCTCCAGGTGGAAGGTGGGAGGAGATGGAGGTTTCGTGCGGTGTCCCACAGGGTTCGGTTCTGGGTCCGCTCCTGTGGAACATCGGCTACGACTGGGTGCTGCGGGGCAGCACCCTTCGAGGAGTGAGCGTCGTCTGCTACGCCGCCGATACCCTCGTGTTGGCGCAGCAGAGGACGTTCCGGGAGGCGGCGGTTCTCGCCACGGCCGGAGCGGCCGTGGTGATCGGGAGGATTCGTCATCTCGGTTTGGAGGTCGCCCTCGACAAGTCCGAGGCGCTCTATTTTCATGCTCCGCGAAAGGGCCCACCAGCTGGGGCCCACATCGTCGTCGGCGGTGTTACTATAACCGTCGCGCGGAGCATGAAATACCTCGGACTTGTCCTGGATGGACGGTGGAGTTTTCGGGGCCACTTCTCCATCTTGGCCCCGAAACTCCTGAGGACAGCGGCGGCTCTGGCGCGCCTTTTGCCCAACGTCAGTGGGCCGTGCGTGTCGAGCCGTCGGCTGTACACCGGAGTGGTCAGGTCGATGGCGCTCTACGGTGCCCCCGTTTGGGCGGACGCCCTGGATCGGCAGAACGTCACCCTGCTGCGGCGTGCGCAGAGGGTGATGGCCATCCGGGTGATTCGGGGGTACTGGACCATCTCCGGTGAGGCGGCGTGCGTGCTGGCTGGAGTCCTGCCGTGGGACCTAGACGCTGTGGCTCTTGCGTCGGTCTATTGCCGGCGCAGGGAAGGTCTGGCTAAGGGGCTCGCGGCAGAGCCAGCACTGCAGGAGGAGGAGCGCAGTAGGGCGCTGGAAGTGTGGGAGTCCCGGCTGGCAACACCAACCGCCGGCCGGTCGACGATCGAGGCAGTTCGTCCGGTGCTCCGCCAGTGGTTAGCGCGGCGTCACGGCGTCCTAACCTTCCGCACCACGCAGGTACTCTCGGGGCATGGATGCTTCGGGAAATACCTGTGTGGGATCGCTGGGAGGGAGCCCGACGCTCGCTGCCACCACTGCGACGACTGCCTCGAGGAGACGGCCCAGCACACGCTGGAGGTGTGTCCAGCCTGGGCGTCTCAACGCCGCGCTTTGCGCGGCGTCGTTGGGGACGACCTCTCGCTGCCTGCCGTGTTGAAAGCCATGGTGGGCAGCGAGGCGTCGTGGGACTCGGTCGTATCCTTCTGCGATGCAGTAATGCTCGCGAAGGAGGCGGCGGAGCGGGCGAGGGAGGAATCTTCCGAACTCGCCATCCGTCGCAAACGGCCGGGTCGCCGGAGGGCGGCACACGACCGTCGCCTTCCGCCCTAACATCGGCCAGAGGGCGGTCAGAGTGGGGCTTTCTGATCGCCTACTCCCCTGGCCCGAGTAGGTGCGCGTGGTAGCTCCGCGCGCTACTCAGAGCAGGCCGTCGGGGGTGCCCACCTCCCCTTGACTCCAACGGCGAGCCTTGCTGGCACCCGCCGCCCAGGTCCGCGGACGATTGGGGCAGTGCCCGAGACCTGGGCTAGTGGCGGGTAAGGAGCACCGTCAGGTTTTTAGTGGGTAAACGGAAAGAAGAACCCACCCCGGGCGGGTATCCGTAACGGATTTTCCTGACGATAAAAAAACAAAAAAAAAAAAAAAAAAAAAAAAGAAAAGGTCCCAGAACAGGAAAACAAATATAATAATTATTTATTCCCCAAATAACTATAAAATATGTGGCCAATCCTGGCCCAGTGGCACAAGCGACTAGTAAACGACTGGTTGTGGCTTCGATTCCCACTAGAGGAGTGGAAATATTTAAAATTTCCATTTTTTTCGCTCTGGTGTCGAGGTAAAGCGCGGCGTTAAGTTCCGCCGCTTAACACGCAATGCCTCCAAATTCAGCTTAAAGTGGGGAACAGAGTATCTTAATACTAGGTTCCCTCTGCCTACCCTGTTGTGTGCGGGATACAGCGTGAAAAAAAAGACTATAAAATTATTAAACCCAAAACCATCGCGTCAGTGAAACGATGTCTCTCGTGTAAAATCAAAATTTATGTGTAAAAGTGATTTTTAAGTGTTAAAAACCTTTATATACGAGTATAATGTATATACTCATGTACATTGAATCGTTACACAGTTTTAAAACACATCGAAGTTCTAAGTCTTCCAAAGTTCTTTGCACCGCCGAAAGCGTTTCGTTGTAGAAAGTTTTATGTTCAGTAAAAATAAGTAAATGTACAGATGTGCACTTCACACCGCTCTCACCGCGAAAGAAATTCGTACTATATATATAATATTACTTGTGGGATTCCTTTCTATTTCTTTTTTGGTTGTTGTAGGCAGAGTGAACCTAGTGTTAAGACACTCCGTTTCCCACTTTCCGCCAAATTCGGAGACATTGCGTCTTAAGTGTCAGAATTTAACGGCGCAATTTGCCTCGACATCAGAGCGAAGAAAATAGAAATATTAAATACTTCCACTCCTCGAGTGGGAATCGAACCCAGTCGTTTACAGCCACGTCTGGCCTGATTTATTTTTTATATTTCACTAAAAAGATGAAAGAGGATGTAGTGTCAAGACATTCCGCTCTTTTAAGATTTTACGGACCCCAATACTAGAAAAGCTTTGATTTTGATTTAGATGGTCTACATTACTTTATTAAAATTTATATTCGTCATTATGGTAATGTAGTCCATTCCCGTCATTTTAAGACCTAAACCGTATAAAAATTTTGAATGTGACAGAATTCGAATCTACGGTTAACCGGAGTTAGCTCCGGCTACGTCAAGATTCTTAAAAGCTTATTACAACTTTGTGGAACGTAGTATTGTACATAAATTATAATTTTGTGTAAAATTTAAATGCAGCGGGATTCGAATCTGCGCCTTTTGGAAGCCGTCCGATTTTATGCTTTTTCAAAAAATCTTTTCCATATGCTAAGTAAGTTTAAAAACTTTCTGATTGAGCGCAAGAAACACACTGAAATTATATTTTCCAAATCAACAATTACAGATTTATAATATAAAAAAAAGCTCAAAACAGAACCTTAAAACGCTAATGGAATATTCGGAATGCATCAAACTTTTAAGTGGCGTCGTTTGTATTCCGAGGTTTAAATATACGATAACAATTGTACTTGAGCTCTGAGGACCTCCACACATCCTTTATTTAACGGCATTTTGTATGGAACGTGAGGGGCTAAGTTAAATTGGTTATGTACGAACGCAAAAACAATTCCTTTCACGACTTATTCAGGGTTTTAATTGAAAATGAGTTTAGTTTTAAGTCTTTCAAAGCTTTAGATAAAAGTTTTTCAAGTAAGTTTATTTAAAATATATTTAGAGGTAGATTTTTTCAGCAGGAGTTAGTAACTAAAAAATTAAATGTTTATAATTACATATGTATAAATAGTAAATTTTAACTTTGGCTGTAGTTCCGATGGTTGTAGGTTCGATTTCTGAACAAAATAGTTTTATAATTAATAAAGTTCCATTTTATCTTTGTCATAAAATATCATATTTTTTTACAAATCCCAGCGTCAGATTTCGCAGGTCTGTAGTGAATTATGCATCACTTCCATCACTTTCTTTGATAAAGCTGCTTTATAGTTTTTTACGTAACATGGTACTTGCAAAGCATTTAGTGTTAAGACGCTGCGTTCCCCCCGTTTCGCCTGTAATTGAGACATTTATATACATACTACTTATTAACAATAACTGGTAGACATATTACTTATTAACTGGTAGAACTTAACGCAGCCCTTAGTCGGTACATTCATTTCACCAAGTGAGAATCAAACTCACAGCCCACCATTTAGTCATTTATATAGACAAAATAAGATATCTAAAGCATTCTACAGTATTGTACAAACTACTCAAGTAACAGAATACTTGTTAACTAATATCTGTGAAATTGGTTCTCAGTTTAATTTAATCGATATTGAGCGAGCTATTACCAAATAATGTAGTGTATAATAACTAGATATTGACTCTAAGTTATTAGTGAATTCAAGTGTTCTATCTACCTTTCCTTGTATAGAATAGTTGTAAGTGTATTATTTATTGTAAGATTGTGAGACCTTTGTAGGAGAGTGTCTGATTGTATTTTTTAGCGTCACGTTGTATCCCGCACACAGGGTAGACAGAGGGAACCTAGTGTTAGGACACTCCGTTCCCCACTTTCCGCTGAATATTGGAGGTTAAGTGGCGTAACTTAACGCCGCACCTTGCCTCGACATCAGAAACCGCGAGAAAAATAGAAATATGAATTATTCTACTCCTTCGGTGGGAATTATTTCTACTCCTCCAGTGGGAATCGAACCCACAACCAGTCGCTTTACAGTCTCAATTTGTGCCTCTGCGCCACCAGTGGCCTCAAGGCGCCTGGAGAAATGATCATATTTTTTATTGTCCGAGAGGGTATCGCACCTTCAACTAGTCGTATTAGTACTGAAATATACACCCATGGGACCGCGATGGCCTTTTAAAATATGGTAAATAGTATATATTGAATAAAATATATTAAAAGCATATATATGTTAATGTATATAGCCTCGTTCTATACTATTGAGGCTATCGTGGCGTAATGGGACCGCGTCTGTTGGTCTGTTTAAATGCGATAGATTTGGGTTCGATTCCCCACAGTGATTATACTTAAATTATTTTTGTTTCAACAATTCGGCAAGATATAAGTGCGGCGTTAAGTTCCACCACATAAATCAATGCTCAATATCGAACGTAAAGTGAAAAATTGAGTGTCTAAGCCCCTAGTTTCTTTTGACTATCATTTTTTACAGTCACTGTAGTGTTTGTATCTATTAAATAGATATGTAGCATTGTCTCATGTACACCAGTATTGAGTAGTGGGGAAAAGTGGCAGTCTTGTGACAGACGTCGTGGACGGTGGACGTGCGCCTGCGCTGCTGCGGTACTGGTGTAGTGGTGAGCCAGTGGTATTCCTGTTCCGTTTAGGTCGTGCGTATATCATTTGTAGACGGCCATACACTACAAATGGCGACGAGGATAAAGGTAAAAAAGTAATTATTAAAAAAAAAAGAAAGGAGGGTAGAAGTTAATAAAATGATTAGAGATAATGAAAAATATCTAATTATATCTTACTTCTTATTACAATAAACAAGAAATAAATATATTATTAAATGTAATCAGAAAATGTAACCCTACGTACTTTTTATTATAATTATTATTAATGTCAGCTAGATTATATAACTATATACGAGTACAAAGATCGCAAACAAGACGGTATTTGATTTGGTTTGCATTTAGTAAAGTTATCGTAGATCTAACTTACTTATTAAATGATATTAACAATAATACAAAAATACACTATATTAAAGTTTTAAGGGGAAGTGCTGCAGAAATTAATTCAATATTAATTCTTCAAAAAAGAGCCGTAAGATCCATTTATAATATAAGAGCCAGAGATTCTTTGCGAGATGTTTTTAAAGACATAGGTATACTTACAGTCGCCTCACAGTATATATACTATAATATTTTATTTATCCGACAACATGTTCTGTGCTTTGCTAAAAACAGTGACATACATACTATAGGAACAAGAAATAAAAATAAACTTGTAACGCCACGTTATCGTCTCCAAAAGGTAAATAAATCTTTTATGGGTCGGAGTATACGCATATATAATAAAATTCCACAGCTTGTTTTATATTTACCACTAGAGAAATTCAAAATATTTGTAAAAAATACTTTAATAAGTAAAGCTTCTTACTCTGTAGAAGAGTATTTAAAGGATAAAAATGCGTGGGATTAATCTGAATAAGTCCAATGCCGGTTAGCTAACATTGTATCAAATAATAAAATTGTAATTTATATATTTGAAAAGAGCAACTGTTGAGTTTCTGGCCGGCTCTTCTCAGCAGAACTGCCTTCCGAGTCGGTGGTAGCTTTATGTATATTTGCCGATTCAAAAGTGCTTTCAAAAGTCTATTTGAATAAAGATATTTTGAATTTGAATTTGAATTTAATCTTTTATGTATCTTAATGTAACATAGAATTGTCCAACAATTCTTTATTTAAAAAATATACAGTATTGGTTGGAAATAAGAGATTATTTGATTTGCCTGTAGTAAAGTTAGCGAAGAACTAACTTATTAAATATTAATACAAAATTATTAAAATTGTAATATTTTATAAATGTCAATATAACATAGACTTGTATTGTTCAACAGTTCCCTATTTCAAAAAAAAAACATATGATTTGTATTGCAATATGGTTTAGAACGCTGGTTACAGGATATATATACATAATATCATTTTATGTAATATTTGATATTACGTTTATTTACTTCACCATTATGTGTGTCTAATTGTAATTCATTTTTATGTATAACTAGTGGACCTTTCTTTGGTTGGTTAAATAATTGTTTTTCGATTTGGTCAAATAAGATCGATGATTTCATGACGTCGTCACACAAATGGATGATCCATATCGTTAAACGACAACTTATAACTTATCATTGATCATCCAACGTCATGGTCTGGCCAGGTGACAATTAGTAATGTACTAATATGCGACCTTTTCATATTATCGTGATGTCGTCAACTTTATGATGTAACTACGAGACGTACACTAAGTGTATAACTGAATGTCACTATGTCAGAGTTTTGACAATATGTTAAATTATCACAATATTCCGTCTCATTCGCACGATTAAGATTTTTAAAGAAAATTATCATTATAATATTAAAATATTATGGGATAAAAAGTATCCTATCTTTTAAGTTGGACCAAACAATAGATACCTACAAAATTTCACTAAAATTGGTTAAGTAGTTTAAGCGTCAATCGCGGACAACCAACGTGACACGTAATTTATATATATTAAGACTAGCAGTGCTTACAACTTCGTCCGCGTGGAATTATAAAATGTATAATTCTAAAATACAAATAGCCTTGCTTGTTACATCAGTTATCTGCCAGTAAAACTGTGGTGGATGTACCTATTGTGTATACATATGTTTGGTGAAAAGCGGTTATTTTGATATTGCAGACGGACGCTCCAATTTGATTTATTAATATACATTACTTTTACATGTCCCATTCTACTAATTATTATATTTACTTTCTCCATTCTACTAATGTTAATAAATTGAAATTTTATTTAAAAAGATTTATTATAGTATAGATAATAAAATGTAAAACAAACATATTAAAAATAAAAAAAACATATTATAAAAAAAACATATTATATGACTCATATTACAGATATTTTAATATTTTATATTAAAATGTTTATAAACTTGAATTTGGTTCTGTTGGAATCATAGGGCATAATTAAAATTAAGTAAGTATTCATATGAAGTATTAAATACGTAATAAAGTTTATTAAATTACATTATTTATATCAAGTAATAGGTTTGGACACAGTTTGTATACTTTTATTTAATTTGAAGTTCTATCTTTTCCATTAAATTGGAATTACTCATCGGAATTCCATTAAATTGGAATAACTCATCGGAATTCCATTAAATAGGAATTACTCAACGGAATTCCATTAAATTGGAATTACTTATCGGAATTCCATTGAATTGGAATTATTCGCCAGACTTCCATTAAATTGGAAGTAGGGGATTCCATTAAATTGGAATTATGTATTCCATTAAATTGGAATTATTCGGCGAACTTCCATTAAATTGGAAGCGTGGAATTCCATTAAATTGGAATTATGGTATTCCATTAAATTGGAATTAAGGTATTCCATTAAATTGGAATTATTCGACGAACTTCCATTAAATTGGAATTATTCGACGAACTTTCATTAAATTGGAAGTGTGGGATTTCTTTAAATTGTAATTATTCGTCTGGTTTCTATTGGAGTTCTATAGAATTCTTATCATCACAAACTATTTAAGGCTATGGCGAGTCAGCTGCCTCCACCAGGAAAATTAGACCTGGAAGGTGATGGTACACTAGTGTGAATCGGTATCTACAAATATATTTAGAAGTCGCTGATATTGCTAGGCTTATTAAGAAGCTACACTGCGTCCTTGGTTGGACTGCGTTCAAGAAATGTTATATAATATAACGAGAGCAAGTAGAGTATCAATAGATTATCTTGATGTTTTGAGGTCGCTATTTGTATATTAAACAATGACTTCCACCTGGAACAAAACAGGACTTGTAGGAGGCAATTATTCAACCTCATGATATGAGAAGGGAAAAGTTTTGGAAAATTCTTCATAAACTTAGGAAAAGTTAAGCTGGAAAACGTAAATACGAGAAACAATGTGAGGAACATATAATTAATAAAATTATTGGAAATATCAGTCAAAGATTAGAAAAAACTTTGAAGATGGGCGATGAAATAACATTGGATAAAGGTATTACAATTGCTAATAATTTAAAAGTTGTTATTTATTAGGAAGATACATATAAGCAAAAAAATACTATAAGCGACAACAGAGAGAAATACACTAAATTGTCTTAAAAATTAATAAGTTTAATATATACAACTGACGATGCAACAATCAAATGTAAAATAGGGGGACTATATTTAAAAATGATAACCAACTCTTTATGCAAGATAAACTTATTAACTGACAGACCTTAGGAATATCTAAAGAAAAACAAAGTAATTGGCTACAATGAAGAAGGAAAAATCAATTAAATATTACTCGTATATGGAAATAAAACGCTATCGTTAATATAGAGTAATAAAGAAGTCATTTGAAGCAATAATAAAAATAAACGAAAAGGAGAAATGCAATACTATAAAAATACATTACCTAGGACATATAAATCACGAAATATATTAGGAAAACATATAGCAATACACAGTTAGAGGTATTGAATTTGGGTGTAAATATAAACAATTTAAAAATGGGAATAAATATACTTAAATTTAAATAGAATTTCGTACGAAGCCTATTACAATCAGAAGCCTATTAAAATCAGACTGAATAAAATCAGTTATACAATCATATAGAAGAATACCAATACCGAAGAATAAATAACTAAAAAAAAAAAAAATAAAAGATAGAAGACGTACACGAACCATCACTATGGGTATCCCATTATGCATTGCTATGCGTTATACAAGCGCAGCTATTCCACGTGTAAATCACCGCCTACCTTGCATGGAAAATTTGTTACCTAAAATTATAAAACACAATATTTCTCGAAGATTGATATATTATTTATATTTTGCTTTCTATCAGATAGAGCTTTATCCTAATTTGAGATATTTAACTACAATTATAACAACAAGTGGTTTATACAGATAAAAAACTATTTATATTCGGAGTTATGTGTCCTGAGCTTTCAAAAAAAAAAAAAAAAAATGTCGGAAAATGCTCATAAAGTGGGAAAGGTTACAAATTCTATTGTCGATATATTTGGGGAATCAATGAGAAAGAGGCAGGTCTTACTATAAGAAGTGAAGGCAAGCTATGTGTTATTAAATCAAATTTAATGAATTTACAAAACGCAGATAATTAACTATTTTGAATATGAATGAAAATTAAGATATGAATAGAATTTATGACCTGAATGAGCAAAATCACTCTGCAAATATTTATCTGAACTTAGAGTACCAAAAACATTAGATGAGTTGCAAAGTTTCTAGGATTAGCAAGCTACATAAATAAATAAATGGATCCTTAATTTGGCTGCCATAACAAAGACTCTTAAAGAAATACTGAGACAGAAACTAAGAGGAAAAGCTAATATTGGGAGATACTGGTATAGTAATAAAGATCGAATAATAATCGACTCCAGAAAGGGGTTTGGAACTTAATACTGTAAGAAATGGAATTTGTAACTTTATGAGTGTGTATCAATGTGAATATGTAAAGCAGTACAAGCATATTAAGATAATTTTATAAATATGAAAATATACTTTTAAAAGAAAATAATTATTTTAAAAGGAATCATTTGCAAGCTCCTATAAAACGCAGTGAACTCCTTCTGAACCGTGGACAGATATTGAATAAATCTATTTATTGAGGCATTATTATGTACTGATTATATTTTGTTACTATTGACTGTTATAATTGCTATAAAGAAATTAAAATTACAAAAACCATAATGAGTGCACATATTATAAAAAAAAAAAAAAATGGAAGAAATTTTTACTAGGCTAGCCTACTTACTTACAATCCACTATAGCTGTCAGCAACGAGGTTGGCGATTTTGGTAAAACTTTCAATACTATACTCTTCAATACTGTGCCATATTGGCCAAATGAATGGAGGAGCGTCAAAACGGGGACACATTGAAGAGGTTACAGATAAGTAAAAGAGGAAAAGAATATGAAACTAGCAATATATGGATATCTGATAATGTACAACTACATTCCTCATTCTGTTACAACTCCGTCTGAACTTTATTTTAGAGCAATGAACAGGAATAAAATATCGATGACAAGAGAGATGAATCCCTCAGAGAATAACGGTGAAATAAGAATTAAAAAAAAAATCGGCAAAAAGAAAAGGAAACGAATATAGGGACAAAAAGAGAGAAGGAAAACGTGGAGTTTGAAGAAAAGGAGAAGGTATGGGTTAAGGAAATTGATAAAACTAGGAACTTATAAGTATGCTTGATGTCACAACACATGTGGTGATTAAGGACAAGGATTGAGAAGAAATGTGATTTATTTAAAGCGGGTGGAAAGACAATGGAAGACAGTGGAAGAAGGGAATGATTTAAATTAAGATGATATAAAAGAAAAATAAATACTTCAAATAAATATTATGAGCGAGAAATAATATAATAGGTATATTAATTGATAATTATAAATTCTGTATATTTACAATAAATAAAAATATATAAAAAGGAAGGGATGTAGTGTTTGTATCTATTAAATAGATATGTAGCATTGTCTCATGTACACCAGTATTGAGTAGTGGGGAAAAGTGGGAGTCTTGTGACAGACGTCGTGGACGGTGGACGTGCGCCTGCGCTGCTGCGGTACTGGTGTAGTGGTGAGCCAGTGGTATTCCTGTTCCGTTTAGGTCGTGCGTATATCATTTGTAGACGGCCATACACTACAGTGAAAAAGCGTTAAGCCACAAAATATATGTTATTTATACCATAAACATATACCAAAGTAATGTAATTCTATTTCAAGTGTCACGAACATCCAACAAAGTCGCAAGTTGCGGCTAACTCGGTAAGGTTTCCTTACGGGCTCGTTTTAATTGTACCACCCACAACACGTGTAAGCAAAGTTGACGGTAAACTTCAAACGTATTCTTGCTAAGTATCAAATAAACCAACTTAAAACTTTTATATTTGCTCTTAGTTCGGGTTAAGTGTTAAATATACATATGTATTTGGTCTTATCGTTTTTAATAATGATAGCTCCACGCTGTATCCCGAACACAACAGGGTAGGCAGAGAGGTCCTAGTGTTAAGACACTCTGTTCCCCACTTTCCGTCGAATTCGGAGGCTTGCGTTAACACGCAAGCCTCCGAATTCACAAGCCTCCACTTAACAGTGGCGGAACTTAACGCCGCGCTTTACTTCGACACTAGAGCGAAGAATATGGAAATATAATTTCCACTCCTCGAGCGGGAATCGAACCCACAACCAGTCGTTTACAGTCACACGCTTGTGCCACTGGGCCACGACTGGCCACACTGTTTAATAATAGAAGGTTGTAGATTTGATTTATTAGAGAATGTTTATTATAATAATAAAATAACTTTACGCTTTGCGTCACGTAATGAGTAGAATTGTCATAAATAACCAAGTGGTAAGACACTCCGTTACCCTCTCACACACTACACTTTCCCTTGGATATTGAGATGTTGAGCGCTGAATGGTGGAATTCACTTGCTCATGGGTTCGATCCCGCCTCTAGAATCAATCAATCAATCAATCATGTCGTAATAATTATTATACATAAATTATATTAATTAATCATTCTGGTAAGTTAAAAATACACAGTGTTTCGAAATTGAGTATAGAGAGTTCTCTCTGCATATCCTGCTATGAAAAAAGGGTATGTGGCCAGTCGTGGCCCAGTGGCACAAGTGTGTGACTGTAAACGACTGGTTGTGGGTTCGATTCCCACTCAAGGAATGGAAATATTTTATATTTCCATTTTCTTCGCTCTGGTGTCGAGGTAAAGCGCGGCGTTAAGTTCCGCCACTTAACACGCAATGCCTCCGAATTCGGCGGAAAGTGGGGAACAGAGTATCTTAACACTAGGTTCCCTCTGCCTACCCTGCTGTGTGCGGGATATAGCGTGAAGCTGAAAAAAACGGTAACTGAAAAACCTAAAAAAACATCCATCAATATTACCGTTTTTATTGTAATTATAATTACAAAAATTAGAAAACTAACTTAACTAGATAATTTGACTATATAATACATGCGATGGTCGAGGATTTGATTTCCACTTGGTAAACGTTTATACTTTAAATAATTCATAAACTATGGTTTTTTAATCAGTTCTAATCTAGAATGTTCAGATAAGGAAATCCCTAATTCATCAACAGACACACAAAGCGTTACGCTTTTACATACTTCACTTGCCATTTGACATTGAGCCGTTGATTATTGAATAGTGGAACTCAACGCCGTGCATTGTCTTCCTACATCGAACTAAAAAAAGAAGTTACTTCTCTGATCTCCCTTTCCACATCAATATCAATATAGAACAGCTGAGGTCACTCAATGCAGCTGCATTATATGCCATAATTTTATGACCAATATAAACTACTTTATGCGGTCGTTAGTAGATTAAATTTAAAATTTTCATATAACAACATGTTATTTACGATCTTTTCCAATTACTTAATAGCTCATTCGCTATTGGTCTTTCTCTGCCAAATAGTCAGCTTTTTACACAAAACTGCAGCATAATTTCGCGTTGCGGTAACGATGTAGCGCTCCACTTTAGTTTAGAGCCTAAATAAATCACTTGAATTGTTGAATGTGCGTGAAAAGCCGTGGACTTTGTGAACTGATTAAGTTAGGAACGAAAGCGGGAGCGGAAGCGGATAACTGTGAATTCATTTACTTAAATTTAACTGTCAAAATAGACTGAAGCTAAAATTTACAGTTCAATAGTTAGCTATACTGACTCCTTATTTCAAGAATGATTGTCAGTTTTTAACCCTATTTTCCAGCGTAGCAGGACAGGCAGATAGAAGCTAGTATCAAGAATCTGTTGTCCAAGGCATTATGAGTTAAATGGAGGAACTCAACGTCACGTTTTGTATTGCTATTTAAGAAGAATATAAACAGAGAACAGATTCAGGGTAATATATATTTTTTTTTTAGCTTTACGCTGTAGTATCCCGCACACAGCAGGGTAGGCAGAGGAAACCTTGTATTAAGGCACTCCGTTCTGCACTTTCCGCCGAATTCGGTGGCATTACGTGTTAACTGGCGGAACTTAACGTTGCGCTTTGCCTCTGATACCAGAACAAAGGAAATGTAAATATTAAATATTTCCACTCCTCGAGTCGGAATCAAACACACAACCAGTCGTTTACAGTCACATGCTCCTGCCACTGGGCCACGACTGGCCCCACCTACTGGCTGGCCACACCAAATATAGTCATAGCCTCAAATGGGTATCAAACTTATAACCAATCACGATTACAATCAGACGCTATCCCATTGCACCACATATATAAATCATTGCACCACAATATGCCTACCATACCAACATAAACCAGTTAAAAATAAATGAAAACATCGCAACTTGCACCACTCGTGGCTGCGCTATGCAAGCCGCGGCCGATCCCATTTGTTAACTTTACGCTGAACTATTTGGACGATTCACTACGCGCTCTCCGACCCGTCTCCATATATCGCAATGCTTGATTGAATATTGGCTTTGTTTAGATAATTGTATGTAGGGATATGTATGTCTGTATTGTAGAGCTTCACGGGTTATTCCGCTTAGGAAGGTTGTCAGAGATAACCCAGTGTCAGGACACTCCGTTCTCCTATATCTGTCTAAAATTGAGACATTACGTGTTAAGTCGCGGAACTTAACGCAACTTAGTATCTATAAAACGTTTTACAAGTATTGCTTGCGATATTGAGTGACTGACAGATAACGTACGGTCGAAACGACTGCGCGTAATCGAAGCTGAAGTTTGATATGTACATGTATTCCATGAGGTATGTCGGGAAACACTAAAATAGGATTTCCGAATAGAATTCCTACGGGAGCGAGAAGAATGGAATATTACTACAAAAATTGGGGGCGACAACTATTATATAATGTGGGGCCCAGTTTTAGCTCTAATTTCTGTGCGTTTGTCTTGTTAGATATGGGGTCGAGCCACGTTAGTAATTATTTCAGCTTATCGCTCAGTTAAAGTAGTCTGTATTGTTTAATTGTATTGTTTTATGTCTAAATTTGCGACAGTATATGTTAAGTGACAGCGTTTAAAGCCACATTTTTCTTACTGGAGAAACGATATACCAAGAATTAAAATTAATCATGTCCCATGTAGTGATCGAGCTTCTAATTATTATGCGCTCTATCAGATAATGTTAAAAAGGAAAAAAGGTTGTTGAAAATAGATCTCTAAGAAATGTGGGTTCAAATCATGATACGCTTAATTTTTTATAAGTTTTCTAAAAATGTTTTAATATTCTAAGTTAATGTGTGATAAATAATTTAAAAATATTTTAAAGGAAACTTAGACAGACAACGTACAGCCGAAACTTCTGCACGGAATGGAAGCAGAAATTTCATATGTATGGAGACATGGGGAGCACTAAAAGAGGATACCTGAAATTTCCACAGGTACAAAAAAAACGATATTACATAACCAAAGTTGGGAACTGTAACTAGTGTAGTATATATAGACACTAATTATAGTCCTAATTTCTGTACGCCTGTCTTGTTAGATATGGGTTTGAGCCACCTAAGTAATTATTTCTGCTTAACGCTTAGTTAAGTTAGCCTAATAGGCTTAGTTGAGAGTGTTTAATTATATTGTTTTATGTCTGAATTTGACACATTATGTGTTGACTGGCGGTGCTCAACGCCGCGTTTCGCTTACTGAAGCGGGAATATAAAAATAGCTTAAGTATAAGCATTTCACAAGCGGGAAGATTATAATCAAGCGGTATGTATCAGATACTGCGCTGCGATGATGTCAAAAAATAAAAACATTGTACTCATAACTTGTACACCATATGTTAAAATAAAGTACTGCTGAATACAAGGAATTATTATAAATTAGCCACAAATTAAGTCCCAAAATAACTACCATAAGGTTTTGAAATTTAATTTTTTTTTGAAGGAAATTCTTACCAATTTTCCTAAAACATTCAAGTCAATAGGATGTAGTATTGTTATTAGAATTATTTTAAATTACAGAACAAAATGCAGGGTTACATTCCGCCATATAACATACTAGCTGTTACGCGCGACTTCGTCCGCGTGAACCAAGATAGATCTTCATTGAGTTCCGATCCAGTTTTCCCATTTTTGAGTAATCTGAGGAACATGCGTATTAAGAACCTCCTTTTTTTGCAGTGGGTTAATAAAATGAGATGATAGTCAGATATAAATCTCCCAATTGCGTTGTTGTACGAAAAAAACCGCATCTGTGCCTTTCAAATTTGAGGGTTGCCTTCGATTTCTCCAGGATTCCATCATCAGATCCTGATCTCCTTACACCACCGTCCACCATCTTCGAACGTACATAAAAGAACCTCTTTTTTTATGTCAGTTAAAAATCCCTATAAATTTTAGCTTATTATGTTAAAATAATAAAATCCGTTCAGTAGTTTTTGCGTCAAAGAGTAACAAACAGACACACATCCGTACAAACTTTCGCATTTATAATATTAGTAAGATGTTGACTCGAATTTACTTGGACTGTTTCATGCCCAGATTCTTTGTTTTATTTATATCTACCTACCTTTTCATACGAGGAAGAGAAAACCCGCATAAACTAAAATAAGCGGAATATGTGTTAAACGACAATATTATTAGAAAAAATTTAGAAAAAATTAAAAATTTATTAATATAAAATTAAAACTTTTCGGGGGGAAAATATAGACATGCAACAATCCCCCGAAAAGCTTTGTCAGAAAGAACCTAGTATCATGACACTAGGTTTCTGCCATGTTTACTGCTAGACGCTGTCCAATTGGTTAAAGTCAAATAATGGAGGCATATACATACGAGTATAGGGGCCAGTCGTAGCGCAGTGGCACAGGCGTGTGACTGTAAAACGACTGGTTATGGGTTTGATTCCCACTCAAGGGGTGGAAATATTTAATATTTCAATTTTCTTCGCTCTGGTGCCGAGGTAAATCGCGGCGTTATGTTCCGCCACTTAACTCGCAATGCCTCCGAATTCAGCGAAAAGTGGGGAACGGAGTGTCTTTACATTAGGTTCCCTCTGCCTGCCCTGCTGTGTGCGGGATACAGCGTGAAGCTAAAAAATATATGAAGGCATTCATATACATATATACAGATTTGGTGTTTAATTTCAATGGTGCATTTAGTGTGGCTTGATTTGTTTCCAAAATCTTGATAAACGGCCGGCGGTTTGGATAGCAATTGTATATTTTACTATACTATAAATTATTATCATCCAATACGTTAAGTGTCTCTGTGGATAGATAAATTTAGATTTTACCATTTGTTTATTTGAGGCCATCATGGTGCAGTAGGATTTAAATGGAAATTATTATATTAAAAATATTTCTCGACTTTGATACCTATGACCAAGCGCGGCGTTGAGATCCGCCGCTCAATACTATCTTTCTTTTTTTTTTAGTTTCACGCTGTATCCTGCACAGAACAGGGTAGGCAGAGGGAACCTAGTATTAAGATACTCCGTTCCCCACTTTCCGCCGAATTCGGAGGCATTGTGTGTAAAGTGGCGGAACTTAACGCCGCGCTTTACCTTGACAGGACAGCGAAGCAAATGGAAATTTTAAATATTTCCACTCCTCGAGTGGGAATCGAACCCATAACCAGTCGACGTTTACAGTTTACAGTCCACGCTTGTGCCACTGCGCCACGACAGGCCACAATACTTAATCTTCTTTTGAAATAAATAATTGCACACATTTTAACTTTTAAAAAGCATTATTCATACATTTAACATATGGAGAACATTTTTAGAAAATAAATTATTATTGTTGTATCGAATTCGAAGTGACATAAGATTTTCGAAGTAGCTGGATTATGAGACAGGACGATGGGAAATAGGTGCGGATTCAAGTCTTGCTACGTTCAAAATTTTAATATTTTTTCTGAAAATGTTTATATTTCTAGTTAATTATTTTTCTTAATCGTACGGACCTGTAGGAATAGTCGTGTACATACTTATACTTAGGTACATTTTAGTAAGCTTAAAACAAATCTTCCTTATATTATTTAACACTCATTTATTGACTTACTATAGAATACGATTTATAATCAAACCAGCGGCCCCCTCGCAGCTTCGCCGCGTGAGCTATATAGCTGTTTCTTTATATTGCAACCCTCGGAGATAGATTGTTGAAAAGTAAAGTAGCCTATGTTCAACCTTGGATTATCAACTATATTCATGCCAAAATTCATCGACAAATCGGTCATGCTGTGTAGATTTTTCATATAAACTTTCATCCCCTATTTCAACTCTTTAGAGGTGTATTTTTGATATTTACTATTTTCATTCTAAATTTCTTCTAAATCAGACCGGTAGTAGCCGTGAAAGCGTGACAGACAAACAGACAGACATTCGCATTTATAATGTAGGTATGGACGTACTACGACTCGTACATTAAAATATTATTTCAAACTAAATGAAGCGCATTTCCACGTTTCAAAGTAAAATAAGCATATTATAGCATAGAAGATGAATAGGTGGCAAATTATAGAAGCCATCTGACTGCAACGATACTGAGAATCTGTTACGTACTACCATACTTATTGACAACTCTCGGAATTAGAGGATTTCTCGTAATAGGAAATGAAGATATGATTTCAACATTCTCTACTGTTATTTCTACTATTATTTATAAGTTTATATATTCTAAAATGATTAATTTATTGTGTTGTTAGTAGATTTTTTGAGACTTGTATTATAAGATATGAAGCTGAGAGAGAGGGGGAGAGAATTTTTTTTCACATTGTCACCCTCAAATATTAATATATATATTTTGTAATTAGAAACATTTACGTTTAGTCTTAAATTCCTCTAGTTATAAAAATGTATTCATAATAAAAATAATTTCTGTAACCAATATTCACAAAAGGATAGTTAGGACAGTTAAATGGTATACTTTATTTCTTTTTAACTTCACGCGGTATCCCACACACGGTAGGGTAGGCAGAATGAACCTAGTGTTAAGACACTCCGTTCCCCATTTTCCGCCGAATTCTGGGGGCATTGCGTGTTAAGTGGCAGAACTTAACGCTGCGCTTTACCTTTAAACCAGAGTGGAGAAAATGAAAATATTAAGTACATCCATTTCTCGAATAGGAGTCGAACCCACACCATTCACGTTTTTGTTTGAAATAAATAATTGCATTAACCGAAATTCACAAAATGAAAGCCTGGACAGTTCAATAGTCTACTTTAATCCCTGTTAGCTGCTAATATAGCTACATTCACTACGTAAGGTGATAAAGCCCTAGATTACCACTAATAAATGCAAAGTGTACTTGACACCTTCATTTTATGCCCCCGATTATGCTAAATGCGTGACCTGGCTTTACTCTACGAGAAATATTGGTGGTTTAAGCGGTTTTCAAGTATAAGCGTGTTTTTGGTAGTTCAAATTTATGAAATTAGACGTAGTGATGTGATTTTTTGTGTAAGAAAGGTCATTTACATAGCGGGACTCAAAGCTCTAGGAAATCTTTTAGAATTTTTGTTCCCCAAGAAATTACTGTAGGCTTGTTACAACTGATTTTTGTTTTTACCTCTACTCGTATAGACAGATACAAATTACTGCCATCTAAATATTTTAAAACAGTTTCCTAAATCTAGAATTTTATATATTTTTATTATAAATAAAATAAATAAAAAATAAATAAATAAAAAAATAAAAAAAAATTATTATTATATTATGTACAAGGTCAAAATACACTTAGGACTTAGCACCTGGCTATCGTAAACAAGTCTTTTACAAGTCGAATAAAATCCAATCTCAATAACGCGCTGTATCGCCGTTTTGAAAGATTTTATAAACGTATAGAAAAATAGGAATAATGCGGAATTTGAACCCGCTCTTTTTGAAAACGTCCAATTGTACTGACCGCTATTATAGCCATACGTTCTACTACTGGCTATAATGAAAATAATTTCGTTGCAATTTTCAACACTTCAGGCCCAATGTTACGTGAAAAACTAATCGAATTATTCTAACATTAGTATCAATTTACAACAACAATTATATACATACATATATACCTACATATATATATATATTTATGTTTACTTAAAGTGTTTAATAAGACAAAGTCTTCTCTTATTCGCCAGTAATGTGTTAAATTTGATTTGATGGCAATCGGAATGAGGTTAACGGCAGGAAATAGGATTTTACGTGTCTTAAAAGCTTTTGGAGTATTTTCACGTAACATTATAGCGTTACTTTGTATGAATATTGTATATTAGATACGTTATGGCGTAGTGTAACAACGTTTGACTGTACGGTAGGGTTGTGGGTTCGATTTAGAGTCGGGAGAATGATTCTGTTTAAACTATTTACCACTCTCTGAAGAACGGAGTGTCTTGAGACTAAAATCTCTCTGACTGGGTCTATTATGTAAATTAGTTAATCAGTTAATTATACGGAAGTAAATATACAACATTGACGCAGTTTCACACGACACTGTCCCGTAGTGCCAGATGGACTTATAATTATAAGAAAATATAAGAAAAACAAAAATAACACATTATAAACATCCATAGATTTCTAAATATCCTTGTAATATATTTGTTACAGCTATTAAAATTACAATAATTTCCACACAAAATTAACTTACCAAACCTAATCTTTGCAAACATCAAAAATATGCATAAAATATCAAATAATGCAAGTACCCACCACTCCATAACGCCAGTACATTCATCTTAGGAAGTAAAAATGTTTATACACGAACAACCAGCACGTTAATAATTCTTAAAAAGCCGTACTTTCGCCCCTTTACGCTGTAAAGCGTCGAGCGGAAAACTCTGCTACGATTTATGTGGGAAGGGCGTAAAAAACCACCCTCTGCTCACGCATGATGTGTACTACTATATGAATGTGATTTTGTGTTTCTGTTTGTTGAAAAGTATTTAATATACAATGCTGTGTTAATTCTAAAATGTAGGTATTGTACCTATAAAGTTAAGCTATGTATAGTAAGTTTTGTTAGAATACAAAAAAAATATATTTATTAATGCAGAGATTGTACACTAAAGAAATGTATTTTTGTTTGTTGATAGTTATTTTATATAGGTTGCTGCCTTAGTCCTATAATACAAAAAAACTCGTGATAAAACCAGCAGTGTATAGTTACTTTTTGTCAAAATGTAAAAAAGAAATTTATTAATGCAGAGATTGTATACTAAATAAATGTCTTTTTATATTTTTGTTTGTTGATAGTTATTTTATATACATTACTGAGTTTGTTCTAAATTATAATTTTTTATCGTAATAAAAAATTAGCAATGTATGATTTTTTTATTAAATACGAAATCTGATATTTACTAATGCAGAGATTGTGCACTAAATAAATGTAAATTTGTTGATTTACAGTTATTTCATATACATTGCTGTGCTAATTCTTTTAAAATTCAAAAATAAATATTTATGAACGCGAAGTATAATATCAATTTTCACCTTCTACTCACGCATCATATGCACTATTACACGAATGTAATTTAAGTTTTTTTTGTTGATAGTTATTATGCATTCATTGCTGTTATAGTTATTATATAAATTTATCATGACGTTAACAAATGTAACTGTAAAATGTTCTTTTGTATTTTTGTTTGTTGAAAGTTATTTTATATACATTTTTGTTTTAGTTCCTGTGTGTAGTTATTAAAAAGTTCTAATTCAGCGATGTACGACAAGTTACATTAAAATGTAAAAAAACATTAATGTAGAGGATAAAAGCGCTTCCACCGTCAGTTTTTGCTTAATGTGTTACTACATTAGTGTCATATTGTATTGCTGTTTGTTAATAGTTATTTTATATCCATTACTGATTTATTTCTAAAATGTAAGCATTTATAGCAACGAAAATTAACAATGCATGGCAAATGTTGTTAAAATGCAAAAATAAACTTTTATGAATCCGGAGGATATCAAATTTTTCTAAGTATTAAATATTTAATTTAATTTTAATTTTAATTAGTCGACTGACTTTGATTTCAACGCGGTGGTTTTAAGTTCAATTCTATTCTATATAAGGCAAATACTAGACGTACGTTGAAATCGGCTGACGCATTATTTCGTATATATTTTTTTCAGCTTTACGCTTTTTCTATATATTAGGGTAATCAAAGAGAATCTAGTAGTGTTAAGACACTCCGTCCGATTCAACTTACAACAACAAATTCGAAATTCATATAATATTATACAATGCTATACAGAATACTTGAAGTCGTGATTTAATACAAGACATAACTCGGAACACAATACCCGTACATACGTAATTAGCAAATAATGCATAAATCATAGTATTCCATTAACATTCGCGTCATATTGCCGAGATATCAGAGAAGGGGTCGCATTACGTATGGAAATTTAATATAATATTTTTTTGTTAAGCTTCATGTTTTTTTCTAATAGTGTAGGCAAAGAGAAGACAGTGTCAAGACTCTCCGTCCTTCTTAACTCAACACTGTGGTTTGTCTTACCAGAGAGATACATATATAGATAGATGAAAATAATTGAAATATCGAATATTATCACTTTACAAGTGGGAATGGAGCCCACAATCAATTTGCCCCAACATATTTGCAATCAGGTTATATCTCTTTTTTTTTTAGCTTCACGTTGTATCCCGCACACAGTAGGGTAGGCAGAGGGAACGTAGTCTTAAGACACTCCGTTCCCCACTTTCCGCTGAATTCGGAGGCATTGCGTGTTAGGTGGCGGAACTTAACGCCGCGCTTTACGTCGGCACCAGAGCGAAGAAAATGGAAATATTAAATACTTCTAGGAGTAGAAATATTAAATATTTGAGGAGTCAAGTGGGAATCGAACCCACAACCCGTCGTTTACAGTCACACGCTTGTGCCACTGAGCCACGACTGGCCACCGCTATATCTCAGTCCCACGATAAGGAGGTAAGGCTCTCTATTTCTAGTACAATGTCTAAATTTAGGGTAGAAAGTAAATAGCACAGTGAGTGTCTTAACACTTAATTCCCAATATGGAAAAATTAAAAATGATGAAGCCGTAATATTTTATTTTTTGGTTATTTAATTACCACTTGCCAATTGGTACCAATCGTGTTTAAAGACTAATAATCTGTTCCGAATATATCAATTTAGGCCACGATTTCTCTTTCTTAAGTATTTTAAGTATTTTATATATATAGTGAAAATATGTTTTTAAAAATATTTCTTGCAACCTTTGCTTGAGAATCCCTGGACATCTAGATGAATCTTAAGATTACAAGTACATTTGAAGCGTTTACGACGTCTTTAGATAGGGATTACTGTTTGTTCGTACAATTAATTTGCCTTCATGTGGTTTGAAATGTATGTTCAATACAATATAATATATACATTGTTGATGAAGTATTAATGAAGCAGAGTAATTCCATATATAGGTAGAGGAAATAAGTACAAAACTTTTTAAATGCCAGACTAGTGTCTAAATCGACAAGAAAGAAGATATACTAAATTTACACAAAAAGCGCACACAAGCACAGTGACACAAGCGTGTGACTGTAAACGACTGGTTGTGGGTTCGATTCCCACTCGAGGAGTGGAAATATTTAATATTTCCATTTTCTTCGCTCTGGTGTCGAGGTAAAGCGCAGCGTTAAGTTCCGCCACTTAACACGCAATGCCTCCGAATTCGGCGGAAAATGGGGAATGGTGTATCTTAATACTAGGTTCCCTCTGTCTACCCTGCTGTGTGCGGGATACAGCGTGAAGGTGATGAAAAAAAAACATTCGGGGGCTTGTATTAATGCGTTTCTACAATTTCTGAAGCAGTACTAGAAATTCCTTGAAAAAAACAAGATGGTGAAGTCTATATTCCCTATTTAAATGTACACGACAGTATTTTAAACGATCTTGAAACGGCTGGTCTTCAAGGTAAAAGTCAAATATGTTTGGATTTACGATTTACATCATGGATAAATTGGTCCGTCCTCGTATACGCCATCAATAAAAACCTCTTGTTAGGTGAGGTTAGATGCTAATGCACTGATTTTTTAGTTTTCCCGCGTTCTGCTCTGGATTCTTGCGAAACAAAGTGACATTGCCTTCTGGTGTTATGTGCTTGAGAGTTCAAATATATCTGTATTTGCGGCGTTAAGTTCCGCCACTTAACAAGCAATGCCTCCGAATTCGAATTCGTCTGAAAGTGGGGAACGGAGTGTACCCTAGGTTCCCTCTGCCTACCCTGCTGTGTGCGGGATAGAGCGTGAAGCTAAGAAAAAAAATGTATTTCTTAGCCAAGATATGAAGAGTGTCAAACTAAGATGCATCCCTTGTACACACCGGTAATTTCAATACACGTCCATCCTTGATGTCGAAGATATATTCTTTAACCGATATTTCCTTTTGTTTGGGCAATGTTAGATAAGCCACAATCATAATCTAATTTACGTGTAAGTGATGTATTTACACCAGAAAGGAATTACTATTTTGTATACTATAGTATTATTATTACTTTACGTAATTATTATATATTCCTTAATACTGATCTTAAGAAATGATTCATGAACTTCAGAGATGAAGATGTAATAAATGACAATTGAATACTACCTCAGTCTACTCTCTCAGTTTATCTGTGAGCACGCACTGTTGTTAAGTATTTAAAAAAATCAGGCTTTCTAGAATGTTTTTTATATGTTCTAGTAAATTTTATAAAACCTGAAAATAATTAAGTAATTGATTCGATTAAAATAGTTCCATTTCAAATATGCACGAGAACCAAAGATCTTGTTTATTTTTTTGGTATATTTAAAATTCTATTATTATAAAAATAAGGAGCAGTAGGACGTTTGACTATAACATAACGGATAAAATCTTCACTCGTGGAAATAGTTACATTGAAATTATCTCAATTTCCCAGCTTTCGTAAAACAAAATACGGCATTGAGTGCCATTTCAAACTATAGTACTCATTTTTGTTACTAAAAATGAGAGAATAGTGTCCCAATATTAAATTACCATTACTTATTCTGTTACATACAGGTGATTGACCAAGGAAAAAGAATCTCAAAACCATCATATGCTAAACTACATTGAATATTAGTGTCCTATAAGTTACTTTAACATAATATTACGTCGACCAGATAAGACCGTAAGCGAATTTTAATGGATGCCGGTCTCAAAATGACGTATAGTTTACACAAGGGGTTTCATAGCGTAACTTTTGATTACTGCAATTGTTACCTTCATTAAATCCTTTACTTTAGACGTAGCATCATTAAAAGGGCCGACGATTTAACTTAGTTATGACTATTTAAGCTTTATATATGTAAGCTTTTAAGTTGTTAATTAACGAGAACGAAAGCTGGCATGAATAAAAGTTGATTGCGAAATAGTTGTAGAAAAGAGAGTTAACAGTCTTAAGTATGATAATTTGGTTAAATATGAAGTCTTAAATAGTGTAGTTATAAAATTATCTGCTCTGGAAAGAATGGATTTCGATTGTAAATACTTTTATTTTAAATATTTCAAAGTACTTGCCTTGTTTTTCTTTTCATTTCTTTTTTAATTTCATGTGTTTGAAATTTTATTTTGTACGTAGTCGGCTTTTTTAATATTGCTCTTTTATTTTAATTTCTTCTTGCCAAACGACACAGTTAATTGACCATATAATATATTAATGAATTAGCACAATTACACATGAAACCAGGTTTTACATATAAATTATTATTTTTTGACGTACATATCTGTCTAATAAGCATCATGGCATCAATTTAAGAACAATTAACACTGTTTGCTTTGCTAAATCTTGCTTTTATTTAATATTTACTTTTCTATTAATATTTTTATTAAAAAAAATATAACTTTACAAAAAGGAATGAATGCCTAAATATCCTTCAAATATCCAATAGCTTCCCTATATTTTTCACCATCAACAATGGCCCCACTCGCGCCCGCCGAAGACACCAGAGCGAAGAAAATGGAAATATTAAATATTTCCACTCCTCGAGTGGGAATCGAACCCACAACCAGTCGCTTACAGTCACACCCTTGTGCCACTGGGCCACGACTGGCCACAAATTTATTGTTACTGAAAATAAACCTATCCTTACTGGCTAGACGTATCACAGCTGCAACTGTGTAAAAAATATATCACATATAACATTCTAGCTAACCAAATACATTTTTTTAAAAAAAATGTCATCTAAAAAACCGCTCATAAATCTTCTCTTTCACAATATTTCAGATAATTCACTCTGCCTTGACATGCAATTTCCTTAAAAACCGACGTAAAAACGTTGATGTGACAGGTAAGTGATTATGACGCCCGCCGCCGCCGCCCGCCCGCCCTGTTGCCGTTGCGAATACAATTTGCTACGTAAGTAAAAATAATGCGGTTAGTTGTCTCGTTTTGTTTGTGTGTCACTGGGATCTTTTTCAATTTCTTTGTAAGAAAATATAGATTATTTTCTTATATAATTATAAGCTTTTTTCTCGGCGTGATACTTTGTGTGCACTTGCATTGCACGCGTTGTGGGGTAGGCAGAGGGAATCTAGTGTAAAGATGCTCCGTTCTCCGCTTTTCCTTTGAGTTTGAGACATTAGGTGTTGATTAATAGAAGTTAACTCTTCACGTTATCGAACGAGAACATGGAAATATAAATAATTTAAATAATTATTCTTTCAACGAGCACTGAACGCGTTACCCTTGGATTTACAGTCAAACGATATCTCACTACGCTACAATAACCTCAAAAGTAAATGATCTATCCGATTATAATAAAAGAACATGTATAATTTATATAACAAGCAAAAAAGCGGTGATTAACAAAATAATATCCTTAATTATGTACAAAAGTGTCCTCTTAGATAACAATTCCACAAGGCACTGTAACGCTGCTACACTTTCTGCCAGTCCTGGATTTGATCTATATGTATATGGTCCATGTGATGTCCTTTTTTCAGCTTCAGCTATATCCCGCACATAGCAGAGTAGGCAGAGGGAACCTAGTGTTGAGACACTCCGGATTCTCACTCTCCGCTGAACTCTGGAGATTACGTATTAAGTGGCGGAACTTAACGCCGCGCTTTGCCTCAACACCAGAGTTAATTGCGAGCGATTGTGCCCCTGCGCCGCGATTGGCCTCAATGTCTGGATGTCTATATCTCGGTGAAATTTTTTGACACTTCTCCGCTTTGATAGGAATATAGGCGAAGTATAGGCGAAAGGCGAAGAATTGAGTCTTGATATTTATTTACCTGTGTCTACCATGAAAATCGGTCAAGGTTGAAGGAATATAAACATTTCTTGGCCATAAGGACGATAAATAGAAGATCTTTTATGTATTGTAACATCATAAAATACGTATATAAGAAAAGATTTGATTGACCTTCGAAAACAATATCTCTACTAGATAAAGGTCACGTACGAAGTGTGGGAATCCCCTCGAGGGAATCTATGAAGAGATTGATAACAGCGGATAAAAGATCTTCTCCCAAGATCTACACTAAGGATAATAAGTTACTAAGTGAAAAAACACTGTTAATATCTTTTTTATTTATTTTATGTGGCCAGTCGTGGCCCAGTGGCACAAGAGTGTGACTGTAAACGACTGGTTGTGGGTTCGATTCCCACTCGAGGAGTGGAAATTATATTTCCAATATCTTCGCTCTGGTGTCGAGGTAAAGAGCGGCGTTAAGTTCTTAACACGCAAGCCTCCGATTCGGCGGAAAGTGGGGAACGGAGTGTCTTAACACTAGGTTCCCTCTGCCTACCCTGCTGTGTGCGGGATATAGCGTGAAGCTATTTAATTTAATTTTTAATTTATTTTTTTTATCTGTAGTAGGGGTTACTGTCAAACTGTCTTTTTTTTAAATATTTTAATTTGACGGTCTGAATATATAAATTGATAAGTGGCGGGTCTGAACGCCGCGCTGTGTCTTACTAGGGGAGGAAAATGGGAATAATATAATTACTCCTTCCGATGAGGATCGAACTCACAACCTTCGTGCTTACAGTCAAAAGCTGTCCGACTGCGCCACGAAAACTAACTTAATAGCCCTGTATACGAAAATCAATTAAATTCCTTTTTAGCTAAATGCTATATTTTACTAAGGATTTTTTTTTCTACTTTAGTAGTATATGTTAAGTATTTCAATGGCTTATTTTAGTATTCTTTTGACTATATTCATAGTTTTGTCGAACAGAATACAAATTGTTAAATATATTTCAAAACTAGGATCTTTTAACATAATTGCTGCATATTCTATAATTTCATATATAAATTATTATTATGATTACAGTTTTACCATTTCCCCGCATATAAGAGTACACCAAGAATCTAATTTAGAGACACTTCGTTATCTACTTTCCCACTGAAATCGAAATATTGCGTGTTGAGTCTCACTACTAGGGCGTAGAAATGAAATTAATTTAAATTAAAAATAATTAAAATATATCCCGCACACAGCAGGATAGGCAGAGGGAACCTAGTGTTAAGACACTCCGTTCCCCACTTTCCGCCGAATTCGGAGGCATTGCGTGTTAAGTGGCGGAACTTAACGCCGCGCTTTTTTGTTGTAGCTGATACGTCTTCCCTAAAGAAAAAATTAATTTAAAAGTAATCATTTCTCTGAATGGGAATCGAACTCATAACCAATTGCGTTCACAGTCAGGCAGTATTCACTGCGCCAAGACGACCTTTTATTTAGTTATCAAGTTATTTTTATTATATGTCTTTTACGACAAATACAATTTTATTGCTTGGACCACAAATAAACTAATATTTGGACGCGACTGATGGAGCACCACAACTTCCCATTGTTTGTATTATAATTATATTTAGATTACGTATGCGTGCACGAACGAAAAATTGCCTTCTTTCAGGTTTTTGTATGTATACCAGCATGATGTAGTGTGACAACGTCTGACTGTATACGCGATTGCCAAGGGTTCGATTTACGTTTGGGGAATGATTATATCTGTTTTGGGGAATGTTTAATCGCTTCTTTACTTTGATAAACAAAATAAGGCACGGCGTTGAGATCTGCCATACTATACGCTAGGTCTCGAAGTCGACTAGAAAACGGAAAATGTAAAACCTACTACAAGCTATATCTATTTACCCGGTCTTATGCGGGAAAAATCGAGCCAGCAAAGCAAAGAAGATTTCATCGTGTGTTAAGTAGCGGAAATTAACTATATAGTTTTGTTTTACTACAGCAGAGAAATAAAATAAATATAAATGTAATCATTCCCTCGAACAAGAATCGAACCCACTAACAATAAAGCATTTTTAAGTAAAACTTTCTCATAAACAATAGAAAAGTTTCATATAAAAATCACTGAATAAGTAAAATTGTATAAAAGGTGTCGTCTTAAACAAAATCAATAATGAAAACGATGAATCGCATTTCATAAAATTCCAAAGGGGAAGAAAAATTAAAAGGCTCCGCGTTCCGGACGCTGACTCGGGAATAGTCGTGAGGGAATTCCAGACTTTATTAAATTCAGCGGAAAATAATTTAGGTTCTGGTACATTTTGCGTATGATGTGGAACAAAAATTATATTTTACGTTTAAATGTGGTTTTATAATGGTTTTACGTGTTTCTATTAATGTGAGAGATGCATATAGACTATAGGGGCCAGTCGTGGCGCAGTGGCTCAAGCGTGTGACTGTAAACGACTGGTTGTGGGTTCGATTCCCACTTGAGCACAGGAAATATTTCCATTTCCTTCGCTCTGGAATCCAGGCAAAGCGCGGTGTTAAGTTCCGTCACTTAAGATGCAATGTCTCCGATTTCGACGGAAAGTGGGAAACAGAGTGTCTTAACACTAGGTTCCCTCTGCCTACCCTGCTATGTGCGGGATACAGCGTGAAGCTAAAAAAAAGGTAAACGTAAGGTAAGGTATTGAAATTTCACTCGTTGACGCTTAATTTACATTCATACAATGAATACGTTTACTTTACTTTCCGCCCAACCATTTTTACTCAGATTCATTTCAAATACGCTGCGACATTCGTCTAAAAAAAATTGACATTTTCTGTCGATACCATTCGTTGTCGGATTCCCAAATATTGAACTGTCACGTAATAGTTAGAGCATTAACTTAGTACATACATATAATATTGTGCTTAGATATAGTTCGACTTCCTTCATGACAATGATCGCGGGTTCGATTTCCTTTTAAATAGATACTGGTGGTAATGACCCCAGAAACATATATAAACTTATGCGCCAGCATCTCTACTTCAAAGTATAGATTTTTCTATTTATATATGGATATAATAAGGTTTTTATTTGAACTTCATGCTTTTTTACCCGCGACGGAACGGCGACTGTATATGTGTTTGGGGTGAGAGGTTGTTTGTTTGTTTGTTTGTTTGTTTGTTTGTTTGTGTGTTTGTGCAAATTACTATGTCAATTATTTCCAAAACTATAAGTCCGATTTTAATACGGTTTTCTATGATAGGTTAAGGTTCAATTGGCGTATGTTCTTAGATATGTCTTATTGCCTTAACTCACCAGGGGGCGCTGCAGTAAGCATTTTACGTGAAAACGAATGTTTTCAATTATCTCAAAAAATAATACTTTGATTTCGATACGATTTTCAGTGATAGATTCAAGTTTAATTGGTGAATGTTCTTAGATATGTTTTATCGTGTCAAACCACCAGGGGGCGCTGCAGTAAGCGTTTGTTTGTACTTTTTTTGTATTTATTTGTCTAAAACCGAAACTACTGATCCGATTGAAAAGAATTTTCAGAAAAAGATTCAGCTTTGCTTGATGTATATTTTAAGATTTTTCTTTTTTTGTTACGGGGAAAACTCACCAGGGGGCGCTGCACTAAACATTTGTTTATGCAGAGCAAAAACTACTAGTTCAATTTAGATGAAACTTTCAAAGATAGGTTCAGACTTAATTGGTGCATCTTTTCATATATGCGTTATGGTGACCACTCATCAGGGGGCGCTGTAGTAAGCATTGGTTTGAGTTTTTTTGTGTAAAACCAAAATTTTTCTTGTATTTATTTGTCTAAAACCGAAATTACTAATCTGATTGGCTAGAGTTTTCAGAATTAGATTCAGCTTTGCTTGCTGCATATTTTAAGATTTTTGTATTTTTGTTACGATGAAAATTCACCAGGGGGCGCTGCAGTAAACATTTGTTTATGCAGAGCAAAAACTACTAGTCCGATTTAGATGAAATTTTCTACGATAAATTCAGGTTTAATTGGTGCTTCTTTTCATATATGCGTTACGGTGACCACTCACCAGGGGGCGCTGTAATAAGTACATTTGTTTGTGTAAAACTAAAACTACGAGTACCTATTTGAATTCAGTTTTCAATGATAGATTCAAGTTTACTTAGTGCATATTTTTATATATGTGTCATGTATGTTTACTTAGTGCATATTTTCATGTATGTGTCAACTCTCTAGGGGGCGCTGCAGTAAGTAGCTGCTTCTATTTTTTGTGTAAAACCAAAACGACTAGTACGATTGTCAAGAGTTTTCAGTATTAGATTCCGCTTTACTTAAAGCATGTTTTTAAATTTATATTACGGTGACAAGTCACCAGGGGGCGCTGCAGTAAAATATTGTTTGTGCAAATATAAAATGACGAATTTGATTTGGATGCAGTTTCAATAATAAGCTCAAGTTTAATTAGTGCATGTTCTTGGATATGTTTTATCGTGTTAACTCACCAGGGGGCGCTGCAGTAAACGTTTGTTTGTAATATTTAATGCAAAACCACAACTACTAGTCCGATTAGGCAGAGTTTTTAGTATTAGAGTTACCTTTACTTGGTGTAAGTTTTTAGGTTTTTTTTACGTCAAGAACTCACCAGGGGGCGCTGCAATAAACATTTAATTATGCAAAGCTAAAACTACAAGTCCGATTTGGATGCAGTTATCAAAGATAGGATCAGGCTTAATTAGCGCGTGTTCTCGTATATGTGTCATGGTGACACCTCACCAGGGGGCGCTGCAGTAAGCATTTGCTTTTATTTTTTGTGTGAAACCTATTTAGATGCGGTTTTCTGTGATAGGTTCTGGTTTGCTTTGTGCAAATTGCTGCGTGTTTTTATATGCCATATCTACCACGAACTACCACGGGGCGCTCCAGTATAAATTAGTTTGTTCAAAATCAAAACTACTAGTGGGTTTTGTGATTTTCACTGATTTGGTTAGATTTAAGTTTCGTGGAAATGTTACGGTGACAATCTGCCAGGCGCTGCAATAAGCATTTGATAACCAGAAAGCATTGGGTTTATAATTTCTTTTGGATTTGCATGAAGATTAATATAAAGTATTTCAATATTATGTAATAATATATAATGTATATCTATTCACTTTAAAAAGTTTAAAATAAAAAACAAAATTAAAAATTTTGAAAAAACCCACGACGGTTTAATTGTAATTGTAAAAGGATAAAACTATAAATCCCCCGCCTAAAAGAATATATGTAACGAGATGATGGGGACGACTTCGTCGGGGGCTGCCAGTTGCAACCTCTATTTTAAATATAGTAGCTATCAGTATAGATTTCGTTTTAAAGTCTTTAAAATACCAGTTATCAAAACTGTAAATTCATTTTAATATTTTTTTTTTTTTGCCAAAACTGTTTTAACAGCAAGAAAACCTATGAGAAGGTTTGTGCAAACTTAAAGTAATGACAGCCCCCGACGAAGCCGTCCCCATCATCTCGTTACATATATTCTTTTAGGCGGGGGATTTATAGTTTTATCCTTTTACAATTACAATTAAACCGTCGTGGGTTTTTTCAAAATTTTTAATTTTGTTTTTTTTATACATAGGAAAGCAGGGTGAGTTAAACTACTGTGAATTAGTAATATTTCTACAATAAGTATCACTGGGGCCAGTCGTGGCGCAGTAGCTCATACGTGTGACTGTAAACGACTGGTTGTGGGTTCGATTCCCACTCGAAGAGTGGAAATCGAACCCACAACTATAATAAATAATAATATAATGGGTAAAGAAAGATTAAGTTACACAGATAGAATGTTAAAATGAGATCAAGTAACGATATATTTACAAAGATGTATGTATAGTCCTTTAAGGCAAACGTGGTGCAGTGATAAAGATGGCGTCTGATTGTAAATTACACGGCGTTAAGTTCCGCCACTCTACATGCAATGTCTTAAATTCCTGCAAAAACGAAGAACAGTGTGCCTTAGTACTTTCTGTCAGGTTTTCTCCTCCTACCTAGATATGGGAGAAGATAGAGTGAAGCTACAAGTATTCCGTTTCCAAACAATGTACTAATGAATGTACATTGTTCTAACACAGCCTTGATAGCTATCTTTTAACATTAGGTCAATATTTAACGTGATATCGCGAAAAAGTAAAAACCCTCCTACAGTAGGAAACGAAAGTTTGCCTACTTAAAAATTCCCTTGATGTTTAGAGTTTATTCGTAATGTGTACTTTTGGGCTTTTCTCTTTACACGGAACAGTTTTTATTTCGTGCCATGTAGAGTTCCTTCGTGAAATTGGAACTTATCATTTTTTTTGTTTATAAATAATTGCTACTGAATGTTTATAATATAAATTCTTGAAATAGACATTTTTAGAAAATGTATAAAAATTTTGAACGCAGCTGGATTTGAATCCACGCCTCTTGGAAGCCGTTTAAGCGCTCTGACCGCTAAGCCATACATCCCAAGAGATTATGATGAGATTAAATATTTTGGCAGATTAAAAAAGTCTGCTAATATATTTGTTTTAATTTATTACATTTTTATTGTTATTTAGTTATAGTTTATTATAATCATTATTCCAAATAACGATTTCTGGAAAGAAATACCAAGTGTCAGTCACCCCAGATATTACTTAATTAAGTTAAGACGCTTTAACGAAAAAAGCTTACTCCAGAAATATTACACATTCAATAAAAATGTTTCAATATATTACACGTACACGATTCGCCTGTCATAGGGGACCTGAGTAATTCTGTCCGGTTGAAGCCACAAAGTATACTGTAATCTCTATATATAGTGGGGCCGTAGTGTAAGCGAGCATATTATTAAGTATTTTATGGCCAGTCGTGGCCCAGTGGCACAAGCGTGTCACTGTAAACGGCTGGTTGTGGGTTCGATTCGGCGGAAAGAAGGGAACGGATACTCCGTTCTCTCTTAATACTAGGTTCCTTCTGCCTATCCTGCTGTGTGCGGGATACCGCGTGAAGCTGAAAAAATATATATACATTGATAATATTGCTAATAGTGATAATAGAGCTACCAAGTCGCAGTAAGAGATTATATGTTTGTACATACAATGATTTTAGATTCGATTTGAACTGGATAACAAATGAATACTTAACATATTTACGTTTGTCCATTCGTGTTCTGTTTCTTGTTTGACTATAATGAAATAACCAAATTATTAGTAAAATTGGCTAACCTATGATTTCAAGACTATTTAGTTTGTAAGTATATAATGTTAGCAAATTGTATGAAATGGGGAACGGAGTGTCTTAACACTAGGTTTCCTCTGCCTACCGTACTATGTGCAGGATACAGCGTGAAACTAAAAAGTTTAGTGTCTTAACATTATTTATGTTTTTCCTTTTTCACGTTTAGTGACACTGATAAAAATAAAAAAAATATATATAATTTATTACTTTTCAAATCGCTCATAGTATAACCACGACCAAATAAAACCGAGAATAATGCATGAAAAACCTTGTTTGGAACGGTCCTTATACTTCTATACCCGGCTTAAGCGAACGTTTGTAACCGACCTACGATACTTATAGCGTACCTTTAAAAACTTATATCCTGGATATTAAAATGTCATTCTATGCTGTATAGATTGAATATTTTATTATATATCTTTTCAAAATTGAGAAAGATTACCTGCTAGTTTTTGCATTTAGCAGGGGTAAATTTTGTGGGCCAATAAAGCCCTCTAAAGAGATGGTTATAATAAAAATAATTTGTAACACCAACTATCATTGTAATCTATTCTTTCTTCATTCTTACAAGAATATCTCGATGAGGTGGCGATTCGGCATCTGAGTCTCGACGCAGTAAGTGATGAGTTTGATTCCCATTCAGGGGAATGAATATATTTAAATAAGTTATTTATTTAAATAAATTCATTCCCCAGGGGGCCAGCCGTGGCGCAGTGGCACAAAGTGTGACTGTAAAGCGACAGGTTGTGGGTTCGATTCCCACTCGAGGAGTGGAAACATTTAATAATGCCATTTTCTCTGGTATCAAAGCGCGGCGTTAATTTCCGCCACTTAACACGCAATGCATCCAAATTTGGCGGAAAGTAGGGAACGGAGTGTCTTAAAACTAGGTCTCCCTCTCTACCCCGCTGTGTGCGGGATACAGAGTGAAGCTATAAAAAATATGTCATTTCTCTGTTCTAATATCTTTACGAAAACGCAGCGTTGAATTCCGTCGCTCAATGTGAAAATCTCGATTTCGGGCGGAGTGTGAATACTTTGACACTAAGTTCTCTTTAGAATCTGCTTTGCGTGAAAAAAACCCCGCACACAACGGGGTAGGTAGAGGAAACGTAGTGTTAAGACACTCCATTCCTCACTTTCCATCGAATTCGGAGGCATTTGAACCCACAACCAGACGTTTACAGTCACGCGCTAGTGCCACAGCACCACGACTAGCCAAAGTGATCCTTCTTCTTTTTTTATATAGCATATTCCGTCTACATTATATAGAATACTTTCTTCTAACATAGAACTAAAGCCTCATAACTACTAAGTACCAAGAAATATAATACTTTTCAACTTGATCACGCTCCGAACGCGAACACTGATTCAAGTATTTCCATTACAACCGTCCTCGACTTCTGTCTTCCAATTTCACAGATCATTTGTGTTGTCTTTTAAACTCGCTGTTATTGACTGTTTGCTTTCCTTCTGTTTCCATTTTATTGTAAAATGTTTACTTATTATTGTTTCTTTTGTAGATTTTAGTACTATTAGCTACACGCTGTATCCCGCACACAACGGGGTAGGCAGAGGGAACCTAGTGTTAAGACACCCTGTTCCCCACTCTCCGTCGAAGTCCGTCGTTTTAAATATGTCCTCTCCTGGTTGTGGGTTTGATTCCCACTCGAGAGTGGGAATCGAACCCACAACCAGTGGTTTAAACTCACAAGCCTGTGCCACTGCGCGACGACTGGCCCACGACCTAGTATTATTATGTATTTTAAATTTAAATTCTGATTTTTAAAATCATAACTAAGTAAATCGCGGTTTGGTTACGGATTCTATTTTTAAGCATAGAAATATATGTATAAAAAACATCTATTGTGGCGCAGTGTAACAGCGTCTATCTTTATCTCAGGCACCAGAGTGGAGAAATTAAAAAATATCATCTTTCCCCGGAGTGGGAATCGAGCCCACAACCAACTCCGCCACAACATTCTTAGTTCTATTTAATATACTTTACCTACTAAATTATATTAAAATATTTTTATATATTATTAGTATTATTCACACACTTTAAATATAAAAAAATACTATTAGGCAACGTATTAAAGCTTAAACGTCACAGGTATCGAACCCGGTCTTTTGATACAGTTCAAGCAATCTAAACAACTATGCCATAGGATCCTATCCAGCTATATATGCATGTTTTTTTTTTTTTTTTTTTAATTTAATGTTCATATACGTTTTATAAGAAAACTTGTTTTACTTGAGTAGCCAGTCGTGGCCCAGTGGCACAAGCGTGTGTCTGTAAACGACTGGTTGTGGATTCGATTTCCACTCGAGGAGTGGAAATTATATTTCCATTTCTTCGCTCTGATGTCGAGGTAATGCGCGGCGTTAAGTTCTGCCACTTAACACGCAAGACTCCGAATTGGGCGGAAAGTGGGGAACGAAGTGTTGCTGCCTGCTGTGTGCGGGATACAGCGTGAAGTTGTTTTACTTGAATGATACTTTGTTTCATCACTAACTCGTATAATAATTGATCCTAAGAGAAAATAAAATTAAATGCCTACTTCTTATTTCTTATATATAACCTCAAAATTCTTGTACTTGTACGTACACGAGTAAGCCCCCGCCTGGAAATACTATCTGAAATTCGACATCTAAGAAACTTCTATTTCAGCCTAAATGTCAGATATAGTGTGAAATAGTTTCCGTTGATCCAATCTCTCGGAAATAGGTTTATAGTTAAAAATAGTAAGAAAATTGTATTTATTTTGAAAAATGATATTATATTAAGCAATACTACTTAGCCATCGTGGTGGAGTGGGACAGCACCTGACTATAAATGCAATAGGTTGGTTGATTCCCTTAAACGTGGCGTTAAGTTACGTTACTCTACACGTAATATCTTTAATTTGAGCGGAAAGCGGACAATTAAGTGTCTTGACACCATGCTGTCTCTATCAACCCCATTTGTTGGAAAAAGCGTGAATTTATTTCAATACTAGGGATCCGCTCGACTATATCTAATTCGCTATTTATAGGCGCGCGCCGACTGGCCGAAAATCACATTAGAAACATCTAAAATTATTTGTGTTCCTCTGCTTGCATTAAATATTATAGGTTTTAATGGGATTGGGGCCAGTCGTAGTGCAGCGGCACAAAGTGTTACTGTAAAGCTTTTGGTTGTGAGTTCGATTCCTACTGGAGTAGAGGAAATATTTAATATTTCCATTTTTTTCGCTCTGGTGTCGAGGCAAAACGCGGCGTTAAGTTCCCCCATTTAGCATGGAATGCCCCTGAATTCGGCGAAAAGTGGGCAACGGAGTATCTTAACACTAAGTTCCCTCTGCCTACCCTGCTGTGTGTGGGATACAGCGTGAAGCTAAAAAAAATAGAATAAATTTTAATTACTGCAATCGTATGTATTTATTAATTTATGTAAAAAAGATTTTGTGCTATTTTCAAGCAGTTCATGATTGAAAATTTAAACACGTGTCCAGATTACATGTCAACACAATTATTTTAAAGTATCAACCTGATGCCAGTGTCAATAAAATGATGAGACTAAAATTTAAACGTTGTTCCTTACAGTTTCTTTTTAAAATCAATTCCATTCACTTCAATAAAGATATGAATATTGAATGTATTGGGTAACTAGAACATTGTCAATAAATTTAAAAAGGTAACTCCTTCAATTATTTTTTAAAGAGAGTTAATTCTGTAGATAAGTATATTATTACAAAGTAATTTTGAAAATACATAAGTATTTTCAAAGCAGGTGAAATACGATTTACAACTTTGAAAGGCTGATTACACTAAGTCCCGCGTCTTACGTCACTGTTTACAAAATAAGTTGACATTTTAATGGAAACGGCACGAAAGGTTGATTAGTTGTTTTATACTTTACAACTTTCTACATAATTACATATGTATAATGTACATATATCACTCACTATGTCGTATAAACTATATTCCCGTCTGTCTGTCACTATGTAGGTATGCTTAGATCATCAAAATTACTCATCACATTTTGATGCAATGTTTTTTAATACATAGAGTAATTCAACTAAAAAAGTAAAAAAAAATAGATAAAGTTTTAATCCTCGGGGTAGATTTTTATGTATGAAACTTTTGTTTTGCAAAGATGAATATAGAATCTAAAATATAAAGCGGAATGAATTTTAATCAGCAACTGTGCATATGCATTGAAAAGTTTATTAGATTATGCAAACTCAGCTCATCGGCTTTAATCAATTTTAGAGATAAAATTTGAGAATTTTAGTATATAACCATCACAAGAATTAGTATATTACCATTTATAGTATACCGAAAAAATATTTTGCTTCCCTTTACTATAAAAAGTATATTTCTTTCTATGATAATGATTTTCCAATCAAATCCGCTTGAACATATTATATTCACTGACACTATGTACACGGTCATTATATTTAGAGAAAAGCGACGATGCAAAGTCAAAAGAATGCAAAGAGAGGTTTTAGGTGATGATGCAATCGTGGCACAGTAGACCAAATTTTATAAATGCGTGCGATAGTTACGTGTTCGATCTTTACTCGATTGTGCTTGTTGTTTATTGCCATTTCTCCGCTCTTAAGACTAAGCGCAGCGTTAAATTCCACTGGTTCCACGCAACAACACGGTATGTCTCGATTTCACGCGCAAAAGGAGAACGGAGTGTCTTGCCTACATTCTCTCTACTCTGCTACGCGGCATAAACACTAAATATTGCAAATTATTTTTTTTGTCCATATTTATTTAAATAATTACCAAATTTCTAACAAAAAAGCACTAAATCTACGAATACTATAATAAGAACATACTTATTCTACATGAGACCATAAAAACTGGTAAATGGGTGTGTAATTGCGTTGAAAATAGCTGCACTTGATGACCGAAGCCAACCGTGCAGATATATCGGCCGGGGGTAAATCTTACGTAAGTGATACAGCCGTAGCTCGAAATAAATCGGCGGTCTGCTTCGTCCTATGTTTGGCATAGATTATTTTATTAGTTTATATGAAATTGTAGAATTTATTAAATATATGTGGCTAGTCGTGGCGAAGTGGCACAAAGTGTGATTGTAAAGTGACTGGTTGTGGATACCATTCCCACTCGAGGAGTTGAAAAGTGTAATATTTCCATTTTTTTCGCTCTAGTGTCGAGGTAAAGCGTGGCGTTAAATTCCACCACTCAACACGCAATGCCTCCGAATTCAGCGGTGCGTGGGGAACGGAGTGTCTTAACACTACGTTTCTTCTGCCTACCACACTGTGTGCGGAATACAGCGTGAGTCAAAAAAAATCCTAATGAAACGTCTGTTGCCTTGTATGATCCATATATTGATGTACTTATCCATGTATATAGAATATTCTGCCAATCGGAATTTGAAGCTGCAACTAACAGATATATTTGTGTGATATCTGCACAAAAACATTTTGGTTTCAGCTTCATATTAGCAGCCAGGTACTAAATTATCTAGTGTACACTTCGTTCTATACTTTCAAGTACTGTAAAAAGAAAAGCAAGACGTAACAATGTGCTTTGCCCAGTGGTTACTTTTTTACAAAAATATTTCAGAATTCTTTGTGAATCATCCCTATTCCTTATTCCAACTGTAAATATATATTTTTGTTTATTTTAGTAAAGAAAATCAGAGAAGGTAGTAAAAGAAAAGATAGTGTCATATATTGTCATATTTAAAGCGTAATGCCAGATTTTCCCTAAGTTCAATTTATAAAAATGAAAATCATTGAAATATAATGAATCCCTCGAGTGGGAATCGAACCACCACACCCATTCGGTTTACAGTTGAACGAGCTCACACGACGGACCCATTATTGTAGTATATATAATTGATTATAAAATTTACTTATATTTTACTTTGCAATTATAATTTAAATACAAAATCAAACATTTTTACTTGACATGTTTTATATTTCAATATATTTTAAAACATTGATAAAGAAACATGCTCTTCGGCATAAAACTATTCAACAAACAAAAATACTCTTTGCGCTGAAAGGCTGTATTGATAAATCGAGCAATCGTGTAGGCCGAAACGGGAATGCCACTGACACGATAGTTACTTGCGGTTTATTTGACCGAATGGAATATTATATATCTGTTTTATATGTTATACGAGTATGTGTATCAATTAATTTAAAGTATTTTAGCTTATATATTGGCCATCATGGTACAGTGGGAGAAAAATCGACTATAAACGACGTTGTGGGTTCCATTCCACTTAGGATATGACTTTTTTTTTAGCCTTTTGCCGTCCACTGCTGAACGTAGGCCTCCCTCATAGAGCGCCAACTATTTCGATCCTGGGCAGCTCGCATCCATCCGCTGCCAGCGACCTTCCTTAAATCGCCTTAAATATGATTATACTTACATTATTTTTTCTCATCTTTGCTCCTATGAAAAAGCGTGGCGTTGAGTTCCACCAATTACACACAATGTCTGGATTTCTGGCAGAAAATGGGGAAACAACAAGGCTTATTTAACATTCATCACAATTTTTCCCTAGTGTCAAAACACTCTGTTCACTAATTTCAACTTAAATTTATTTTAATGTTGCTTTTTGTCTTGTTAAATGGAGCGTGAAAATGATAATCATCTTTTTCGCTCGCTCTGGTAATATAATAATTCTCTGGAGTGTATAATCTTACAATAAAATATAATAAAATTAAGAAAACAAACCAAATTTATTACTGAGATGTCTATTTTTTGCAGCTTTATGCTTTTTATGACATGAGGTATGGGGTAATCAGAGCAACCTCAGTGTGGGGATCGAACTCACAATTATCGTTTTTACAATGAGACGCTGTCTAACAGTGCTACGATAGCCACAATGTATAATGAAATGTTTATGGATTTAATGAAAAACGAACCTTATAATATCTTTAACACGTTGACCGACAATGCGGTCAATTCTGACCGACAGCATGCTATCCCTACAAGCCAAGCAAAAATATTTCTATCCAAATGCCACTATTTTTGACGTCATTGAACGTCGGTCAGCACTTGACATTGTCGTCATACTTTCAAGTATTTTACATTTTTCAAAAACCACCTTAATTTAGAGTATTTAGTGAGCCAAGCGGGTCAATACGTATGGTTTTTAATTAGATAGCAGTGCCATACGGCCTGTATTAATGAATCGAAAGTATGCGAAGCAACGTTCAGCATTGACCGACGCGGCCCGAACAGCAACTCTCATTATCAACCAGCATTGACCGACGCGGCCCGAACGGGAAGATGCATAATTTTTCTTGGCGTTCAATGTGTTAAGTACAAAAATCATAAAATAAATATAATCTAGATATCTGCAAACTTAGTTATATGCCTACAGAAGTATTATAATATATAAGCGATAATGAAACAGGGTCTTAGCCCTTCATTTATCATGCTGCGGTGAGACCTCAGGGCACGATTAATACGAATTTGCAATGGTCGTTAACATTCAAATAAGTAAATTAAGTTTTCATTTTCAATTTAATTCTAAATTTATGATATTTTATTCTAAAAGTAGTACCAATAAGTATATTGTTTTCTATTTGTAATACTGTTGTTTAGGTGGAGGCTAAAACTTCATTTTTTTTTGCTTTTTTTTCAGTTTTTTTTTAGCTGTATCCTGCACACAGCAGGGTTGGCAGAGGAAACCTAGTGTTAAGACACTCCGTTCCCCACTTTCCGCCGAATTCGAAGGCATTGTGTGTTACGTGGTGGAACTTAACGCCGCGCTTTGCTTTGGTTTGCTTTTTCAGTTTTTGCCAATATCTAAAGAACCTATATGTACAATTTAAAATTTCTAAATATAGTCGTTTTGGTCGTCACTGGTCTGTTAGTCACTATATTGATTATGATAAAGTTCTAAGTATACATATATCAACAATCAACATGAACACTGAGGTACATATTATTCATAATGATTGGTGTAGAGGGGTAATAAATATTTTGATGAAGACACTTTTAAAGTATTCTTATATTTTTGAGATACCCATCTGAATGGAATACTTTTGGTTCCTACAATTATATAATGGCTAACATTGTAACAGCTAAATAAGTACTGCTAAATGGTACTTACAATTTCAAAAATTGTACAATTTTTACAAATAAATACAACTTTTAAAATATATTTTATAAACTATGCATTATATACTCGTATAATATCCCTTTACCAAACCAAATTTGAAAAGTTGGAAATTCATCTATCTACGTACGTCATTCTTTCTAGTAAAACTCAGTTCCATATTAAATTCTAACTCAATAGATTTTCTATTCGAACATAATATAAAAATTGAGAAAAACATTCTAAATTACTTACGAAATACGAAAAAATCCTTGTGAACAAATTTCAACACTTTTCCTACGTTCCTTTATTAACTCAGTACAAAAATTCAAGTGACAAAAAATGTAACACACACACACACACACACACATGCACGTCGAAAACTTAATCTAAATTCTCTTTCAATTTTTTCGTGAACTAATTACAAATTTTAAAAACCAAAGGCTAAAATGACATGGATGCAATCTCCACGTTAATGAAACTTGCAGGTTTTTGCCACTAACTAATTGAGTGTCCATCCAGTATCCAATTATAGTTGCGGGTTCAAATACGATTTAGGGAAGTTTTATATAAAAAAATGAATTTAACTCAAGTTAGCTCTTGTATTGTGACATTGCTTCCTAAAGTTATTAATTTAGTATGCTTTTATTGTCGAAGAGACCGTCGTGGTTCAGTGAGACATCGCCTGACTGGCTGTGGGTTCGATTCTCACTCATGACAATGATTATATTTAAATTATTTTCACTTTTTCTTTGTGGTACCTAAAACGAAAGGCATTGTTCAGGTCTGCCATAGATCACTCATTCTTATACGAAGAAGAAATCAAGAAGTTTCCCATTTAGAAATTGAACCTACAACCTTGGATCGTCAGTGAATTCTCAGCTAAAATTTAAAAAAGCAACTTTGCCCATTTACCACAGTTAACAGATAACCTATTGTCAAAACTCTCCATTCTTCATTTTCTAACAATATATTGTTTCAAAGCGTTTTGTTACTAAAGCATAAAAAATAAAAATAAATAGTAGTATAATCATTTATCCCAATTGGAAATCGAACTCATACCCCTAAGGGGGTTACACACACAGACACTGTCACACTCGTCTACAATGGCTTTTAACATAGTTTATCATACAAAAATTCGAAATATAAATAAAAAAATCAAAAACCAAAGACAAAAATAGCATCGCAACGTTACGTTCCAATCTCAGCGCTAATGAAAGTCCGGGGGCCTTTACCACAACACTAATTGAGTGTCTATCCAGTAGCCAATTACGGTTGAAATATAAACATATACATACATACAGTGGCCAGTCGTGGCCCAGTGGCACAAGCGTGTGACTGTAAACGACTGGTTGTGGGTTCGATTCCCACTCGAGGAGTGGAAATATTTAATATTTCCATTTTCTTCGCTCTGGTGTCGAGGTAAAACGTGGCGTTAAGTTCCGCCACTTAACACGCAATACCTCCGAATTCGGCGGAAAATGGGGAACGGAGTATCTTAATACTAGGTTCCCTCTGCCTACCCTGCTGTGTGCGGGATACAGCGTGAAACTAAAAAAAAACAAAAAGAATAGTTGTTTTGATTTAAGATGGCAAGTTGTTGTTTTTCGAAAGATATAGAAGTTTTTTATGTTAAGAATAACATTTTTTTTTCGTTTTTCCTGCGTTAATCTTCTCCATGAAAATAATTGAACGTGGAGTATCTTAACACTAGAGTTTTTCTACTTGCTTTAGTATAATAGATTACTATATGAAGTTACAAAATCGATGCAACGTTTAACATTTTAATTACCTAACAGATTATTATTAAGCACTCCTTCATGTATACTTAACATGTCTTTTTTTTAGCTTCACGCTGTAACCCGCACACAGCAGGCACTCCATTTCCCATTTTCCGCCGAATGCGGAGGCATTGCGTGTTAAGAGGCGGAACTTAACGCCGTGCTTTCCCTCTGTAGTTAGCTTCACGCAAAGCAGGATAGTCCTCTGTCGACGTCCCTTAGTGGAAATCGAACTCAAGACTATGTGCAGACACACTTCGTTATGATGCCTCAGATATAATAGTAATTCAAAATACGGTTTATTTATTACATTGAAATAAACATTTGTATTAAATCTTAGCACGACTACTGTATATTATTTTACAATAGCGGGTGATTAAAGTATTTGTAAAATCATTTCATTTCAATAAGAGAATATCGATATATTAAGGGTACTTCAGGAATAAAACTGCTAATTGAACTTGTTAGTAGAAATAAAATTATTAGCCTTTTGCTAAATTTACTATTTATTTAAACATTTTTAAAGTTTTAAAGTGTTATTCCACACTTAGGAAAATTGATAAATAACATTCTCTCTTGCCAAATGATTGTTCGTAGAATAATCTTTGGGTAGCAGAAATTTGTAAAGCTCTCTACAGAGAGGTGCTAACAACCAAAATAAAAATGGAGAAGGGTAATTATTTTTTTTTCTTTTTTAGCTTCACGCTGTATCCCGCACACAGCAGGGTAGGCAGAGGGAACCTAGTGTTAAGACACTCCGTTCCTCACTTTCCGCCAAATTCGAAGGCATTGCGTGTTAAGTGGCGAAACTTAACGCTGCGCTTTGCCTCGACACCAGAGCGAAGAAAATGGAAATATTAAATATTTCCACTCCTCGAATGGAAATCGAACCCACAACCAGTCGTTTTAAGTCACACGTCTGTAACACTGCGCCACGACTGGCCCCAATATATCCAAGAATTAATTAAACAAACGAGTGGCAAATTAGACGAACTAGATAAACTAGACCGAATTAGAGAAACTAGACCGAACTAGAGAGAAACTGTTTTCCAATTCAAGAAAGGTGAATTATAAGTGGAAATTAGATTGATTGTCTACTTTTTAACCATTAATTGTACTTAACCTGATAGTTAAAATATTTGAAATATAAACATTCCTGTGGGAATTGAACTATCAACCAACAACCGTTATCATACAAGTAAGTGATTTTTTATCTGAATCAATTCGGCGGAAAGTGGGGAACGGAGTGTCTTTACACTAGGTTCCCTCTGCCTACCCTGCTGTGTGCGGGATACAGCGTGAAGCTAAAAAAAAAACAATATAATTATATAAAAGAAGCAAAAAAGAAGCTTCACATTAATTGAACAGTAGGGTAAGCAGAGGGAAGAACTTCGATTATTATCTTATTTTTCAGCGCATTTTGGAGGCATAGCATGTTAAGCACCGGAACATAACGTCGCGCTTTTCTTCGACGAACCAGAGAGAAGAAAATGAAAATATTAAATATTTCCATTCGAGTGGAAATCGAACCCACGACCATTCTCATTTACAGTCACACTTATATGCCTATGCGTCACTACTGGCCCCTTAATTCTTAAATAAAATAACTAAACTATATCTACTTGTATATCTACATGCATATAAAATCAACATTCAAACAGGCAGGCTGTAAATAAACACAGTGTACCGCAATATTTGTATAAGCTCACACCAATCACTTAAGTAAGTTACCAAGTGTCAGAAGCATGTTGTAGAATTGGGAACTACGGCCGTGTTTAAAGATACCCGCAGCAGCTGACTGGGGTGAACAACAGCTATATATCAAAGGGCGTTTCAAGGTTTTATAATAGATTATATTTATGATTAGTTTCTAGTAATTTAGTTTCTAGTATTATAGAAGTTTAATTTCTAGTATTATAGTAGACTAGAAGTTTAATTTTTATTGATTTTTGGGAGAAATAGTACAAGTAATTATTGAAAATTTAAAAAACAATATCTGATTGCAGTACATATAAACAAATTTCAGTGTGCATTCAAAATCTCAAAACTAACGCAAAGGTTTCTTTTATTTTGATTACGTCTCATCATCTGTACAATTAGAAATTTTAAATTTCATACAAAAAGGCTATACATATATTTTTTAGCTTTACACTTTATACCTAATAGCAGGTTAGGCAAATAGAACCCACAGTTTTCCATTTTCTCCTCCTTTTGAATCCCTCACGCGTTGAGTGGCGTAACACAACGCCGCGGCTTTTCTTGCCAGAGCTAGAACATGAAAATAATTTAAGTATCATCATTCCAGCGGGTAATCGAACTCACAACTAATCGCATTTCCAGTCAGACATACCCCTGCGTCGCGATGATATCATTATAATATTTTTTTCTTAGAAAACCTACATAAATTTGAATACTGCAGAATTCAAACCCTCGTCTCTTGAAAACTTTCCAAGGACTCTGAATACTAAGCCATACGTTCTATTTTAATACATTTCTTTTTTTTGGCTTCACGCTGTATCCCACACACAGCAGGGTAGGCAGAGAGAACTTAGTATGAAGACACTATGTTGCCTATTTTCCACCGAATTCGGAGGCATTGCGTGTTAAGTGGCGGAACTTAACTCCGCGCTTTGCCTCTAATACCAGAACGAAGAAAACGAAAATGTTTAATATTTCCACTCATCGAGTGGGATTGAACCCACAACCAGTCATTTACAGTCGCACGTTCGTGCCACTGCGCCACGACAGGCCCAGTACATTTTCAAGAAATATAAAAAAAAACCTACATTAAAACAGAGGTATATATATAATGTACGTATTTTTTAATATTTATAATATAGATTATATAATTAAAAAAAAACAAACAATGCACTTTTTTCGAACTACCCACAATAGTATAGTGTAGATATAAATAATTTTCGGTTCCTCAGCATATCTTCGTTGCTTGTTACTCAAAGCTTCGTAGTTTGGAAAGTTTTACTTATGTTTAGTTTTACTAAAGAGAGTTCGCTTGTTTAGGGGCTTCTTTGTACAATACTTTGAGATATTGAGAATTGTGTTTTTGTTCTTTTTCATGTTTTTTTATGTGAACATCTTCAGTGTTGTTCTTTAACTATAAAGAGTTTAGATTAATTATATTTAAATTGCTTAGGTATAGCGAGATCGTATGAGCAATATCACGTTTTGGGTGATTGTGAGACAATATACGGAGTTTAATTCCGCCATTCTACCCGAAAAAAATCGAAAAATGCAAGACTAGAGTGATTCGACATTGAGTTTACATTGAGTTTATTTTACTAATCATATTTAAAACGTCATGGTACAATGGTTAGATAGTTGGTGATTCGTCCAGAGTTTCAGTTTAAGAAAAAATGAAGAAATCTACGCTTTGCCTAAATTAATAGTTGTTTTTTAATAAGCTAATCTTTGGTTTTAGTGACTTTTACACATTTTAAAATAAAAGTATAGACTGACTGTTTTATTTGTAAGTGAAAAATGTTATTTTTTATTTAATTTTATTATAACACACTATGGACTTAAAGTATGTACATTTAAAAAAAAAAACTTTTTTTTATATATAAATTACTTTTTCCACAACATGCGCTGCAAAGTGTAAAATTTTCAAAACGTATGGTTTTCTAATATATATTTGCAATTAAAAATATACGCATTCAATTCGGCTAAAATACTTAAATATCACTTTTTTTACCTAAATAAATTAAACTTAACAATCATTGAACAAAAATCATTAGCTATTTTTTTTAGCTTCACGCTGTATCCCGCACAGAGCAGGCTTGCGTGTTAAGTGGCGGAATTTAACGGACACCAGAGCGAAGAAAATGGAAATATAATTTCCACTCCTCGAGTGGGAATCGAACCCACAACCAGTCGTTTACAGTCACACGCTTGTGCCACTGGGCCACGACTGGCCACTAATCTAAAATAATAATAATAAACTAAAATAATCTAAAACACTCATAATTTACAATAACATAAGCTGGTGTATATATAAATATTAATGAGGAACCTAACAAAGTGCGCTCAGAGCTCCGAGACGCTTTGGAGTCGTCGTCTGTATGTATTCTTTTTCTATTGCACAAAGATTCTCGGGAAGAAATAACATGGTCTTTAAGCTTTATAATGTAAACTTTCTTTTTATGTTAAACTAGCGACTGTGTTTCAGTTCCGTTTGGTTCGTTTTTTTGGTATAAAACTGATTTATTAATAAACTACCGGCCTGCTCCCGGCTTCGTTGCGTGAACTACATGGCTGTTTCGTTATATTGCAACCCTCGGGGGTGGATTTTTGAAAATTAAAGTACCTTGGATTATCAACTATATTTATGCCGAAATTCATTACAATCGGGCAAGCTGTTTAGATTTTTTATATAAACTTTCATCCCCTATTTCAACGCTTCAGAGGTTGATTATTGAAAAAACAAGTAGCCTATGTTTGAACCTGGATATTTTACTTCTTTCATTCTAAATTTCATCCAAATCGGATCGTTAGATTAGCCGTGAAAGCGTGATAGACAAACAAGCAGACATTCGCATTACATTTATATATAACATAAGTATGGATATTCTGTTTATTATGTTTCAGCTTCCTGCTTTTACCCTCGGATCTAGTGTCAAGACACTGCCCTCCAACTGCCACCTAAAATTGAGATATTGCGCGTTAAGTGGTGATTGGAAACTCAAACACCCTTTGTACTAAATAAAGGCAACAGAGGAAAGAAATGAACATTTAAACATAGTAATTTTCCGAGCGGAAATGGAACCCACAGCCACCACGTTTACAGTCAGACGCTGTCCTACTGCACTACAATGACCTCAATAATTATTAATAAGACATTTTATATGTATATTTTAGTAAAGACAAAGACCTATGTTGAGTTCCGTTATACAACGCGCAATATCTGAAGGACTGAATTTCGGTAGAAAGCTAATAGCGAAGTGTTTTGTCAAACACATAGGTGTCCTTGCAAATAGGATACATTTATACATATTTTATATTAAATATCAAAATTTCCTGAAAAATCTGTGGAAACCAAAATACTAACTACCTTGAATCGAAATAGAACTTATGATCTTGCTGAAATTTCAATAAATTTCTACAGCACCAGTATGGCTTTAAATAAAACAATTGATTTACGGTATTTTCCGTATAGAATAGGGTAGTTAAAAAGGAACTAGTGTTATGACACTCCGTTCTCCATTTTCCGCCAGAAATTTAGACATTGCATGTTTAGTAGGGGCGCTCAATTTTGTTCTTTGTTTAATCGCTGATAATATAGCGATTAACAATGAAAATAATTTGCATATAATGTACGATTATATATTATCAAATGAAATATATACGAGTATATACCTACTAATAAACAAAATTGGAGTGTCTGTTTGTATTATTAAAATAACTACTTTTTATATATGTGTACTTGGTAAATATACCAAAATAATATTTTTTTACAATTTTTGTCGATCTGTCTGTTTGTTCTGGCTAATCTTTAGGATGGCTGCACCGATTTTAACGGGATTTTCACTGGCAGTCAGCTGATGTAGTAAGACATAGCTTAGGCTACTTTTATTGAAGGCTACTTAAATTATATTTTTTTTATTAAGTCGCTGGCACAGCAAGTTTAAAATAAAAAACATTACTTTAAAATAAATTTATAATAGTTAACACAAATATACTATAAGTTTAAAAAAATAACAGTTACGTAATAAGAACCGCAAGTAGATACACAAAGTGGTCGCCATTTCAACTTTCCTTACAATTTGTGCTTTAGCGCGGCGCAATGTTAATCACTTGGAAGAAGTTGCTTTGTTCTATAACGAATGTGTAAGAGTGCTTGAGCCATTAATTTTTGTTTATTCTTTAGAAAAATAACATAAATGTTAAAGATTTTCAAAATTTTATAATAATAATTCACACAGTTAGGAAATAATAGAAAACGTATAAAAAATTGAATGTAGCGGGATTTGAAGCCCACATGGTTGACAATGACTCTAAAATTGAGATTTTTACTTAGGTGACCTGTAATTATATATTATGATAATTTTTGTTTCGGTTGTATGTGTCGAGTTAAATATGAAGTGTTAGTGGGTACCCATCTGTTTGGTACGTAGATGCATTAGACCTATATGGTAATTAAAACAAATTGATAGAAAGTCGTTGAGAAGAATACGTAATTATTATATTTACTTTTTAGTGTATTTTATTTGAAGTCGGTTTCTTTTTTTGTAAATAATAGTTTATCGGCTGTACACGTCAACTTTGCCTTTCTGATAGTGCATTTTCGTTGTATAGAAAAGCATATATTTTATATATGTATATAAAAACATATATTTTGAAAAAAACTTAAGTCTGTCACTATCACTCTTAAAAAATCCCAATTTTACCTTTAATTTTATATTTTAAAGTTTCTCTTTGAGTAACATAAGTTCAATTTTGTAAATTACACCTCGATGCCCACAAATTTCTACGAGTAAGATATCAATATTTATTATAACGTACTTCAAAACTATCTTGTTTCATGACCGTTCTAACTTGGAGCTATCATAGACCCTTAGTGTGCGCTGTCTCTATGAAATATTGAAGAATCAACCTTTTTTTCTGTACTTCTATTCTATTCTATAAGGGGTAAAGTTCAAAATTGTTCACCACAATTTTCTATAAGACTCCATATAGTTTTGACAGTTCCGCAGACGGAACGGTTTGTTTTGTTGAAGAAATTTTGCTTGTTTAGATATTTGTTTGTAGTTTGGGACATCATCAAAGTCAGCGCTGAATTGAGAACTTGGGAGATGAAGTTTCAAGGAATCTGTATTTTAAACTTATTTAATTGAGTTTCACCTATATAAGTATAATAGATTTGTTATACCTTTAAAAGTTGTTTTGTTAGAAAGAAATTAACTGTAGCTGTGGAAAGGTTACTTTGTTGTTTCATATATGAGATATATCTGTAAAACCATCGTGGTGTAGTGATAATGCGTCTGATAGCTTACACGATTGTGGGTTCGATCCCAATTCGAAGGACTGATTATATTTAATTTTTTTTTTTTAGCTCGGAACGGAATGCGTCTTTGAGCGTCACCACAAAACACGCAATGTCCTTATTTCACACGCAAAGGGGAATATGTAGTATTTTGACAAATGTTCTATCTGACATACTACATACTGTTATGCGAGAAAAACATGAAGCTGTGAAGATTTTTTTAGATAATTATATATGCACAGGAAACTTGATATTAAGATATGTTCCTTCACCACTTCCTAACAAACTTCGAAACATTTAAATATAATCATTCCCCTGAGAGGAAATCAACCCACACAAATATCACGTCTACAGCCAAACTCGGATATACTGCGCCACGATGGTCACATATATTTTACTTCACGCTGTATCCCGCACAAAGCAGAGTCGACAGAGGGAACCTAGTGTTAAGACACTACTTTCCCCACTTTCCGCCGAATCCGGAGACATTGCGTGCTAATTGGCGGAACTTATCGCCGCGCTTTGCCGCGACCAGAGCGAAGATATTGGAAATAATAAATATTTCTACTCCTCGAGTGGGAATCGAACCCACAACCAGTCGTTTTACAGTCATACCTTGTGCCTCTGCGCCACGACTGGCCACACATATGTATATTCGTATTATAAATATATTTAAAATGACATGAGTAATACCTTATTTAAATAAAAATTAAACGTAATATGATTTGAAGTCAAGCCTTTTGGATTGTATCCAAACGCTTTAGCCAATTATGTTCATAATTTCCCTCGAGATTTCTACATAGTACTTTAAGATTGTTAGAATTATATACGATAGATGCAGGTTCTAGTCAAGAATTAATGTTTTTTAAAATATATTCTGGTGTCTCTCTCACTCTCTGGTAATAATTACGGCCTAGTGTTCCGCCTCTTACCATGCCACACCTGAAATTTAGGTGAAAAGTGGAAAATGGAGTGTTTTAACACTAGGTCCACTTTGTTCTGCTATGTTGAATACAGATACGGATATTTGTCATTTTTTTAATATATTTTTTAGAACTTAGTGTCAAAACACTGTGTCCCCTGCTTTTCGCTCGAATCCGAAATATTGTACGTTGAATGGCAAAACTCAACACCACTTCAATCAATAATATTAAAACCACCGAAACAAAAATATACCTTAAGCTAACATATAAGTACAATTCACAAAATAAACAAGAAACGATAACATTCAATCCAACACATATTTCAATTAAAAAACTCATTAAAATCTTAAATAAATTTAAATTCCTCCCAAAAGTAAACAGTCTCTCTCAGTGTATCAAAAGTTTGAACAAACGCCGGCATAAAGCGCCGAATGTGAACTCGGTAACTAGTTCACTAAACAACGCTGTTTTACACCTCATTACATACACTTCATTTAAGGGATGCTAAGAAAGGCTATTTAGAGCGTACGATACGATTATTTTATTATTTTTTATACTGGGTCTATATTTTTGGCTATTTTTAGCTATATTTTTTTCTTCATTATGACTTTTTCACAACAGCTACATGCTTTTTTCCACATAGTACTATAGATAAAGAGATCGTAGTGTCAAGACACTCTGTTCTCCACTATTCGTCCGTATTCGAAACATTGTGTGTTAAGTGGAGTCATTCAAATCTGCGCAAATGAAATGAGTAAGATGAAAAACATATTTTTATAACATTGTGTCCACAATCACGTTCTGCTCGTTACAAATGTTTCAAATATTTTAAAACAATATTTTACTTTAAATTCACATATTCAAAGTATGTCCTAAGACTAAATTCTTCTTTGTTTTCTCCGTGACATGTCTGACATGTGTCTCTGAGAGACATGTAAAAAAAATTGAATGCCCCTGCATTCAATCTTCGTTTCTCTAAATGGGACTCGCATCAGAGTCTCTTGTAGCCGTCCAAGTGCTCTGACCACTTACTGTGTACCATTGGAATACTGTAGCGGTAAAAATAAAACTGAACTTAGTTAGTTGCTGAAAAGCCCATCGTTAAAATTAACTGCTTTATGAATAAACCGAGATGATTAATTTTCAACGGTCATTACTTTAAATAATAATAAAATTAATGCTAATAAATTTCAAAATCGTAAAGCTAAAGTGTCATTTGTCGCACTTGGAGTATTTTGTTAACGTGTGAAACTATGGCCGATTTAGCCGACACCAAATAAATATGTATGTAACAGGATATATTTTGCTTAATGAGTTCTACTTGAGGCTAAACTTTGTATTAATATAATTAATAATTGCTTTTACATTCATATATTTACAACTATTGTAGTAATGTATTGTTGTAAAGTTGTATTATTACTAGACCCGTAAACGCGTAAAAAGCTCTTTACAGCTCTCTTTACAGAAGCAGCTTCAAACTTTTCGCAAAGCAAAGCTAGGAACAAAGTGTCAAAACACTTAGTTTACCACTTTCCATATGAAATCGAGACATTTGACATTCAGAGAAATGTATATTATGCTTGAAACATTTTTAAAGTGTCAATCCACACTTAGGAAAATTGAAAAAGACATTTAAAGAAAATGTATAAAGATTTGAACGCAGCGGGTTTCGAGCCCGCGCCTCCTGAATATCGTCCAGGCGCTCTTACCACTGCTCAGTGTCATGCGTTCTACTATCCGCTGCGTTGAAATTCTTATATGCTTTATTACAACTTATTTTTGTTGTTAGCATCTCTACAGAGATCCCGTTGCGTTCAAATGTTTATACGTTTTCTTTAAATGTCTTTTTCAATGTATATTATATTTTTCCAAAAAATTATTCAACGTTTTTTCGATTCATCCGACCAATTGAAGGAAAATCGAGGACAGGGTGCCTTGATAGTGTCTAGGCTATTTTAACTACTATGCTGTACAGAAATAAGCTTGAAGCTGTATTTTCACTGACTACTCTCTACTCTCTACTAACAGTAGATATGTAGCCCCAAAAAAGACATCCATCTCTCAAATTTAACAAAACACAAATCTTTTAAAGTGAGTGAAAACAAAGCCGGCACTGTAAGATAATTTTTCAATTAAGAAAGTAAATGTTTACGCAGAAGCCACTCGAAATGGGCTAATTTGAATAAAACGAATTCTATTAAAAGCTATACGTTAGTTGTCGGGATTGCGGTGACCAAAGTTAAATATGCTAATTTATTTACTTGAGCATTTCAGTTTATATAAGTAGGGACCTCCTTGGAATTGAGTAATAGAATAGAATAGAATAGAATAGTCTTTATTATACACAAAAGAACATGAATAATCAAGAAAAAATATAAAATAACATTGTTAAAGCGACATTTAAACAATTAATTCGAAAAATAATAATAGAAAACGTGCTAAAAATAAAATATTTAATACTAGCGGCCCGCTCGCGGCTTCGCCACGTGAACTACCACTTTCATCCTCTATTGCCTCTTTGGGAAGGGTATTTTTTTAAAAAAAACCCCTTTTATAAAAAAAGACTCTCGCTGGGTAAACTACTTCTTTTATACCCTATTTCAGAACCTTTCAGGTTATTTTAGAAAAAAGAGAGATAGCCTATGTTTTACCTTGCCTCATTCACTATTTTCCTGAGAAAATTCATTCATTTCAGTTTAGATCTTTCATTCTCACTATATACTAAACACTGTTTCAACCTCCTAGGGTAAGATTTTTTAAAAAGTAGCCTATATTTGACCCTGCGTCTTCAACAACCTTCTTAACGAATTCCATCTAAATTGGACTAGTAGATTACCTGTGAAAACATAACAGATATAAGAGATACATATTTTTGTATTTTTATAATAATAATTTTAATGAGTACGGATATATCTAATACAATGTCCATTATATAATAACAGATGGCGCTACCCGTTCCAGAAAACGTAGTGTCATCTGTTGTCATATAGATTTTATAAAGTTTTATAGACCGGTCAAATGTATCTTTAGTAAATGTTATGTTAATTTTATTTTATAATTATTTTAATTAGTGATATTGAGACAAATTTAGCTTCACTCGTGAACTATCGACATAATTTGAATGTTTTTTTTTTTATTTTATTTTTCTGCGGGAGTTGTGTTGAATACCATGATGAAAGCTATCCCATATGTTGCTCTAACTTCTAAGCTAACTCCATACAAAAATTGATTAATTTCTACCCGGTAGATATCAGTATACAAATGATTAGTAGACAGCAGTGTAGGCAGAGGGAACCTAGTGTTAAGACACTTTGTTCCCTGCTTACTGCCGATTTTTGGAGGAGGCATTGTGTTTTAAGTGGCGTAACTTAACGCCACGCTTTGCCTCTGATACCACCAGACGAAGAAAATGGAAATATTAAATATTTCCATTCCTCGAGTGAGAATCGAACCCACAACCAGTTGCTTTACAGTTGCACTTTGTGCCACTACGCCACGACTGGCCCAGTACATATGTGATAGTATCAGTATACCAAAGTTCTGGTTTAAATATCTATATGAGAAAGTTTATTTAAAATATATTCATGGATATATTGTGTTTCTTTGGAAAATAAAATTGAATCACCTTTTCAAATCTCTTATTTTATCTTCAACTTTCGCCATTAAATTAATTGTTCAAAGTAAAATAAATATTTTGCTATTAAGTTAATGATAAAAGTTAAATCTGCTAAACAAAACAGATTTCCGGTTATTGGTTTATTAATAAAAAAAAAATAAAACAACATTGTCATAGCATAATGGTACGGTATATCTATACTACAAAACTTGTATTATATTACTTTCTAGGTATGTGGTGTGCCAGGTCCTACTGTATATGCGATGATTATGGGTTCCATCCCTTCGTAGAAAAAAAGTAGGAGGCAATGATTTTATTTAAATTATACTCATTTCTTTCTCTCGTCTCTTACATTTACCATTTCCATTTTCTTCGCTCTGGTATCGAGGCAAAGCGCGGCGTTAAGTTCCGCCACTTAACACGAAATGCCTCCGAAGTTGGCGGAAAGTGGGGAACTGAGTGTCTTAACACTAGGTTTTCTGCCTACCCTGCTGTGTGCGGGATACAGCGTGAAGTTATATGTACATATATACATACACACATACATACTCATTTCTCTGATTTGGTAACTAAGGCAAAGGCTATTTATTTTTTTATCAGCCTTACGCCTTTTCCGACGTCTAATATGTCGGAGTCAGAGAAGAACTAGTGTCAAAATACTCTGTTCTCCAGTTTCTGGTTGAAATCGAGATAGGGCAAGATGAATAATGGAACTCAACACCTTGTCTTATCACCAGCGGAGTAAATAGTTTTAAATATAATTATTACCTCGAATGAAAATCGAACTTAAACCCACCTCCCTTACAACCACTGTGCCACGACACCATCATTATTATTTTTAATTATTAATTAAAAGTAAGCAGCAAATTCAAGCATTATACAATGTTTAATATAATTTAAGATCAGATGATACTTCCGTCTTGAAGTTGTTTAGAAAACACCACGCGATTTCTCTAACAGAATGAAAACAATGTAATTAATCTGAATTGTAATTTTGTGACAAAAACAAAAGATTCTATTTCAATTCGTTAATGAATTGGAAAATGTTGACACGATTTCTAATTTAAGATCAAGTATTATTATTGTGCATGTTAGACCATCATGGTTCAGTGGAACAGGGCCTGACTTTTAAAGCTATTGGTTGTGGATTCGATTCCTACTAAGGAATTTTAATTATCTTCGCTCTGGTGTCGAGGCAAAACGCGGCGTTAAGTTCCGCCACTTAATACGCAATTCTTCCTGGAGTCTTAACACTAGGTACCTTCTGCCTGCCGCCCAGGTCCGCGGATGATTGGGGCAGTGCCCGAGACCTGGGCTAGTGGCGGGTAAGGAGCGCGGTCAGGTTTTTAGTGGGTAAACGGAGGAACGATCCGGAGTTCCACATAACCGCGTCCGGGTCCCCACCCCGGGCGGGTATCCGTAACGGATTTTCCTGACGAAAAAAAAAAAAAAATATAGTACCTTCTGGCTATCCTGCTGCGTGTATATCAAAAAATATTGATACCCTATATTGAGTTTCATTTGCTTGAAAATTTAGACTTAATTTCCGAATTTGATTATTATTATATATTTTAATGGAACCTCTTAACGTTCTTTCCTTGACGGCCAGGATATCTTAAAAAAATAAGTATTTCCTTTTTCTAATTTTTTTACTCATATTTTTTCAAATAAGTCAAAGAAAACAATAAATTTAAGTTACATCTCGCACATAGCCAGGTAGGCAAAGGAAACCTAGTGTTAAAACACTCCGTTCCCTACTTTCCGCTGAATTCGGAGGCATTGCGTGTTAAGTGGCGGAACTTTACGCCGCGCTTTGCCTCGACACCAGAGCGAAGAAAATGGAAATAACAAATATTTCCACTCCTCGAGTGGGAATCAAACTCACAACCAGTAGCTTTACAGTCACACTTTGTGCCTATCCGCCACGACTGGCCACAAATAAAAACAAATAAGTCAAAGAAAACAATAAATTTAAGTTAACTCATTTTATTATTAAACGTGCGATAGTCTCAGTCTAGTCCTAGTAGATAGTCCAAGATCAAGTAAAACGTTGAAGTTGTAAATCAAAGGAACATCCAAAAACTTTTAAGTAAATGTCTTTTTGAAATTAATGCTATTCCATATTGGCAATAGTCCATTTTAAACAGACTTACTGCTTCAACGCCTGCAGTTTTTCAAATTTTATTGGCTCTTTTATATATGAAGAAGGAACCTTGTTATGTAATTTATTGGAATGGTCAGGTAAGTAAAAATAATTTTTCTTTGTTTTGTATGGTTCGTCCTAAGTAAAAATCTGAAAATAAAAAAATATTTTTATAAAACATATGAAAATGTGAACGCAGCGGGATTTGAATCCGCGCCTTAAGGGAATCATCCAATCGCTCTGAATACTAAGCTATGCGTTTTTGATTCTCATTTTAATGTTTTGTAGAAATGTTTTTCAATACCAACATTTTATAAATGATAAGTGTTTGAAAATGATTTATTTTTTTTATTTTTGTTCCCCACTTTCCGCCGAATTCGGAGGCATTGCGTGTTAAGTGGCGGAACTTAACGCCGCGCTTTACCTCTGATACCAGAGCCAAGGAAATGGAAATATTAAATATTTCCACTCCTCGAGTGGGAATTGAACCCACAACCAGTTTTACAGTCACATGTTAGTGCCACTGCGCGCCACGACTGGCCCCTGATTGAAAATTATTAATTAAAAAACTAAAAATTGCACTTTCTTGCACCATCTTTTCTGTCTGTCCGCATGTCTCAGGTAATTTAGTGAACCAATAGTAAATTGTATATCGTTAAAAATGAAATATATAACTTTGAATAAAATTGTTTGATTTAGACTTTTAATAAATGCTTTTAGTTTGGTGCCTTCATCACTCCATCCGAGTTTACAGCAATCATTCCTTGAAAACGAATACCCGAATTGTAATATTTGCATTGTCAACAGTTGAATATTATTTTAATTATAACTTTACAAAATAAACAAGTTAAACAGGCTGTTGTAGTGCAATGGGAGAAAGTGTCTGACTCTAAAAGCGATGCTCGTAGGTTCGATTACTATTCGGGGAAATAATTTCATTTATAAATTTACATTTCTTCGCTCTTCCCAAAAAAAAGATTGGCGTTAAGATCCGCCACTTAACATATCATGAAATTGGAGGACGGAGTAAGTTGATACTGGGTGTTCACTGACTACCCCGCTATGCCGGAAAAAACGTTTTAAAATATTCAAAGTAATGGAAGAACCTTCAAATATTACGAGTACATGAAATCTGATTTAGTCATTTTATACAATCTTTTAGACTTTTTTCAAACTCACTTAAATAGTATATGAAATAATTTTTGATAACAAGGATAAGATGGATGAGAAACATTTCCTAACAAAGTCGTTCATCATCTCTAATATGTTTACTAATAATATGTGAATATCTGAAAAAATATTCACATCGATTAGTAAACATATTAGAAATGATGAATTAAATAATAATTATTAAAGATCTTTTTAGAAAAACATTTAAAATGTAATATATTTTTCTATAACATCCAATATGCAAAGGAAAGCTAATGTTAAGACATTCCCTACTTTCTGCCGAATCCTGGACGCGTTGTGTGTTAAGTGGCGGAACTCAACAGCGTGCTTTGGCGCGATACCCTAGCGAAGAAAATGAAATGTTAAATATTTTAATTCCTCGAGTGGGAAACAAACCAACAACCAATCGAACTTATATTTTACATACTCACCTTAATTCGCTCATTCTGCTCTTAAAATTATGATTTTTAACTTTCTTAACGATGCGTTTTCGAACAAAAGTAAAATAGTTAACTTAGTTACTATTATATAGGTCATAAAACCATTCACACGTCTCGCTCTTAACATTCGCTCTTGGTACTAACACTCTATCTTTAATTTCAAAGGAAATGAGGTGTATTGTTTTAGAACTTTTTGAGGATAAAGTAGCTTTGTAAGTAGCTGATGTACAAGTTTTTTGTTGAAAAGAAGTAATATATGAAGAGTGGATTACTGTTTTTTCTTATTTTTTATGTATCTGGTATCATTGTGTCGATTTCGGGTGGAAAGTGAAGAGCGGAGAGTGTTAAATTTAGTTTAGTTTTGTATATTACAATATTATGCATATCTAGAATTTTGTAACTTACGTAACCTTTAATCTTGATCGAAATGTATAAACTGTTGTCTTAAAAGATTTATAGTTAAAATATGAAAGCTAAGTGTATATTAGGAATACATAACACACACTACACAATGATTAGAAGTGAATATATATTTTTTAACTTCACGCTGTATTCCGCACATAGCAGGGTAGGTAGACGGAAACTAGTGTTAAGACACTCCGTTTACCACTTTCCGCCCAATTCGGAGGCATTGCGTGCAAAGTGGCGGAACTTAACGCCATGCTTTGCCTCGTCACCAGAGCGAAGAAAATAGAAATATTAAATATTTTGCACTCCTCGAGTGGGAATCGAACCCGTAACCAGGCACACTTTGTGTGTCTATAAGGAATATAAACTTTTGCGCACCTACACATGACAAGGTTTGCTGGTAGACAATGCTTTGTAGCGTTAAACCCTCCTTTTGTACATATTTATTATTAAATTGTGTACAATAAAGGAAATTAATAAATATATTACGAAAAAGAAATAAAATTTACGAAAAAAAAATTGGTACGTTGCTGTAATGATGTCCGAATATTATGTGTCCGTTTCATTATTTGCAAATGAAGAAAACGCCTTAAAGGGTAAATTCTGTATGTAGTGAACTCAAAATTAATTTTATTAAAGTTTATTACATTTTTTATTACATTTTTTTTTGACATTTGAGTTCAGTAGTCGTTTTCTTAAACTTAGAAATCACTCCTCTTATTTTTGACACATTTATCCAATTCAATCATTTTTGTTTTTTAAAAAAAAACATTTAAATTTCAAAAAAAAACTTGTTTTTCGAAACCTTATTCTTCAAAACGACGAATATGACGTCAACACAAAAACAATTGAAGTTCATATCATATAACAATCGAAATTTATATATAACAAAATTTGTCAAGTCCAAAGTTTACATAAAACTACAAAAGAAAAAAGTCACCATTACATATTCACATAACGATCCCAACTTATGGGGAAGACGGGGCGAAATAGACTAGAACATTAACCATACTATTCACACCGCAAACATGCTGAGCCACCTCTGATAGTCGATAGAAACCCACTAAAGGGGCTCTAATGCGAATATTATACAGTTCCCACTTTTCTGTACACCCTTAACTTCCTCTCTGAAATATAAATAAGATCGTTTGTCATGTGCAAAACAATGGTACTCTGCTTAGCTGAAATTGTACTAATTTATTTTTGGCTGGAAAGTTGAAATTTTGTTTGTTTATTCATAATTTTTGTGGTATTATCTTGTCTTATATAGAATAGACTAGTATAATTTGATTAATATATAGAAAAAAAAATTTGAAATCATTTTCCTAGCAGAGTGTGAAAGGCAAAGATATGCCAGAGTTAAGTCATTCCGTTTTTCTCCACTTTCTGACCTAGACCTACCACAGCTTGAAAATAAAAATAATTTAATTAAAAATTTGAAAATAAAAATAAATTATTATAAACATTTCTTTGAGTAAGGATTAGGCATTTACAGTCAGACACTATCCCACTGTGCCATGACGGTCTTAAATATATAGGTCTTTTATTTCTTTTTATTTTTAGCTTCACACAGCAGGATAGGCAGAGGTAACCGTATAGTGTTAAGGCACTCCGTTCTCCACTTTCCGCCGAATTCGGAGACATTGTGTGGTAAGTGGTGGAACTTAAGGCCTCGCTTTATCTCGACACCAGAGCGAAGAAAATGGAAATATTAAATATTTCCACTCTTAGAGCGGGAATCGAACCTACCTCTACGCCACGACTGGCCTCTATATAGGTTAATATATAAAAAAATAATTAAACTATGCTCTATTAAAAATAATACCCAATATACCCACTATTAGCAAAAAACGCTTTATTATTTCATTTTACCAAGCTTAGAACAAAATGTTTACGAAATTCCCCGTAAAACAGAGTTAATAATTTTGTATGCGCAAAATTATTTCAAGAAAAAAATTACTAAAAGAGCAAATCGGATTAAACGGGGTTTAGCGTTACTTAACCTATAAAGGAGGCTTATACAAACTTTTCTAATAAACTTAAACTTAATTAGCCCTGTAGTGAATTTTCCAGTCCATTTTTGCCTAAATTCTTTTACTTTAATTATTCTAAGTTAATAGTGAGATCGTTATAGTTTAGTAGGACAGCATTTGACGGTAATTGCGATTGGCTGTGGGTTCGATTCATGGTAGAACATTTTGGCTATTAGAGTAGGATTATAAGTATAATTATATCTTAATTATTTGCAATGTTTTTATGAACAAGATAAACCGTAGTATTGGGATCGGCCACTAACGCAATATAAAGTGGAGAACGGAATTTCTTGACACAAGAATAAAAAGTTAACAGTACTATAAGTAAGTAAGAGAGGCAGGGGCAACCTCGGGTGACCTTCGAAAACACAGTATCCATGATACTGAAGGAAGGTCACGTAAAAAGCATGAGAACCCCCGGACGGCGTGTATGAAGAGGGTGATGACAGTGGACGAGGCGAAAGAAGTATGCAGGGACCGTAGCGTTTGGCGCTCCATTCTCTCTGACTACCCTGCAAAGGATACAGCGTGAAGCTAAAAAAAACAGTACTATAAGTATTTTTAGTTACAATTATTGATAATTGTTAACAAAGATAGAGAACAGCATGTTCATAATAGTAAATCATGACTTTTTCTGTCGCTTAGTTTTGTATTTATATTAAAAATTTTAATCTATTTTTTCTTCGAAATATTATCACACTTAAAGTTATCAACTTTTGGAGGGGCTAAACGTCATGCTACCTACAATATTGGACTTACTAACTAAAAAATATATGAAACCTAGTAAAGTTAAAGTGAACAAATTAAAAAAAATAAATAGCTTCACGCTATATCCCGCACACAGCAGGGTAGGCAGAGAGAACCTAGTGTTAAGACACTCCGTTCCCCACTTTCCGCCGAATTCGGAGGCTTGCGTGTTAAGTGGCGAAACTTAACGCCGCGCTTTACCTCGACACCAGATCGAAGAAAATGGAAATATTAAATATTTCTACTCCTCGAGTGGGAATCGAACCCATAACCAGTCGTTTACAGTCACACGCTTGTGCCACTGGGCCACGACTGGCCATCTTCAAAGTGAACATCTTCTATGTTATTTGTTCCCAAGAGGAAATCAAACCCATAACCTTTACATTTAAAATCAGAAATTATAAACTGCGCAACAACCGTCTACGACTAATGGCTTCTGCGGCTGCGGTATAATAATATTCGCAACAATACAATATCTCCACCACATTTTTAAATGAAATGTTGCCACATTAAAAATGACCACAGATGGTCACTTCCGTTAAATGAACTCTTAAAATAAACAACGCGGCTTGTAATAAATATAAAATTTATATGCACATTAAATTTTCATATAAATTCTGTTTATTGCACGCTTGTTATCCGCAGCTTTGATGACAAATTATGTATGCTTCATTTAATTTATGGTCTAATTACTTTAGTGTACTTTGGTTTTAAATTGACTTATGGCATGTAGATTATTGGGGCTAGTCGTGGGGCAGGAGTATGTAAGTGTGACTGTAAACGCGACTGGTTGTGTGTTCAATTCTCACGCGAGGAGTGGAAATATTTAATATTTCTATGTTCTTCGTTCTGGTGTCGGTGCTAAGCGCGGCGTTAAGCTCTGCCACTTCACATGTAATGCCTGAGAATTCGGTGGAAAGTGGGGATCTAACACTAACTGAGGGGAAACTAGGTTCCATCTACCCTACAGCGTGAAGCTAAAAAAAAGAGATTTAGCCCTCACTTTATATATTGTTAGTGAACATATAAAACATGTAAAATGGGGAACAGATATGTCTTGATACTAAGTTCTCTTTTGCTACCACGCTATGCGAAAAAGTGCTCTAAGTGCATTTGGCCCTGACTTTGTGTTATTAGTGAACATGACAACACCTTTGTAGTTAAGTAGATATGTTTTCTAGTAAAGATTTTACGTTGAAAAAATCAATTTTACTTTAGGTGGAATTTGTCTTTCTGATCGAAGTGGAGAAATGAAAATGACTTAAATATCATGCCTTCCTCTGAGTTTGAATTAAGGCCGCATTTATAATATTTTCCTCAGTATTTTTATATACTATTAAGAAATACGACTATAGCCCGCCCAAAAAAATTAAAAATTGAACATGTCAGTTGTTAAAAAAGTTTATCACCACCGATCTACTTATACGGATAATTATTGTCTACCTATCTATGACTATCTTATTCGGAATACATTGTGAAGATAAAATAAACTACACAAAGATGTCTTAACAAGTCCTTTAAGGGATAGTAAAGGTGCTTTCCAATGTAAATAATTGGTCACGTTTCAGAAAAGGTTGAAACCTTTCAAAAGGTGTTAAATACCAGGAATACTATAGTAGATTATATGTACATTTAAACATTTTTAAAGTGTTATTCCACATTTAGGAAAAATAGAAAAGACATTTAGAAAACGTGTAAAAATTTGAACGTATGGCTTAGCGGTCAGAGCGCCTGAACGGTTTTCAGTAGGCGCGGGTTCAAATCCCGCTGCGTTCAAATGTTTATACGCTTTCTAAATGTCTTTTAATTATTGTAAAGGTAACAATAGTTAACTTACTATAAAGTGAAATAATCTATCGGTTTTTTGGCATTTAAATTAAATTATGAAGCGATCATATTACAGTGAGACCTTGTCTGACTATAACATAAATGTAAGAGATTGTTAGTCAGCCAGTAAGTTCGATTTTGGAGAATCAGGATTATAACAAACAAGAATTATAATATGTCTACATTTTTATTTCAATATACTCTTAAACATCAGCTTTGATAGTGTATTTTTTGAGAATAAAAATTAAATACTAAAAATCGAAGCAACAGCTTTTCCACATAATACAATAGCAGAGAGAAGCACATCTTTCCACCGGAAATGGAAGTTACCTATTGCGTGGCGGAACTCAACGCCGCGTTCCATCTAAAATAAAATCCAATAAAATACAATAAAATATAATACAATAATATATAAAATAAAATATAATACAATAATATATAAAAGAAAAACCACACAACTACTACTAAACCGAATAAGATATACAGTTGGCTTTGTATCAAAATTCAAATCCGGTAACATTTTATTAAAATACAACCGAGTTATGTCTCTGAATGAATAAAATTTCGCTTTTATGATCTCGTGCTTTTAATTTTCTCTGCTCAGTGTAAATTGTAATGTTTCGAGGTTGTGTTTGACAGTTACGAATGTATGTACATATGAATACATATATACAGCTTATATATTTGTGAAGACCATCGTGGTGCAGTGGGTCGTCTGATTGTAAACGCGATTGGCTGTGGGTTTGATTCCCACTTGATGAAATTATTATTTTTAAATTATTTTCACTTCTATGTTGTAAAGGCAAAGCGCCGTTATTTTATGAGGAAAGTGAAGGACGTAGTGTCTTGACACTAAGCTATATATGCCTTTTCCGCTATGAGAGAAAAAAAAGAGAAGCTGAAAAAAAGTATCAAATAAGGTTTCTTAGGCTTAATACATTTTACACATGTTTCTGTTTTCAGAAAAATCTGGCAAAAATCGATTATATTTGCCACATTTTTCATTATCAGATATATATGATCAAGTACACGTTTTATGAAGTGTTATTTTTTTTTTGTAGCTTCACGCTGTGTCCCGCACACAGCAGGGTAGGTAGGAACCTAGTATTAAGATACTCTGTTCCCCACTTTCCGCCGAATTTGAGTGTTATTCCACACTTAGGAAAATTGGAAAAGACATTTAAAGAAAATGTAAAAAAATTTGAACGCAGCGGGATTCGAACCCGCGCCTCCTGAACCGTCCGTTATTTTTTATACGTTTTCATTAAATGTCTTTTCAAATACACTTTATTTCTTAAAAGTGTACCGTAACGCTATAAAGACTATGTTGTGAATAAAGATTAAAATAAAAAAAATCCTTACCTTAGCTACACCTCATTGTCTGCTAAATATTCAACATAACCTACAAGAGTAAAACGACACTAATATTATAAATGTTAAAATCTGTCTGTTTGTTACACTTTCATGGCTAAACCATCACTACTGGCCCAAATTGGATGGAACTTAGAATAAAAATAATTGAAAACTCAGGATCAAACATTAAAAAACCCCTTAAGGATTGTACCTAATAGGAATTGAAAATTGACGTGAGAATTCTAAACAGCTTGACCGATTACGATGTATTTTCTCAGGATATATTTGACAATGCAACGTTAAACATAGGCTTCTCATTTTTAACCCCTAAGAAATCATTTTTTTTATGATAAATTTTACTGTATTTGCGTAGTTAATGCAGACGAAGCTGCGAATCGGTCGCTAGTACACCATGTATCTGAAAACAATAAATAATTTTCGCACCGATTGTTTCATTCAGTTTATACAAAAAAGGATCGTAAAATGAAATTTCTAGTAAATAAAGTTTTACAAGCTGTTACACTCGAAACGTATAGTTACCTAAATAATGGTCATCAATTACCCTTTCGCTCAGATCACAGGCACAAACTATCTGCGATCAACGCTTAATATTGATTATTGAAGAAATTACATAATGAAAGATGCTATAAGTGGATTTCTTTAGTTTTTTGAGATTGGACCTCAAATGCTACTATATTACTATTTAGAATCCCTGCGTGCTTCTTCCACCTCGTCTACTGCCATCAGCCCCTAAAAACTCAATCAAGAGAGTCTTCATGCTTTTTAGGTAACCTTTCTCTAGCATCACCTGTATTATGTTCATAATCTTGAGCCTAGGTGTCATGCTCTCTATTCTTGCTCACCTTTTCTTTATGTATCTTTCTTAGCATTATTTAATCATTCATCTTCTTGAGATGCCTAAACCACCTGAGCTCGTTGGACTATGTTGATTAAACAAAATAATTAATCGGTATGTAGTTTCCGTTCTGTACATATAATATTTCTGTTAATAGCAAATAGGTATGAATATTGTTGTATTGTTATAGGATACGAACATTTTTAATTAAAATAGGAGACTACTGAACAATATCAGTACAAATCAATCACTGTTTGCTGTAGAAAAACTTCAATAGGTATACATATTTATTAAGGAAAGATAAGATCATACTATAGTTAATAAAATAAAATAAAAATAACCTTTATTCTCTGACCAATTTCTACCCTGCTATGTGCGGGATACAGCGTGAAGCTAAAAAAAAATTGTTTGAAGATTTAATTACATAGATACATAGATAAAATAACAAAATATAGCAACACTACTAAAAGGAACTTGCTTGTTTGAAATTCAATAATAAATTCACCAGAATTCAAAATCACTGATGTGTATTTATTTTGTAGCTTCACGCTTTTTTTCTCATAGCGGAGTTGTCAGAAAGGACCTAGTGTCAAGACACTCCGTCCTTGATTTTCCGCCTGAAATCGACATATTGTGTGTTGAGTGGCGGAACTCAACGCCGCGCTTTGCCTCGACACCAGGTGAAGAAAATGGAAATATTAAATCTTTTCACTCCACAAGTGGAAATCAAACCTACAACCAGTCTCTGCGCCACCACTGGCTCTAATATTGATAGTTAAATAAGGAAATATACCAATACTACTAAAATGACCTTGCTTATTTGAAATTGAACAATAATATCACCAAAATTCATACCTGTTTTGGTATGAATTCTGGTGATATTATATAACCTATCATAGAAATTATTAATAAAAGGGGAAGGGAATTCGAATGTGGAGGGATCAAAAACAATGACTTGCTACAAACCGCATTAGAAATTAATTTCTACGCGAAATTAATATTAATTAACGTTTTACAATATGTTCGTGCGTCTTTTGTTCTGCAAATCGGAAGCCCTATTGTGGATTTGTGGTAGTATTCAATTAAATGTTGCTTTGTTTTATTATTAAATATTTTGTTTTGTTATAATGTAAATTATGTGTAATTAAAAGGTTTTTAATTCGTTTAGGCTACTTTCCAATTTTCGGTCGTGACACGAGGGTACAAAGGGCGACTGTAAACGTTGTGGTTGAGGATTCGATTCACACTCATGAAGTGGAAATATTTAATATTTCCATATACTGCGCACTGGTATCGAGGCAAAGCGAGGCGTTAAGTTCCCCCACTTAACACGCAATGCCACCGAAAATTCGGCGGAGAGTGGGGAACGGAGTGTCTTAACTCTAGGTTCCCTTTGCCTATCCTGCTGTGTGAGGGATACAGCGTGAAGCTAATAAAAAAAATATATAATTAAATAACGTCATCGTGACGAAGTTGAGCAATGGTGTAAAGATTGCGACATAGATTTCACTTAGGCCAATTATTTTAATTTACCGGGTCTACCAAGACAAATACGCGACGACGGACGTCTTGAAATTGAGTGGAAAGCCTTAACACTAAGTTCTCATGGTACATGTACATGGGGTTAAAGAGTTTCTTCTCATCATACCCATCTTTTTTCCTCTCATTTACCCCAAAAACGTGAAAATACAGAAAAAATAATGAAAATTAACATACAAACATACAAATTTAACCTTTATTATGTACAAATCATTATATTACACATAAAAAGTGGTCGCTATCAAAGCTGCCGCGGACCGCACATTACACACGCCGCGATGTTTTAATGAACTTTGAGTACTCGTCGACTTCTGTGTTTGATCTTTGCGTTTTATAATGATGTCTCTTCAAAAGTATAAAGCTTTTTCATATTACGTTTATTTTATATTATATGTATCTACATACATATTAAAACTACTTGTAAAAAGATTCAATTGGATTATAAGGTCGTGTATTCGGAATATGTACAAATGGCGATGGTTTTAGGTTCGATTTTTATTCAAAAACTCACCTGTAGCACAAGGAGCGTTAGGTAGAAAGAAAATAGTACGCTTTTTAATCGTTTTTTTAAGCACTACATTATACATTTTACATTTTATTAACAAATTTGAACTATTATTTTAATGTTTTTCTTATTTCACTAAAAGAGAGAACCTGATATCCATCTATCATACAAATTCAAGAAATTAAGTGTTAAGTGGCAGAAATCGACGGCTCACTTTCTTTAAATACTTAAATTGTTAGCTGATAAGTGAAAGTTTTTGAATCGATCCTTCGTGGTTGTGGAGTTGTGGATGCGTTAATCGTCTTTGAAATTGAAGAAGGAAAATCAGAGGTAGGATAGATGGGAAAGGTAAAACTGGTGTATACATCATCAAACAAACTGGAACACATCATCAGATATTTGGGGCATGCAAAGCAGGGCTTTGAGTTCCGCTCAACAACCTCAACATGCAACAACTTGATTTCCGGGAAAAAGTGGAAAAAAGTTTTGACACTCAGTTCTTTCTGCTGCTATGCCGGAAAAAAGTTTATTTTTTAACACTTACTTATATCTGCTCCCATTTTTTCCTATTCATTACATTTTTCATAAAAGAAAAAAGATAAAATTTTCACACTTTCCGTTTCCTAAAGATATTTTAAAAAATTCTAACAACTTCCACTATGACACTATTTGACCTAAAAATCCCCCTTAGATCGTGTAAAACTGGCACATAAAATGGCGGCCACTCGAAGCGCAGTCCTGGACCGCACTTCACACACGCAGCGACATTTTAATGAACCCTCCAGCTCGACATTTGGAGGACTTTGTATGGATCATACACGGATATGTATGTATAATTTATTTTAATTCTAATAATATGTTGATTATGTATGTGGGGGGAACGCAGGGATCAGTGATTAAGTTTCTATACAAAAAATCTTTTATTTTTCAAGCTTTTTCCCGCATAGCAGGGTAATCAGAGACTTCAAGGCAAGAAATTGAAATAATAAAAAAAAATATGAGAACGAAATTGTCCCATTAACCTCTAAAACAAAGCATTTAAGATGGCAGAGCTTCTTCCGATTTAGGGAAGAACATATTAGAAAAATACAAATGAATTAAAAAAACCTGTTATTTTTATTAAGGACCTTTTTAATTAAACTATAATTATAATTCTAAGATCAAGCTGAGCCTAAATTATAAAGATATTGATAATTCAATTATTGAAGAACACCACCGAAGATTGTTTTTTTAAAAAGATTCGCGGCAAACTAGGTAAAACTTACTAGTACTTGGGGTTGCCCCCTCTTTTAAACGGATTTAGGAAGTTATAATTGATTTTTTATTAATAAAATTATTAATTTTTATTGGGAAAATTAATCAATTTAAGCAGAAAGTGAGCAGCGGAGTTCCTTGACATTACGTTGTCTCTGCTTAATTTATTGTGCGTGCAAAAGCGTGAAGCTAAAAATACATATATTATTAAATAAATAACATAAACGTGCTGGAGCGCATAAAATGCCGCTATCCACAGTTGTACACTTCAAACGGCTACAATCCTGGACGACACTTGACGTCGTGCAGCGACATTTTAATGAGCCTTCACTCGTCTCTTGCACTATACAGCTTGAGATAGATAGTTATTAAAATATTAAGAGTCCTTTTGAGCTCTTGAAAGTATAATATAGCTTTAATAGAGCTTTTTAGTGCTTGATAGTTATTATAGCTTATTGATCTATAAGATCTTGGGGCCAGTAGTGGCGCAGTGGCACGAACGTGTAAACGACTGGTTGTGGGTTCGATTTCCACTCGAGGGTTGGAAATATTTTAACTTCCATTTCCTTCGCTCTGGTATCGAGGCAAAGCGCGGCGTTTACTTCCGCCACTTAACACGTAATGCTTCCGAATTCGTCGGAAAGTGGGGAACTGATTGTCTGAACACGATGTTCCCTCTGCCTACGCTGCTGTGTGCGGGATACAGCGTGAAGTTAAAAAAAAAAGATCATTTTCATCCTTATTTTGTATAGAAAGGTAGGCAAAAGGAACACCTGGTATCAAGACCGTCCATTCTCTACCGTGGTGAATTTTAGCGGTTTATCATAGGTACCAGAACGAACACATGACAATATATTAAATTAAATCATTGCCCGACGGGGAACCGAACCCACAGCCCGCTGCGCCACGATAACCTTATATACTAACAATAAAAATATCATTTACCCAAGATTTTTTATGAAACGTAAAGAATGTCCGTTCTATCATCAATTCAAAAACAACCAAAGCCGCAGACGGAAAGTAATATATACATATAAATATAATTGAAGTGCCTGTTTATAAGATTAAAATAATCTCTTTTTACTACATACTGTATGTATCTATGTTTATATATTTTATTACAATATTTGTCTGTCTGTTTGTTTGTTCGTGTTAATCTTTGGAATGTCTGGACCTATTTTAACAGGACTTCCACTGGCAGATAGTTGATAATAATAAGAACTAAGTTAGTTAGCCTACTTTTATTTAAGAACTATACCTTTAACTATACTACGCAGACGAAGCGAAACAGCTAGTAAGTAATAATTTCAAATATATCACATAATATTTAGTAGTATAGTAAAATGAGGCTAAATACAGTTTATTAGATCTATACTAAAAGTTCAGGCCATGAAATACTATCTAGTTAAGATTTATAGCGCCCTACGGTGAGCGCCGCGTTCAGACCACCCGTGGGAGCCACTGATTAAATTTTTAGCGAAAATATCTATTTTATTTTGCTTTTACTATCATAATTTTGCTATTTGGAATTCTATCTCAAGTAAACTTGGTTATTGTTTTGTTAAAAATGATTTATAGTTTCTAATTTCACTTATGAAAACATTTATAAGTTATTTTTCTAGCTTTCCGCCTTCAGCTTCACGTTTTTTCGAGTATAACACAGTATTAAAAAAGACCTAGTGTCAAGACTCTCTGTTCTCAACTTCGTATGTTCATTTCTCCGATATAGTGAAAATAATATGTCTGTATTTGGCCGGACGATGAAAGATCTAACCTTAATAATAGACTTTTTCTGCCTAGTTTACTCCAGGAGTCAGTATAAAATTGAAAAAAATAACAATAGTTACAATATGTAGGTTTTTTTAATGGCTATTGTCTTTTTTTTCTTTCTTTTTTTTAGCTTCACGCTGTATCCCTTGCGGGGTAGTCAGAGAGCGGAGTGGAGCGCCAAATGCTACGGTCGGCACGATTCTTTCGCCTCGTCCACTGTCATCAACCGCTTCATACAAGGCCTCTGGGAAGACCTCATGATTTTAAAATTACCTTCCTCCAATATCGTCGATACTGTGTTTTCGAAGGTCATTTTTTCAGAACCTACTATATGTAGGTTTTGTTGATAATTATTGTTATTTTTTTATGCGATTACCTTTTTCACAATTTGTTTTCTATAGCGGGGTAGGTAGAGAGAACCTAGTGTCAAGAACTTCGTTCTACTTATGTCTGTTCTATGAGAACATGAAAATATTCTTTTTGTACTTAACAAAATATTCATAAGCCAGATGAACAAGAACTTGCTGTACAAAAGGTGACTTGAAGAGATCTTTTCCAGTAAACCATTGGAAGTGGACGAGTTGCAAACATCGAGATAGTAGTTCGTGCAATTATAAAATAAAGAAAAATATAAAAAAAATAATTAAATATATGTGAACTAAATTGGATACGTACATAAGTACAAAATATAATACAAACATAAATACTTATTATATACTTATACTCGGATATATTAATAAAAAAGAAGCCTTAGTCATTTCCTTCAAAATATGTCCCTCATCAAATAAATATTCCGGAAAATAAAAGCACAGCGACGAAAACGTCCACTAAAACTTGCTAAAACTACATTTTAAAGGGCTCTTTGTATTTATTTTCAACTGAGCAAAGATTTATTGTGAAAAACATTAGAATTGTAAAATTTTACAGAATTATACATTTTCTTTAGTTTCATAGAATAAAGAATGTTATTTCATCCAAATAGAGCTGAAAATCGCATAATCCTTTGATAAATAGGAAGGATAGTGCAATGTTTGAAGTTACCTCTCGTTAACATAAAATCAATTTTAAAACAGTTATTAATTTTAATTAAAATATGGTTTAAGGCGTCGTTTTAGTATAGTGGTAGTAAGTTTTTTTTTATCTTAACGCTGTATCCCGTACACAACAGGGTAGGCAGAGCTTAACGCCATGCTTTGCCTCGACACCAGAGCGAAAAAAAGAAAATGGAAATTTTAAATATTTCCACTTTTCAAGTGGAAATCGAACCCACAGTCAGGTTACAGTCACACTTTGTGCCGGTGCGCCACGCCTGACGCCAATAAGTTCAAGGTGGTAATAATAAGTCTAAGGTATTCCTTGAAGGGGAGGGTCGAATTATCCTATCTATATTATATTATACTGCAATTTTAGTGTCCACTGTCAAACTATAACTTCTTAACATTTTTCTGAGTTGTATATAAGATGTTGTCAGTATAACTATTTTATTTATTTAATTAAGTAATGTTCAATTAAATACAGAAATGTAGTCACTTTCTAAAAAGTTAAAAGCTTTCCACTTATTTTTGAAGTGAAAACTTCTTTAGGCGCGTTGAGCGTTTTGGTAGAGGGTAAAATCCTCGGTTCGCGTCACCGACATGCTAATGATAATACCTAGTATTGAAATTGAAATTCGTGTAAATATAAATACTATATATAATTAATTGTATATTAATTATTTTTTCAACCACTTTGTATTTATATTTTGTTCATGATTTGTTTAACCCATCATATGTAACTAATAAATAAAACATAAAAAATTTCATATAATTTTTGCATATAGTTTTAATTACACTCAACTTAATTTTAAAATATTAGGATTTTACAGAACATAGCGCCACACCAATAATATCTTTAGATACCGAAAAGAAGCTTCACACTTTTTTTCAGGTATACAAAGAAAAATTCTAGTGTTTGGTAGCGGAACTTAACACCGTCCTTGTAACAGGTACTATAGAAACGAAAATTATTAAATAAATAAATAAATATAGCTTCACGCTGTATCCCGCACACATCAGGGTAGGCAGAGGGAACCTAGTATTAAGATACTTCGTTCCCCACTTACGGCCGAGTTCGGAGGCATTGCGTGTTAAGTGGCGGAACTCAACGCCGCGCTTTACCTCGACACCAGAGCGAAGAAAATGGAAATATAATTTCCACTCCTCGAGTGGGCATCGAACCCACAACCAGTCGTTTACACACACAAGCTTGTGCCACTGGGCCACGACTGGCCACAATTAATAGGTAATGGTTAATTATAATCAGAAATATAGTCACTCTCTTTAAAATGAAAAGATTTCCACTTATTTTTGAGAAATTAGGATTTTACGAAGCTTAATGCCACACCAATAATATCTTTAGATACAGAAAAGAAGCTTCACACTTTTTTTCAGGTACACAAAGAAAAATTCTAGTGTTTGGTAGCGGAACTTAACACCGTGCTTGTAACAGGTACTATAGAAACGAAAATTATTTAAATATAATAATCCCCCCGATTGGGAATCGAACACACAACTATCGCGTTTACAGTTAGACCCTATCTCTCTACACTATCAAGATCATTAATAATAATTATTAATAATAATTTTTTTTTTTTTTTATAGCTTCACGCTGTATCCCGCACACAGCAGGGTAGGCACAGCGAACCTAGTGTTAAGACACTCCGTTCCCCACTTTCCGCCGAATTTGGAGATTTACATGTTAAGTGGCGGAACTTAACGCCGCGCTTTACCTCGACACCAGAGCGAAGAAAATGGAAATACAATTTCCACTCCTCGAGTGGTAATCGAACCCACAACCAGTCGTTACAGTCACACGCTTGTGCCACTAGGCCACGACTGGCCACACACATAATAATTGATCACTAAATTCTTTTTGAACTTAGTAAAGGTAATGTACTCGTAAGTACTAATTGCAGTGGGCTAAGACACTTGACTTTTTGTTTGTGGCTCTGAATAAGGTTTGATTTTCTTTGAACTTTGCAAGTGTACTCAATGTCTGTCAGAAACAGGTGATTATTTTTTTTTCTGAAGTTTGAAACAGGCAAAAGTAATGACTTTGAAGGTTTTTTTGTATTTTCATTTATTTTATAGACCAAATGGTGTTTTTATTTATAGAATACATTATATTTACATGTGTATTATATTTTTTCTTAAATAATTTAATATATATTTTTAATTAAATATAATTTAATTGAATATGTGGGTCAAACCTAGTGTTAAGACACTCTGTTCTTCACTCAATCAATGGGTCCATCAACTTTTAAGGGTTCTCCTTTCTCCGTGTATACGAGGAAAATGGTTTATTAAAATATAATATATAGATTTTCAAAAAAATAACTTTTTTATGACATAAAAAATTATTTGTTTTTACAATTTAAAAACAGTAGCTCCAATATTTTTAGTATTATTTTGAAAGTAATATATCGAAAACTCTGCATTGTTATTCTCTTGTGTTACAGTCCTTGGAGGATTTAGTGTTTTTTGTATATATGTAAATTAACATTGCTCCCAAGAGTTACTACAAACAAGATAAAGTATTTATAAAGTTGTTTATATGATGATTGTAATGATCATCATAAAAGCAATTTTATTGTTAATTTTATGTTGATTGTTGATGGTTCTTATTCCGTCTTAAGATATATAAAGGAATTTGAGATATATTTATTAATAATATTTTTTTTTATATTTTATTTCATGGAGATACCGAGGGAGTAGTTTTAAGGCGTGTTCTACGAATGACATTTACAAAAATGTAGGTTGTAAATTTTACACTTTATTTTTTATATTTTGGCTATTAAATCGAAATGAACTTTTATTCGCTTTAGGTCCTATTTTAGATGCATTGCGTTTTGACTAAAGGAACACATGTGCTACACGTCAATCAATCACGCAAGCGAAATAAAAATACATACATATGTTGAATTAGAAATATTTCCATGAATGGAAATCAAATCCACGATAATTACATATAGAAAGAAAGAATATCTTTTAGAATCTATTTTATACGCTTAGTATTGGGCATACGCTTAGCAATTTATTCATGGAAACCTAACTATAAGAATATTCATTTTAAATGTGTACTGCTATTTTACGGTCTTCTTGAATTTTTTAAGCTTTACTTAAGACAGAGATTTTTTAATTTATTAGAAATAAAATCATAGTATTTTTTATTTGTAAAATATTATTAACTTTTTTTCAGCTTCCTGCATAGCAAAGTGGCCTGCAAGAATCCACTGTCAAAATATACCGCCACTTTCCGCCCAAATTGAAGATATATCATATGGGATGACAAAACTCAATGTCAATTTTTTTAGCTGAGCGGAATGATAAAAAATAAAAATAAAATTAATCATCTAAGTGAGAATGAAACCAATCGTTATGGGTTGTTCATAGTAAAAATCAATTAAAATCAATTCAGTGTCTCAATTTTAGTTAAATTTATGTAAAAAACTAACAGTAAAGTCTTATGTGTACAAATTAAGTATAAATTATACGTAGAAGAATTCAAACAAGCTCCTGTAGAAATCCGTCCAAGTACAATTTAACTAATGATTATAATAGAAATACTCATATAATTGTTACAACTTTTGAAGTCGACATATCCGTAGGCATGTAACGAAGCTTCGCTATCCCAAGATTGTTACAAAAAATATCGTTTAATGAGAGAGAATGCCATTAAGTAGTAAGCAGTCCTTATAATATATATACTTGTAAGCGTTTTTTATAATAGAACGGTCTCTTATTAATATAGCGCACCGTGGCACAGTGTGAAGTCTATCTGGCGGTACATTTGTGGCCCACTCACAGGAATTAATAAATATTTTCGTTCACTTAGTACCAATGTATTTCTAGGGATTGGTACATTTATCACTTATTATTATTTATCACTTCACTTTCTGAACGAAACCGAGCCATTGAATTTTGAATGGTAGCATCGAGCAACTAATTTAAATTTCAACAAAATTAACATAACTTTAAATATAAGCTTCACGATGTATCCCGCACACAACAGGGTAGGCAGAGGGAACCTAGTGTTAAGACACTCCGTTCCCCACTTTCCGCCATATTCGGAGGCATTGCGTGTTAAGTGGCGGAAGTTAACGCCGCGCTTTGCCTCAACACCAAAGCGAAGAAAATGGAAATATTAAATATTTTTACTCCTCGAGTGGGAATCGAACCCACAACCAGTCGTTTACAGTCACACGCTTGTGCCACTGCGTCACGACTTACCCCTTTAAATACAATTAAGTGAAAATTGAACCTATAACCAACGTTTAAAGCCAAACTTTGTTTCACAGCACCACACATGATGGTCTCTTAAAACAATGAAAATAAAGTTATAAATTGTAACAATTTTCTCAGTCAAAATGTAAAAGAAATCACCGAAAAATCCCATAATCTTCGAAAATTTCACCTCTCCAAACCATTTCAATCTTCAATCAAGTACTAAAGTGAATGTATGTGAACACCCAAAGTCAAATGGCTCGGAATCAAAGTCTCTTTCATGCGGCATTCGATCAGTTGGAAAACCACTTGGGAGAGTGCGGCCAAATAAATATGCTCTGTGCTTCTGCTGAGCGAAGCTATAAAGCCGGAGCCTAGCTGTTTTAGGTAAACGCATCATAACTTGGCACGGTACATTGGGCTGCCGAGATCTTGCTTTGACTGTGTATACGGTTTTTGATTTTTATTAGTTTATTGGTAGATTTTAATAGTTTTACCTGTATATATTTTTTTTTATTTAGACATTTTGGGTATATGTGGCACTCTACTGAATAAGAAAAAAGAAATTAATGTTAAAACCACCGTTATCTAGATTTAATCGATTTTAGATATATTAAGTGTTGAGTTCTGTAACTTTAAGCCCAGTGTTTTTTATAGTATCGTCTTATTTTTCCTGGCATACAAGAGTAGAAAGAGAGAACCTAATGATAGGAAATAACTTTGAGAGAGTATTGTTTAGTGTCAGTCAGACAAGACTAGTTCATATGTTCTCGACTTTCCGCTTGAAAACGAAACATTGTATGTTTAGTGCCAGAACTAATAACCACATTTTGATTTATTTAAGTATAATAATTAAACTCATGATTTTTTTAGTCGAGCGTATATACATACAGTCGTGGCGCAGTGGCACGAACGTGTGACTGTAAACGACTAGTTGTGGGTTCGATTCCCACTCGAGAAGTGGAAATATTTAATGTTTCCATTTCCTTCGCTCTGGTTGTTCCATTTCCTTAGCTGTTTTTTATCCAGTATGTACATATATGTATATACTTTTTCACGCTGTATCCCGCACACAGCAGGGTAGGCAGAGGGAACCTAATGTTAAGACACTCCGTTCCCCACTTTTCGCCGAATTTAGAGGCTTGCGTGTTAAGTGGCGGTAGTTAACGCCGCGCTTTACCTCGACACCAGAGCGAAGAAAATGGAAATATAATTTCCACTCCTCGAGTGTTTTAATACTAGGTTCTCCCCGATTACTCTATTAAGCTGGTAAAAGCGCTAAGCTGACAAAAAATATTATTGTAATAGGTTCAAAATTAGTTTAAGTATATCAACATCACTAGTCTTAACTTTGGGGCCAGTCGTGGCGCAGTGGCACAAGCGTGTGACTGAAAACGACTGGTTGTGGGTTCGATTCCCACTCGAGGAGTGGAAATATTCAATATTTCGATTTCCTTCGATCTGGTGTTGAGGAAAAGTGTGGCGTTAAATTCCGGCACTTAACACGCAATGCCTCCGAATTTGGCGGAAATGGCGGAACAGAGTGTCTTAAAACTAGGTTCCCTCTGCCTACCCTGCAACATACAGCGATCCAGCGTGAAGTTAAAAAAAATCACTAGTTTGAAATGAATAAAAATAAAGCACTAGATATTATTATATAATAAGTATAGCTAGTAATCTATATAGATTACTCCATCACAAAAAATCTTGAATCCACTCCCCTAATATATATGAAAAAAAAAATCGTTTTTTTTTCTAAATTGGTTCCATTACCAAGATAAACGCGAAACTCGCAAACGTTCTTATTTGAGACGAAATCAGATTCCTGATAGCGTGATCGATTTACGTGATGGCCGCCGTTTGATTTATGCCTCTAATTCAGTACTTCATCTCGTCATATTATTAACCAATCAGGTTCAGATGCTTTTTGCTTGGTTCTTGTTAGGATTGGTATAAATTTCCTTTTTTGCGAAAGTGGGGATATATCTTAATTAAATAATTCTAATAGATTATATTTGTTTTGTTTTAGCTTCACGCTGTATCCCGCACACAGCAGGGTAGGCAGAGAGAACCTAGTATTAAGATACTTCGTTCCTCACTTTCCGCTGAGTTCGGAGGCATTGCGTGTTAAGTGACTGAACTTAACGCCGCGCTTTACCTCGACACCAGAGCGAAGAAAATGGAAATATTAAATATTTCCACTTCTCGAGTGGGAATCGAACCCACAACCAGTCGTTTACAGTCACACGCATGTGCCACTGGGCCACGACTGGCCACAATAATAGATTATATGTGGTTTAATATATTTGTTGTAAATAATGGAATAAAGAAAACATATGGCTTAGCTTAGCTTGGATAGTATTTAAGAGACGCGAGTTAGAATCCCGCTACGTTCATTTTTTTTTAAAGTTTACTAAAATTGTTTTTTTCATATTCTAAGTATGTGAATAATCTTATTTTCACATATATTCGTTAAAAAATTATAATGGTATAGCGTATATTTACTAGCTCTCATTTATTTGATTGTACTCGAATATCGTGATTTGTTTCGAATTTTGATTTCTACTAAAAGAAGAAATAATATAATATTCTTTCGTTATTATTTAATATGTATTTACCATTATATATAATCGCAACGAAAAATAAATTTATACGAAGCAAGTGTTCGTGGAAAATTTACTTAGCAGTTTTGCAACCTTTTACTTTACTAAGAACTACTCTTTGATAAAGGTAAATATATTAATGTTTATATTACCATCGTGGTGCAGTGGGACAACGTCTGACTGTAAACACAATTGAGTGTGGGTTCTATTTCAGGGGAATGATTATTTGAATTATTTTCTTGGTATAGTATATTTACTATTTGCCCCTCAGCACGAAATGTCTCGTTTTTGAGGGGAGTCGTGAACGGAGTGTTTTGACACTAGATCATATTATCATATACGGAAAAAAGTGTTAAGTTATTAGAAATAACCACAGACAATATATTCAGATTATGTATCTATTAGTGGCTAGTCGTGGCCCAGTGGCACAAGCGTGTGACTGTAAACGACTGGTTGTGGGTTCGATTCCCACTCGAGGAGTGGAAATATTTAAAATTTCCATTTTCTTCGCTTTGGTGTCGAGGTAAAGCGCGGCGTTAAGTTCCGCCCCTTAACACGCAATGCCTCCGAATTCGGCGGAAAGTGAGGAACGGAGTATCTTAATACTAGGTTCTCTCTGCCTACCCTGCTGTGTGCGGGATACAGCGTGAAGCGTAAAAAAAATGTATCTATACTCTCCTATTGTATGTTTTAAGTACAAAAAACCCAATGATTGTACACAGTCATACGTTAATATTTCAAATTTTCCATCCAAAACAAGGAAGCCATAAGCCATAAGCCATTACAATTGCATTGATAATACCATCCATTCCTCACCTATTTTAGTTAGTTTCAAAAACTACACATAAATATACGTTGAAATGGGTTCCGGTGAACTAGATTGATAACTCACTGACACCCGCTGGGTGCGATTTGCGAACACTACTCTTCTATATTTTTTCTAATTTCTATTTAAAGACAGAGAATTTCTAACTCTCTCTCCTTTACATAGAGTTTAATTTGCCTTTGGTTCCTTCCGCCATGCGTGATTGTAGGCAGTACGGGGAAAATTGAACCCATTTAGAGGGAATGATGGTACATTTTAGCGAAGTACATGGCATTATTCACGACGTCTCCGTTACCTTTAAATTGTAATTGCTGTTATTAACGGAAAAATTTTGTTGAATTTATTTTTTGTTATGTAAGTTTGGTTTCTGGAGTAAAAAAGGTTTTTTTCAGCATAGTGGTAGTCACAGAAAACTTAGTGTTAAGGCACTCTGTTTTTAACTTTCCGTCCGTTATTGAGACATTGGGTGTTAAAATTATTTATATTTTTTATCTATGTATATGAAAGTATACTGTTGGTGCATATTGTGTCTGTTTGTAAGTGGGATAATACCTTGCAATATTTGTATTTGTATAATATGTTCAAGTGATGTTACGTGTATATTCTGTTGTGCAGATACATTAAATAAATAAATAAATAAAAAATGGCGGAACCTACATCCTGTTTTGTCTTACCAGAAGGAAAATAACTTAAGTTATAATAAAAAAAGCACATAAAGAGTATACTTCTTGCTGATAAACGTTACGTTACCCTTAAGTCTTTAGACAATTCGTGGTTTTGAGTTTCTTCGCTAACCCTGCATACTTCTGAATATGTTATATGTATTTCCCTCTTTGGCTTTTAGCATCTAAATGAACCTTAGCTTTATCGACGTATAACACTTGAATAATAAAGTTTGTTCTTTTTTTTATCTTCACGCTGTATCCCGCACACAGCAGGGTAGGCAGAGGGAACCCAGTGTCAAGACACTCCGTTCCCCACAAGTTTGTACTTTTTTTTCTCTAAGTATATGGAATCACTTGAGTATAAAATTTACCACAACCATATATTTCATGTATCGAAAAACCGTGCAAAAACCTAATATCTTACAAAATATCACATTTTAAGTGTAAACAAATTTGGTTAAAACTTTTAAGTAAAAGCTTAAATTAAAACGTTTTATTAAAACGTCTTTTCTTGCGATTCTAGAACATAATAATCACATTTAAAAGGAACCACACAAGTCTGACTTCTGATAGTGCAAAGTTAGCACGGCATTTTACTGTAGATCGAATCAAAGCTGTATTGTTATCAGACGCGGCTCACTAACCTCCACTCTTAATAGGAAATATTTATATTATAGACTTAAAGCGATTTTAAAGTAATAAAGAGAATATATTTTAAATTTTTATTTTACATTATAGATGATGTAAAATATGATAGAAAACGGTGTTCTTCACTAATAAAGAGAGAGAGATCTTAACTGCATTAATAAGCTTCAATCTTATCCCGCATAGCAGAGTAGGCAAATAGCCTAGTGTTAAAACACTCCGTTCACCACTTTCCATCTCCTTTTTAGATATTACGTGTTGAGTGGAGAAAATCAACGCTACATTATGCCATGTCAGATGAGAGTAAAAATTAAAATAATTTAAATATAATGCTCAATAATTGAATAACATAGAATAAACACATATGTATGTTTATAAAAAAACTACAACAGACAAATATTATAAACATTTTTAAAGCGTTATCCACATACATAGGAAGTGAAAAACATTTTTTGGAAAACTTATAAAAAATTAAATGTATTCAAACTCAATCATGGCGGTTTCTAAGGGTCACGGGTTCGATTCCCGCTGCATTCAAATTTTTATACGAATTTCAATTTTTTTTTTAATTTCAGACAAAAGTTTATAACTTACAACCGCATCTTATTGCTGAGATAGGGACGCCAAGGCACCTCGGAGCACTTGCCTCGCACTACTATACCAACGAACGCAATTAAAGTGTATACGCTAATGCAAATAACCTTATCTTATATTAACTTTGGCTTGAAAGCGCTCGAATGCAGTTTTTTCAGTTAATTTTATGCAGCAATAATAAGGCAAGCTTTTTCTTTATTTAGTTGTTTATAACTTTATTATATTTGGCCTCGCAAAGAATGGGGTGAAAAAAAGTGTGGGTTATTATTAAAAATTGTACGGTAATATATTAAAATAATTAATTTAGAGAAAAAATCTTTGGGAAGCAGAAGTTAGTAAGAATCTATCTACAGGATTTTTAATAAGAAAAATAAGTTATAATAAACAAATAACAATTTTGACTTATCCGGATATAGCACGCATAGCTTAACACTTTTTTCGGGGAAAATTCCGTGCTTTTGACGTTACTTTACTCCAGTACATCCATATTGTACTCATATAGGTCAATCAAGATCTCCCTCTATCTCTCTTACCGCTTATATGTAACTGGTAATCCATACTTATATTATAAATGTAAAAGTCTGTGTGTTTGTCTGTGATGCTTTCACGGCTAATCTACCAGTCCGATTTGGATGACATTTAGAATAAAAGTAGTAAAAGTTACTGGGTATATACAAGGGTTTCTCATTTTTTCAAAAATCAACCGCTAAAGGTTTGAAATAGGGAATGGAAGTTTATATGAAAAATCTAAACCGCTTGACCGATTGTAATGAATTTTGGCATATACATAGTTGATAATATAAGCTTAAACATATGCTGCTTTATTTAAAAAAAACCATCCCTGAGGGTTATAATATAACGAAGCAGTTATGTATTTGAGGCGGTTAATAAAAATAATTAGGATATCTCTGTCCATCCTTCAGCTTTAGTAGTTCTGCATTTTCAACTATTAGCGTTCACACATGTTCCTACGGCACTACAACTGTTTTACAGTTTCACGCTCTATCCTGCATTGCATGGGAGGTTAGAACAATAACATACTCAATTTTTACGCAGGAATACGAGACATTGGGTATTGAGTGGTGGAAATCAACGCTGCGCTTTGTCTTTTTTATAGATATAGTCTTTAAATATAATAATTGCTCTGAGTGGGAATCAAACCCACCATGGACACGCTTACAGCCAGTCACTGTTCCACTACGCCTGTCATATATCACAATTTTATAAGAGGACGATTTTTGTGTAACACACAAAAGTATTTTTTATGACACTCCTAATTTTACTTAAACACTTTTATTGGACTTATTCGAGATAAAAGTAAATGTCAAAATCAGCGAAATGCCAGAAAAAACAATGGGTGGATTAGGATCAGACCTTATTTACTCGGCCTTCCCTAATTGATACCCGTATCAATTTTAACCACAGGTGGGGCTAGGAAAGCGGCGATTTAATAGTAAATGCTAAAAGAATGCTTAATTATTATACTATAAATATATAAATAAAAATATGTTTGTTGTCTGTAACTTAAACATATTTAAATGCATAGTAATATTAATTTGTTAAAAATATTATAATATATGTATACGTATAAAGAATACGATCATTTGTAATGTATTATTAGGTTAATTTTGATTATCAAATATTGATTGTTATTAGTTTTGTGGACTAATGAACAAAATAAAAGTTACATTTAATTTGTGGAAATCGTCACGTGAAAATTACTAAAAAGTGATTTAAATCTACAATATCACCGAACAAATTGAGAAACTAAAATCTGTTATTTGAAGTACTTTTATATGTCTTACCAGTTATAACTGGGACTTTCATAGATTTTTCCACATAGCAAAGAAATCAGAGAGAACTTAGTGACACTTCATTCTTCATTTCCCTCCGAGTGAAATGGTTGAACTCGATGCCGCCCTTTGTTTACAATGCTAAAGCGTGGAAATAAAAATTATTTAAATTTAATCCCCCCAGTAGGATTAAAACTCACAACCATCGCTTATACAGTCAGACACAGTCGTACTCTTGGTTCAGTGGCTATAAAAATATTATATAGATTTCTATCGCCTTTCTCATAGCCCAATTGGACACAGTTCGTTAAATCATATCATATATGTATGTATGTATGCATGTATATGCCACCTTTATTTACACGTTAGTTTTAGTGGATAAATGAATTTAGGCTCTAATCATATTTGTTAATCGTAACGCTTGACTAACAAACATTATTAAATAGTAGTATGGCCATATAAGATGCAAAGCATGTTAAATATACATTTTCTACGTCCAGTTCTTATTGGAAACAGTAATCTTAAAGATTTTTTTTAGCTTCACGCTGTATCCCGCACACAGGAGAGTAAGCAGAGGGAACCTAGTGTTAAGACACTCCGTTTCCCAATTTCCGCCGAATTTACCTCGATACCAGAGCGAAGAAAATGAAAATATTAAATATTCCCACTCCTCGAGTGGGAATCGAACCCACGACCAGTCGTTTACAGTCACACGCTTGTGCCACTGAGCCAAGACTGGCCCCAATCTTAAACTTGTTGACCATTATATATATTTGAGATACACAGTCCAGTTAAGTAAGCCCAACTTTGTGAGCGAGATCTTTCGACAAATTCATCACATATGAGCAGCAGATAGCTACAAAAAAACTTCGCGTCCAAATTACCTCATTCCAAAGTACATTCTCCTGCACATTTATTGAATGTTAAGAAAGCAGAACTATATCAAACACTGTTGGAAGGTAGGTGTCTTAACACTAGGTTATTTTTGCCTATTCTATTAAGCGGAAAAAGAATCTTAAAAATATGAATTATTATTAAACATATTTGACGTATGCAAAATTATACATACTTATACATAATATTTCAATAATACAACTTATCATGAGGCCATGATAGACAGCGTCTGACTGTAAGCCCAATGGTCGTGGGTTCGATCACCATTTGAGGAAACAGTTATATTAAGTTATGTCTAAAATTATTTTCATTTCCGAAGAAATCGTGCTTTGCCTTTTTTTGCCAGAGCTTTTTTTACTGCTTTTTTGCTATTTATTGTGGAAAGTTGGTAACAATAGTACCAACATCATGGACATATCAGTAATTGCTCAAGGCTATGTGTTGCGTAGAATAATTGTATTTATTAATTGTACAACGTTTTAACTAGCTTTATTCCTTTCATTTTAGCTAAAAATATATTTTTTGTCCTTCCTTTGTACTTACATCTGAAAATTAATTCAACTTTTTTATTACATAGTATATACGTAAGGGGTAATGAAACAGCTTTCCGCAGAGGTGATATCGTAATCCATTGATTATGGGGGTAATAAAATTATTTTATATTTTATTTAAATAACTTTAAAGAAAAGTGCAGTTAAACCGTATTTTTACGGGTGCTCTATATATGGGTAGATAAAATAATTAATTATTTTATTACAAAGAAGAAAGAACAGTACAAGAATAATTAATTATAAAGTGAAAATGTGACCTCGTTATTATTAGTGACCTCTTATTTAGTAAAATTAGTTTGTTTTCAATAATTTCGAGAATATATTTGGGTCCAGTCGTGGCGCAGTGCCACGGACGTGTAACTGTAAACAACTGGTTGTGGGTTGGATTCCCTTTCGAGGAGTGGAAATATTTATTATTTTCATTTCCTTCGCTCTGATATCAGATGCAAAGCGCGGCATTAAGTTCCGTCACTTAACAGGCAATGTCTCCGAATTCAGCGGAGAGTAGGGAACGGAGTGTTTTAACACTAGGTTCCCTCTGCCTACCCAGTTGTGAGCGGGATACAACGTGAAGCTAAAAACTGTTCTCGCTGCTCAAGTGGAGAACGAAGTCTTTTGACATTAAATAATCCCACTTCTCTCATCTGCGGGAAAAATAGTGAAGCTAAAAAGAATAATTACTATAAAAATTATATTAAAACTAAAAATGAAAAGAGCTATATTTTAAACAAAATTTGTTTGAATGTCAAGTATAATATTTAAAGTCGTCTCAAAATGCATACAAACTTTCGTTACTTTATTATAGCAATTTCTGTTTCACAACTTATAATGAACTTAGCTTAAATTTTACTCTGGTTTTTATATTTAAAATTATATTTTGAATATTTTTCGTTCTTAGTCTCCTCTTGACCATTTATTTTTCTTGTTTCATTATTTTGCTCATTTTTCCTTTTTGCTCATTTTCTTGTAGATTGGGGATGCTGCCATTAAAAATCAGTAAAACTTACATTCACTTTATTTTTTAATTAATCAGAGCCAACTAGCACATAAAGTTTTAATTATTATATGAGGTCATTATGGCACAGTGGGACAACACCTGACTGTTAAAGTAGTAGACTATGGGCTTGGTTTTCACTTGAAGACTTGAAGGAATGATGAAGGATATTCCAATATTTTTTTTTCGTTTTGGTAACTAAGACAAAGCGCCACGTTAAGTTCCGGCATTTAATACACAATATCCCAATTTTGGTTGGAGTGTGGTCTTGATACTATATTCTTTTTGACTACATTGCTATACGAGGAAAAGGTAAACAGTTTCATGCTAAGAAAAAATTCTCTCATTTGAGTTCATAAATTTATAATCTCTTCTGTTCTTCTACGAAACGATTTTTTGTCTCACGTTTTATCCAGCATACAGCAGGGTAGACAGAGGGAACCTTGTGTTAAGACACTTCGCTCCCTAGTTTCCGCACAAATTCGGAGGCATTGCGTGTTAAGTGGCGGAACTTAACGTCGCGCTTTGCCTCGACACCAGAGCGAAGAATTTGGAAATAATAAACATTTTCACTCCTCGAGTGGGAATCGAACCCACAACCATTCGGTTTACAAGCACACTTTACACCTCTGCGCCATGACTGGCCCCAACTTCCTCATAGGAAAAAATAGTAAAATTTCATATAATTAAAGTTTTTTTTTAACAAAATCTTCAATGATACGGCGCCGGCGCTTCAATACTGTATGCTAATCAAGCGGGACTGTAAAATCAATCACAGTGGCTCGCTCAGTTCGTTAGCCGGCTAATGAAATCGGATACAGTACGTGACCGGCGATCCGTATTGTCTCTTTGTTTTCTTTGATTGCTTTTTGTGCCGTACCCATTGTTTTAGCGTTTCATTGGTCGTGAAATGAAAAATTTTTAAGTAATTTTTGATAATATTTTTGTTATTTTTTTAGCTTGTAGTGTGAATTGATAGAGACGTGTATACATATATGTCAATTTTCGTTAATTTTATTAGAGTTTAGCCAAAATTAAACTTTTTGTTGGCAAAAAATATATATTTTAAAGCTTGATCTTTAGAAGGTAGTGGTATTAAACTCCATATGTGATAGTAGAAGGTAGTATTAAAAATATATCAAGTCTAGAGAATAAATATTATTGTAAGTGAAGAGACTTTAAACAATGTCGAGTATTTTTTGGTAATTGGTCGTTTATTGAAGTTTGTAATAGTAAAATCAACTTTCTACATATAAACTTAAGTATGCCTCAGTTTATATCCCATTATTTAAAAAGTAGGTCCAAAGGATTTCCATCACGTATTGATAAGCAAAATAGCGTAGCAAAAGATGGACTAAAACTAAGTAGTGTCACAGTATGTATACGAATATTATAAAAGCGAAAATCTGTTAGTTACGCTTTTGGCTTTTATGGACAATTTACTGGCCCAATTCGAATGAAATACACAATAGAAATAGTTTAAGACTAAGGGTCAAACATAGGCTACTTTTTTGTCTAAAATCTACCCTTTAAGGTTAAAACAGAGGATCAAAGTTTGTGTCCTCAATATGAACCGCGATGTCGAAAAATATTCCGAAGTAGTTTTGAATAAATTTTCTAACGAAGCCTGATAACGTAACATGGCTTCAAAAAACCCAGTTTCAAAATCCATCCTTAAGGGGTTAGTTCTGTAGTTCATATAGGGATAGTCGCGAGCAGGTCACTACTATCTGTAAAAAAATCTTTATCACAAAAAATAACGTTTAGGCAACAACGCAATAAAAAATACACCCAATAAAGCACTATTAGTTTAACTAGTAACGAACGTACGCGAAACGCAAATTTGATTTGGCTATTCTGAATTTTCATGGCATAGTTCACAGCTGTTTGTCCAATTGAATTTATATACATATGCTAGATTTTTTTATCTACATCCTGCTGTCATATTTATTGATATATACTGGAGTCAAGCAAGATTTTTCTATAACTTTTTTTTTATAGCTTCAAGCGGTATCCCGCACACAGCAGGGTAGGCAGAGGGAACCTAGTGTTAAGACACTCCGTTCCCCACTTTCCGCCGAATTCGGAGGCATTGCGTGTTAAGTGGCGGAACTTAACGCCGCGCTTTACCTCGACACCAGAGCGAAGAAAATGGAAATATTAAATATTTCCACTCCTCAAGTGGGAATCGAACCCACAATCAGTCGTTTGTCACACGCTTGTGCTACTGGGCCACGACTGGCCACATATCACAATTTGAAAAAGTTGTGAATAGACGTTTGTGTGTTAAACGTTATTTACCCTACTAATTAAAGATTTTATAAATGACAACACGCCTTGGTAATGAAATGCTCGCTCCAGGCTATTTCAAAAGTATCACTGTCAGCAATAAATCTGTATATCGAAATTACTTTATAAAGAAACCCGCTGAGTTTCTTGCGCCGGTTTTTCTCAGGACTGAGGCATTAACTTTAGTGAACCGGTGGTAAACTATTAACTATGTAACTTATTATTTTGAATAAAATTATTTGACTTGGACTTTGAAATTATCAGACTTGTTTTAGTTCGCGTCTTTATTGCTCCTGTAGTTTTGAGAATTAAAAATAACCTATTTCGTATATCAAGCTTCAGACTATTTATATAATATTTATTTAGAAGATAATAATAATAGGAATTATCTTTTGTAATATTATCTCATGTAAAATATTTTTTTATTGTAATATATATATGTATATTAGAATAAGCCATTAATATAAAAAAAACATAAATAAAATTCAATGGATTTCATAACAAATCGCTCGGAAATTTTCCGTGAAACATTCATTACAGCTATGTAATGTTTACAGTTAAACAGACAGACACACAGTTTAAAGTAACTTTAATATATAAAGTATTCGACATTTAGTGCAGTAGTATATTGTCTTACTGCCAATACGATTGGTGTGAGTTCGATTTCCACTTGATGGAATTATATTTCAAATACTTTCATTTATTCGCTCTAGTACCTAAGACAAAGCACGGCGTTGAGTTCCGCCAGTTCCCAATGTCTTGAAATCGGGGGGCAATATGGAGTGTTGACATTAGGTTACCTCTGACCCTACTATAACTGCCTTTTTATATTAATAAATTATGATGTCACGTAAAAAGAATAAAGATCTCTTAAAGGGCGTGTATGGAAAAGTTGATGACGGCAAGGAAGACGAAGGAAATAAACAAGAACCATAGTGTTAGGCACTCCTCTCTCTCTAACTACCTACACTAAAGCGTGAAGCTAAAAAAATATTAACCATGAAATTAAGATACAACACTTTTCACGTTCTGTCGTTAATCCTTATGAAATAATACTTATTTATTTATTCGATATTATTTGGTATTACTTAATATAAATTATTTCAGGTTTCAATTTCCAATATCACACTAAATGTTCCATTGCTATAAATCAGTATTAGTTGTTCAATGGTCTTTGACGTTACATTTGTATCGTGTTAGCAAATATTCCCAGTTCAAACATTAATAACGGCGAATATCAATTTCTGTGAAACCAAGCCTGAATGTACAAAATCTTTGAAAGGTAAAGATATACAAAAAGAAATGTATATACAAAATCGTTAATATTAAAGGTATAGTCTACTATTTTTATAAAAAATAACCTATATAACTCTAGACGCGTAAATTATGCGTTGCCATAGCAACCTGTGTGTAATATTTTACGAAAGTGCTTTTCAAACACCTGATAGTTTATATTTTGTATGTATAGTCCAAAAAGGACAAAATCTTTGAAAATATATGGATTTCTTTCACGTATTAACATTGAGATAACTCACATACACTATCTTAAATTTAAACTAGGCAAGGGGATAGAACAATGTTTCAATAATGTACATAACATGTATAAAATAGTTAGAAATAGTTAGTTGGGGCCGGTCGTGGTGCAATGGCATAAGCGTGTGACTGTAAACGACTAGTCGTAGGTTCGATTCCCACTGGAGGAGTGTAAATATTTAATATTTCCATATTCTTCGCTGTGGTGTCGAGGTAAAGCGCGGGGTTAAGTTCCGCCACTTAACACGCAATGCCTCCGAATTCAGCGGAAAGTGGGGAACGTAGTGTTACACTAAGTTCCCTCTGCCTACCCTGCTGTATGCGGAATACAGCGTGAAGCTAAACATTCTGAGTCAATATCGATTATGCCAAAAATCAATTTTCAACTTCATGCTTTGCAAGGCACGCCATTCACCATTCACTTTTCGCCCGAAACGCAGAGTAACCACGAGTAGAATTCTTACTTACTTAGACTTCTTACTTATCTCTTTACATAAAATCACTTCCTCGATTGAAAATCGAATCCACAACCAGTCACGCTGAACATTGCGTCCTGCTGATCCACTATAACCTCAAAATATATTTTCATACATCCGGTAAAATCGAAAACTGCCGAAACAAACTTCCTGTATTTATTTAGTAACTTTGCGAATGAATTGAAAATTCAAACATGTCTAATCCAGTCTAGGGCTCCAATTATGGCGTCGATCCTAAACAAGCAATCCCAAACACATATTTAGATTAAAATTTGACGGATTGTAAAAATAATATTGTATGCTGATATATATGGTAGAGTTTTGGTGGTAAAAATTTTTCTGTGTTTTCTTTTGGCTGAACGTGACCTTTGTGCTTTTCGAATTTTTGAATTAAATATTGAATTGAATAGAATAAATTCTCTTTATTTTATGTTTAAGAAGAAAAAACATTTTTTTTTCATTAGAATTGTATTAAAAATTATACAATTAATTCTACATACGCGTATGTTTAGCATACGTGTTTATATTATATATAGTGATAAATTTAAACTTTGTATTGCTATGCCATGTGCCTTTGTATTGAATTAAAATTTAAATTGAATAGAATTGGATAAAATAAATTTTCTTTATTTTATGTTAAAGAAGAAAAAACAATATTTTTTCATTACAATTGTATTAAAAATTATAAAATTAATTTTACTTACGCTGCTATATGTTTAAAATTTGTACGTGTTTGTATTATGTAATAATAAATAATAATACATCCATATGAGCTAGTAACATTTTCAAACTTATGTATCTAATGTTACATTCCACATTAAATAATATAGAAAAATTAAAATAAAAATTATAAACAATCTTCAAAGCAAAACATTCATAAAATTTAAATAAATCGAATAATAAAATGATATATAGTGACAAATTTACGAATTGCATCGCTATGCCAACGTGTATTTTACGCATCAAAGGGGCTATGAACGTTAAAAAAAACAGGGTAACATTTCGTCCCTTAGCGGGGAAGTCTTAGGGACTAGAGTCAATACACTCCATCCTGTGTCCTATTAGTATGAAAAAAATGATTGTAAAGTCATTCTTACTGGTTCATCGAAAATCGATGGTTCATCGACAAATTTTGAAAAGGATTAATTTTAAATAAAAGAGAAATAATATCACATTAAGTAATGATAAGATCAATATGACATGATGGGCTAACATAATGTCTTTAATAAGAGACTTTGATTTGATCTAAATGCCGGGTGTATGGCGTTGAAGACAGAGCAGTGTATCGAACTAGTTACCTAATTGAGGACTTAAAGTGCATTTTAAAGGTAAATTACCAATTTAATCCTGCTTTCGTTAATTCTTTTTAACCTAATTTGAAAAGATTCTAGTATTGCCATCTTCGAAATACTTGCTAGGAATAAAATGATGATAGTTCTAGACAAGTCAAGATTTCTTAGTAGATAATAGAAAAAAAACTGTTTTACACATTAATTGCAGCTTCTACAGTGTAGAAATTAGCTACATATTTATGATTTCACCTTTACACTATTTCCCGCACATCAACGTAGGTACGCATACAGATAATTATCTGTATACGTACCTTCTTCTGTCTCTAATTTCCTCAAATTAATGATATTATACAAGCCATTAACTAATAGGCGGTTCTTAACGCCGCGTTTTACCTTATCAGAGTGGAAAAATGAAAATAATTTAAACATAACTCATCGCCACCGAGTGAATATCGAACCATAACCAATCGTGCTCACAGTATGGCCTTACTACATAACCTTCATCTCAGACCTGTTTCTGATTTAAAATTAAATTATATAAGAAAATGGAAAACGGAAGCAGGTATCTTAACAAATGGCCAACAAATAGCATCTCTTATACATATGTATATCTACCAACATTACGATCACTATACGTTACGAATGACCTCTATAAATACAGATTGAATTGTGAAAGCGTTTCCTTGTACACCCTTATGGTAAGTCGTGGCGAGGTTATGCTTTAAATTATTACCTATTTTCAATATAAATTGTTATTTTAGAATACATTTCTTAGAATCATGATTTGACTTATGAAAAAAAAAGGTGGGAATGAATTATCAATAGACTAGCAAAGCAGTAGAATTGCTTAGATTTTTGAGTGGTTTCAACTAACGCAATAAATAGTTAACAATAGTTAAAATAACACAATAAATAGTTTCAATTTTCAACAATATTATAATAGTTGATTCGAAAAGGGCCGTCGTAGCGCAATGAAACAGTGTATAACTGTAATTGCGATTAACTGTACAATTTCCACTCGGAGGTTTAACTATACTGAAATTAATTTTATTTCTCGTCACTCTAATATGCAAGACAAAGCGCAGCGTTGGGTTCCGCCAATCAACACATAATATTGATCGATTTTCAGTCGGAAACTGGGGACTGGAGAGTCTAAATACTATGTTCTCTCTGACCGCTCTGCTATACTCGTACAGGTATAAAGCTACTTTTTTATTTAAAGCGAGATTCGAACTCGCATCCCTCAAAGAAAAACCCACTTATACAAAAGTAGTTCGTAAGTACTTAGGATATAATTTAATAGAACGTTTGCTTCATAACTCTATAACAAGTTTTAATAAAGCGAATGAAGTTAAAATGAGCAAACACTGTAAAGGTAAAAGCGTTTCTTTGTCGCAAGCAATAAGAACGCATACAAGTTAAACAATACCGTTCCTAAGAACGCTTTCTAATTATAGTTATTACTTTAGAAGGAATATTAAAGAAATAAAGCTTTAGTGGTACCTACATTGAGTAATCTTTTGCTGTAAATGCAATGGTTATGGGTTCGATTTCCACTTAGGTTAATGATTATATTTGATTTTTTTTATCAGTTCTAGTAACATAAAGCGTTATTCAGCTTTGAATATCTTGAAATTGGACGAAAGGGAGAAAACGAAGGTCTTAAATACTTCCTACGTGATGCTAAAAGGTACTATTCTCTTTAAATCTGGTTATATTATTTGTTTTGTTTTCAGTTTCACACTTGTCCCCACGTAGCAGAGTAGTGACAGAGTCTAGTATAAGCTGTGTAAAATGAACCTCAGAAAATATCCCCGTTTTTAAATTTGACCCCACACCCATTGGATGCAGTCAAGTATACACTATCTACGTCACGACGGCCTTAAATTACTGCTTTTCTTTAGCTTTATGCTGTATCCCGCACACAGCAAGGTAGGCAGAGGGAACCTAGTGTTAAGACACTCCGTTCCCCACTTTCCGCCGAATTCGGAGGCTTACGTGTTAAGTGCCGGGACTTACACCAGAGTGAAGAAAATGGAAATATAATTTCCACTCCTCGAGTGGGAATCGAACCCACAACCAGTCGTTTACAGTCACACGCTTGTGCCACAAGGCCACGACTGGCCACGCATTATTACTGCATTAAACTCATAAATCGTTTAGAATTTTCAAATTTACGATTTACCAATTTTCTTAATGTTAGATAAATGTCATAAAACGAACATAAAATAAATTAAATTCGACGTACGTATTTCAACAAGTAGCATTTTAACTGCGTTCATTATAAATGAATATGGAGAATACAGCCTTGTTGTTTATAAGTGAGTTTTTTTTATTTGATATATTTTCATTATTACATTGGTTATGTAATAAAGACTGGCTTGTACTTCTTTATCCTGTACAGAAGGATATACAGAAGAACCTATTGTTTTTTTGCTTATTATTACCGTAAAGAAGCCAGGGAGAACTTAGTGTAACACTCTCCGTTGACACTCCGTTTTCCACTATCCATCTGAATTCGAAATATTAAATGTGGAGTGATGGAACTTGCAGAGACATATACTTTAAAAATTACTGTTTCTACTCTTAAGAATTTGTGAGAAGTATCATCACGCAGTTTCATAGATTTGATCAGCAATATTGTTATTTAATAATACAATTAATTTACGTGGACTACAACACGTAAAACATCGATATTTCTCGTTTTCGTAGGTACTTATATAAAGTATCTCTTATCCGTCTAAAGTATCTGTTTAAACCTCAATAACGATTTTTTTTCTGCTGTCGTTTCGGCTATGGGTTATGTGTGCCGCAAAAGAGAGAGAAAGCGACAGCTAGAGATAACACTTGTATGCTTATAACAAGTTGGGTCCATCAGCACAGTGAGACACCGTCTTACTGTAAGCATTGTGAAACTTACAATAGGTTCAAACTCGGAAAAGTGATTCTTTTAACAATTTTCATTTGACCCATCTAGTACAACGAAGTGACGTAATACTGTATTCACTAAGACTACCCTCTAACGTGGAAAAAAAGCGTGAAGTTTTACAGCTTCTACTACTACTACTAGTAGTCTAGTATATTACATAAATTGTTTCAGTTACCATCACCACACTAACCGAGGCTTATATCCCCGATATAAAAGTATATGAAATACGAAAAACAAAACATTCAGGCTTCGACGACGATTACTATGATCTGGGTTATTTAAAAAATAATCCTAAATCTAATAATAACGTGAAACTTGAAACGCTTATTGGTAACATTATTGGGAAATTACAACATTTTTCGAAGAAGGATGATGAAAATAATCATGATTATTATGATTTGATTGATAAAACTAGAAGTCTGCCAGTACCAGTGTATGTATATCAGTAAGTATATTTAAGAAGACAGATATACCTGACTTAGCGGCTAGAACGCTTGGACAGTTTCCATGAGACGTGGGTTCGTATCCTGCTACGTTTAATTTTTTGACCTTTCCTAAAATGCCTTATTCAATTGCTCTTTGGTACCTTAGACAAAGCGTTGAGTTCTACTACTCAATACTCGATGTCTCGTTGATCGGGTCGAAAGTACATAATGTTAAGAGAGCCAATAGGGAATTCGGAGAATACGATCGTGAATAGGGAGAACTTATTCGAATAGGTATCATAAATACATTCAAATCGTTAATTAACAAAAAAACGTCGGAATTATCAGTATAACCGGAAGGTACTACCGGCTCGGAAGGCAGTTAATATACAATCTCTTGGTCATAAACAAAAACCTAACTAAATATTAAAGCGTAAAATTGTATTTCTATTTCATATTGCAGGAAATCCAAGAGCAACGACTTGCTACAAAGTCTTTTAAATTCTGTACTGCGAAGCCAAGACAGTGGTAAATAAATTTAATATTTCATTGTGAATTTCATATTATATTATGTAGGATTTTATAGGTAAACTTAGCAACTTAACTTTCTTTAAACAATGCTGAGCAAAAAGTATATAAATAAATAAATATATTTTTTAAAATATTATTTAAAATATTTTACTATTATAAAATTATATATAACTATAATATTTTATATAGATATGACATTAATTTCTTTGCTCTGGTAAAACAAAGCGTGGCATTGAATCCTTTATTGATTAGGGGGGGGATGTGGGGAACGGAGAGTCTCAACACTAGGTTATTTCAGTCTATCCTGCTATGTCAACAAAAGCGTGAAACTTAAGTAAGGTTGCCTAAGTCACTTTTGATTTACAAATAATAACTTGGATTTAAGTAGCCCCCAATCGCCACCTCGTTAAAACCATGAAATATTTTAAAGTATTATTCACACTTAATATTCTGCACACAGCAGGGTAGGCAGAGCGAACCTAGTGTTAGAACACTCCGTTCCCCACTTTCCGTAAGTGGCGGAACTTAACGCCACGCTTTACTTCGACACCAGAGCGAAGAAAATAGAAATATAATTTCCACTCCTCGAGTGGGAATCGAACCCACAACCAGTCACTTCACATGACTATGAACTGTCACTTTGTGCCTCTGCGCCGCGACTGGTAACATAGGAAATTGGAAAATATATTTTCTAAAAAATACCATGTAAATGTTTTAATATTTATTTTAAAAATATTTTTTTATTGTAGACGTCGAAGACAGAACTGCGGCCCCTCGCCATGGTCCTAGAGAGTATGATTATTAGTTACAAATAAATGATGCATATTGTTCCCATTTTATTTAATTTTAATCTTTGCTACCTGTTATTATCTCAACGCCACACTATATCATCTTAATATAGCTAGTATTTATGTAATTAAAAACATTACTACAAGCGGGAATCGAATCCCCAACAACTTACCTTCAATCAGTGTCCCAGTACCTTACTAATCGTACGAATCGTGCGTTGGTCTGAACAGTAATAGAAATATCTAAAAAAAGGAAATTAAAAAAAAAAAAAAAAGTAGTGACTAGCCACTAATCTCACTCTATCTATCCTACTATTTAAGAAAAAGCGTAAATCTAAAAATATATATACATCAAGAAAACAATAAAAAATATAACATGTTAACAAAACAATTCTTACCTATAAAAGACATCCGAATATTGCCTGTGAACCAATACCAACTAAACTAAGACTTAAAGCTTAAGTCACTGTGACAGTCACATATCCCTTTCCTCTACCCCGTATCCCGTATCCCGGAGAATTCAATATGAAAGCAATAGTTGGCAATACGTGAATCCCGCAAAGCCAGGTAACAAATAGAGGCCATCCCGCGCAATCCCGCGATGCCGGGATCACTGCGGCGCTTATTCAATTAGCGAGTGAAAAGTTTACTAGCGATGTTCTATTTCTGTTTGGTTTACTCTAAAAATGTTATACAAAAGTGTGGGTGTATTGTAAAAATGTTATATTGTAAAATGTATTTTTGTATGTCTCTTTTATTTATTTTTTAGCTTCACGCTGTATCCCGCACACAGCAGTATAGGCAGAGGCAAGGAGGCATTGCGTGTTAACCCTGCAGTGGTCGCGCACCAAAATGAGACATGAGTGGTCGCGTGAACAACATACGTAGTCCATTATCAAATTGAAATAACTATTGTTATTTATATATTTTTTTTTACTTTACTTGTGGGGTTATAGTCAGTACAGTATTCTTAACTATATAAAATCAGCATAACATAGTTATAACGTATTTTATATAACTATTAAACAAAAACAAAAATACTTCTCTAAATTGGCATAAAAATAACAGTTTTCGTATTGATTGTGATGACAGTCAAATAAAGTTATGAAAATTAATAATTTATAACATTTTCTACACAGGAAAGACACAGATCTTGAAATGTTTCCCACAAATAAATTTTTTGCAGGCAGTGCACAATTTACAGATGTTTATATTGCGTGCTCTTCCATAGTTGTGACAACGACACACTTCATTACTTGACGTCATCTCTAGTGCTAATACTTGTTTTTCTATGTCTGTAATACCTAGGAAATATTAAATTTTTATTATCGAAGACCTTGTCAATGAATTTGAGTTAATTCTTTTCTCAGTCAATGGTTTCATCCAACCTCATCTGATCGTCAACGAAAAGTGACACACAGTTTTGAATGGCAGTGTTTTGCCTGGCTATTCCATTCGGACTAGGAGGAACAAACACTATAGTATGCCTAAGGGTTCGTCCTCTGACCTGAAGAATTGTCTTAGACCACATCGTGTCATCAACTCTGGTGTAATAATCATGACGCTGCGATCTTCGCTAAGGTGGTTCCTCATTTTCAGAGCTTTCGCTGTCCCTTGACACTGATATCTGGCTCCTGTTCTAATCCTTATTAGGGATTTTGCTCTTCTAAGTAATCTACTTCCTCATCCGACCTAGACTTAGCTTAAGAACCGTCGATGTCGGCTTCAGCTTCTCTCAACCACGCCTCTATCTGTGGAGCTTGTCGATCACCCATTTTTATCCAAAAATTTAATGTTAGATCAATCTCCAATAAGATAACATAGCAAAATCATATTTATATTACATATTTATGAAATTTTAATATAAAATAAATGAAAACAAAAAAGATACTAACGGGAAAAACACTTACGTATTTGGTCGCGTGGACTACATATGTAGTCCAGGAACTTTGCAAAGCTACTAATAATGCACCTACGCATGATAGGCGCTTCCGATGCACTGAGTACGTCCCTGGATTAGTCATTTGAAAGTACCTAGCGCCACAAAAAACTAGCGCTTGGCGTTTGCAAAATAAAACGGATTTTGTATCAGTGGACTACATATGTAGTCCGCGCGACCACTGCAGGGTTAAGTGGCGGAACTTAACGCCGCGCTTTGTCTCGACACCAGAGACACTCCGTTGTCCATTTATCGTTGAATTTAGGAGGCTTGCGTGTGGTGGCAGTATAAAGTGTGAATTTAAGAAAAAATGTACATAATAGCGTTTTAAGAAAATATATGCTATTCGTAAATAATCGCGTTAAAATAATAAGAACTAACAAAAATTGTAGTAACATATCTGTTGTTTATTTAAAAACGCAACTCACATTTCTCCTTATTTTAATATGTAAAAAAGGAGACAGACGAGTAGGAGCACTAGCAGGTGGTAAGAGGTTACCTTTGCCAATTGATATCTACAGCACGGAGAAATTGTGAATGCGTATCAGCCTTGCAGGTTAAACCTCAAGTAAACGATCCCGATAATATTTCCTGATAGAAGATTTATTTTAACAGATACAAATCATGTATTAAGCGTTTATATGAAAAGTTTTTTTTCTTTGCTGAAGGTTTAAACAATAATTTTCGCATATCAATGTATGTAAAAGTAATCGTTACGGTGCTACCTTTAACAGTAATTATAAGATGGTCATATAAGGCAGAACGATTAAAATAGACATTATAAAAAATAGAAAAAAACATTTTCTTATCACTAAGTAATATTCAGCATGTAACAACGCAAAATAAATATTCATGAACAAAGTTAAAGTTAAATAATTTTATTCAAGATATGAGAAGTTACATGCTTCACTTTTGGACCGTCAAATAATTTACAGGTTTTCTTTTTTTTTCAAAGCTTCATGCTTTTCACCCTAGTTACGGAGGACCTAGTGTCCTTTTCCCCCTTAGCAGACACAGTCAGAGAGGACCTAGTGTCAAGACACTTCGCCCTACATTTTTCGCCCGAAATTGAAATATTGCGTGTTGAGTGATGGAACTAAACACCGCACTTTATCTCAAGTACCAGAGCAGAGATTCTTTGGGCTTTCATTCTCCGAGTGGGGGCCCACAACCAGTCGTGTTTACAGTTTACAGACATACAGGTTTTCAATTCCTATTTGATTACTGACATTGATACCTTTGAAACAGACTAAAGCGAGCAATTCGTTCCCAGCGTGTGCTATCACTTATAAAAATATTAATTAGGTAATAACTAATCTTTAACTAACAAACGTATATTTCAAACTTTTTAAAATTGTGATATAAGTAACCCTCTCGGACGTTTTCTGGAATCCTATTGTAAAAGCGTACATATTGTCCCATGAAAGAATTACCGGATTCGATGAAATCGAGTTAAAGGCGCGGTAAGATTAAACCTATTTCTAGTATTAATAAAATTATTAAAGTCATTAATGTTTTTCTTGTCATACTTTTTATGATTCTTTTTTTTTAATATAATCAAATCATTTCTATAATTAATTATTGAAAATGAAATTTTAAAATTAACAAACTAACGCCAGGCATATAATCGAGTAAAGTATATTATTCTGTTCAAAAATATTATACAGATTTTAGTATGTGGAATTTTAAGGCGATCTATTATTTTCCAAAATATATGTTATTAATTAATGTCCTATATTTTTAGATGTATCTGCCTAAGGTTACCTATATTTCAGATCACTCATAGTGATAATATCGCCTTTTCATGCTGCAATCATGTACTTCTGTGTCTGTGCCTGTTATTGTGTTTTGTTTTGTGTGCAATAAAAATTTTTATCTATCTATCTATCTTATTTATAGTAAAAAATATTTGAAAACAGTAACTACATATTTAGTTTCTTGCTGATTCTAATAAGCACAACTGGCAGTACTGGTATTTTTATGTTAACTAAATATAAAAGAATTAAAGATCTTCTTCTTTCTTTAGCTTTACGCTGTATCCCGCTCACAGCATGGTAGACAGAGGGAGCCTAGTGTTAGGAAACTCCATTCCTTATTTTTCGCTGTATTTTGGAGGCATTGCGTGTTAAGTGGTGGACCTTAGTGCTACGCCTCATACCAGGGCGAAGAAAACGGAAATAGTAAATATTTCCACTCCTCGAATGGGAATCGATCCCACAACTAGTCGCGTTCAGAGTCACACTTTGTGACTGCCACTGCCACAAGCCACGACTGGCTTTCTTGACTTTCCTTTATTAATTTCAAAGAGAAAGATAACATAGAGTTATTACGAGGTTCAAACGGATGCATGATATAAATAGTTACTTGCATTAATTATACAAATATAAGTTTGGTTTACTTAAGCTTCAACATTTTAAGAAAGGGTCGACCTATTTCTCAAACGTTCTCTAAAAGTTATCAATTTCATAATCGGATAAGGCGATAATCCGACTACAGGAATAAGATCGAGTAATAGTTTTATATTGACTTAGTAAAGTTTCCTTAACTTTCATGTGAAAATTTGAATTAACTGCCTGAGAGAGACACAGAGAGAGAGAAAAAGAAAATATATTATTTTCTGATTCTTAGACAACACATGGTAGAAAACATTAAATATAACTTAAAATTAATATATTTAGTTAACTACATTAAATGAATGTTTATTATGTAATTATTTAAATTGATATAAAGGTTATCGTGGACAGGCAACTCTCACTGTAATCACGATCGGTTGTGGTTTCGATACCCACTCGGTGAAATAGTCACAATTTATTTACTTTTTTATTAGGTTCACGCTGTATCCCGAACACAGCAGGGTAGGCAGAGGGAAGAGAGTATCCGTTCCCCACTTTCCTTCGAATTCGGAGGCTTGCGTGTTAAGTGGCGGAACTTAACGCCGCGCTTTACCTCGACACCAGAGCGAAGAAAATGGAAATATAATTTCCACTCCTCGAGTGGGAATCGAACTCACAACCAGTCGTTTACAGTCACACGCTTGTGCCACTGGGCCACGACTGGCCACTATTTTTCATTTACTTTTATTTATCTAATCTGGTAAACAAGACTAAGGGGTGTCACAATGTCTCGATTTCGGGTGGGAAGTGGAGAACGGAGTTTTTCATCACTACATTCCCTCTGCCTGTGGGACTATATAGTATAAACTATGATGCTTAAAGAAAAAAAAACATAGTATATTTATTTTACTAGTTTTTGTTCTTGTTCATATGATATTTCTTTTTACGAATAAATATTAATACTATTGAAATTAAGGAGATATTTGTTTGTGAAAATTTATGAGGACATATTAATTGATTTTTTTATTATTTCCGTATGTTTATTTAGATTCTATTCTTTACCTTAAATCAATTTGAGTTTTAGATTATTTTTTTATTACTTATTGATGCAACTTTATGCTCTTTCCTTCATAGTGGGGACGTTAGAAAAAAATGTAGCGTCAGTCCATTGTCAACTTTCTGACCGAATTCGGAACATTGCGTGCTTAGTGATAAATTTAAATGTAATCATTTAATAGAATGCTACCAATCTAGTTCAGAGTGGGACGTTGACACACTGCAACATGACGGTCTTTTAGCGAACGATGATTACTCACTATCTGGTCAATTATGTGAGCTAGAACTGTTAAAACTCTATGCCTTAAATAAGCGTGGTTATCGTCTGCCTTTATTCGTGTGATATCAATACGTTATACCGGTGAAGTTATGACGGTAACTGACTGAGAGCTAGAAGCAAAGCCTAAAAAAATATTGAAAAACTTATCAAGAACTGTTCATTTTAAAAAAAAGTAGCTTTCCGTTTTTACTCTCATAGCGGAGTAGTCAGAAAAACTAACAAGACAATTCGGCGGTGCGTGGGGAACGGAGTATTTTAATACTAGGTTCCCTCTGCCTACCCTGCTGTGTGCGGGATACAGCGTGAAGCAAAAAAAAAGAAAAAAAGACTAATCGGCTTCCCTTAGAAATCACATTACGTGTTGAGAGGCGGAATTTAACGCCACGTTTTGTCTTAGGTACCAGAACAAAAAAAATAAAATTATTTCCTTGACTGGGAATCGAACCCACAACCATCGCATTTCAGTCTAACATTGTTCCACGGAGCCACAATAGCCTCTTTTATTTACGTTACATATATTATAATACGTTATCTCTAATTTGTTTCACGCGCCATTAAATGTGAGAAAAATACAAAAAAAAATGTAAATAAATATTTTATTACTCTTGTATGCTAAATACAGTGATTTTTTTAACGTTTCTTATGTAAAATAAGGTATTAAGTGACACTAAAGTTAGTTGTTTGTTTCACTATAAAAAATAAATACTTTCTCAAAAAAATGATAAATCTTGTTCGTTAACAAGATTAAATGACATTTTGCCAGTGTTTGGCCACGTTTCTGAGGGTGCATGATAGGAGCCTCCACGTGGCGCACCCTGGGAGCAACAAGGCCCGGTAACGCAGGACTAGGCTGACTGATCCCACCCCCACAATGAATCAGAAAAATGACAGCATAAAATATTATATAAAGAGGCTATTACTCATTTCTATTTTACTTATCAATTCAGTTTTACGATTTCTCAAGCACAGCGAGTAGCTAGAGAGAAAAGCGTCAAATGCGAAGACACTCCTGTTCTTTATGCCTAAATTCGAGATATACAAAATTATAAATATATAATTTTCCCTTTTTTTCTTGATTCACACATAGCTGGGTAGACAGAAGGAACATAGTGTTAAGACACTCCGCTCCCCACGCTCCACTGAATTTTGTTTTTTTTTTTTTGTTTTTTTTTTAGCTTCACGCTGTATCCCACACACGGCAAGGCAGGCAGATGGAACCTGGTGTTAAGACACTCCGTTCCCCACATTCCACCGAATTCGGAGGCATTGCATATTAATTGGCGGAACTTAACGCCGTGCTTTGCCTCGACACCAGAGCGAAGAAAATGGAAATATTAAATATTTCCACTTCTCGAGTGGGAATCCAATCCATAACCATGGCGTTTACAGCCAAACGCTGTCACTGTGCCACATTGACGTATTATTATGATAATTTAAATGTTAACTTCACTAATAAATTTTATCGACAATAAAATAAAATCTACTGTTAAGAGGCATCCTTGAAATTTAATTTTTACATCGTTAAATTCAAATTTACATACATTTGTTTAGTTAAATATATTATTGAAGCTGGTTTTACAAGCTTTTAGGGTTCAGTACGAATAGGGTAGGAAATAACAATAAAATCATCGTGGCGCAATGGAACAATGACCGATGTGTCAATTTGATTGGTTATGGGTTCGATTCCTACTCGAAGAATGGTGATGTTTAAATAACTTTCATATCTCTGCTCTGGAGTGACAAAGAAAAGCGTTGACTTTAGCCAGTTAACAGGTAATATGTTGAATTCAGGTGGAAAGCAACGAACAAAGTGTCTTGCCACTAATGTTCCTGCTGTGCTTTAAAAAGTGTCAATCAGAAATAAAATCTTATTTTTTCTTTTTTTTAACTTCACGTGTATCCCGCACACTTCAGGGTAGGTAGAGGGAACCTAGTGTTAAGACACTCCGTTTACCACTTTTCGCCAAATTTGGAGGCATTGCGTGTTAAGTGTCGGAACTTAACGCCGCTCTTTGCCTCGACACCAGAGCGAAGAAAATGGAAAATAAATTTAAGAAATATTTTCAATCCGCGAGTGGGAATCGAACCAACATTCAGTCGTTTACAGTCACACTTACGAGTATGTGCCACTATGCCACAACTACCCCCAATAATATTTACGGTAGCTTTAATTTAATGACATAGAACCCTCCGTATTTGATTAAATTACACTCTTGTTAACATCAACGTTTTCTTGTATGAATTGTCATTTTAACTTTAAATGATAAATTAATTGACGCATATTTTATAAAGTACGATACGATTTTTCTCCGACTTTGGAAGCTAAACGACACCGACAAATGCGTAGCATTTATGTAAAAAAAAATAATGTGAAAGAAGTATTATTTTTATTGACTTTTGAAACCAAATTTCGCAATTCACACTATTATTCATAGGAAGGTTTATTAATTCGATGTTTTTTCATGATGTTTCCACAGATATACATATAATTGAGTTTCGTCAATCACCATGTTGTTTGTATATCACTAAACTTAGTTAAAATAACTATGTACCTATATGCCCTTTAGGGGATTTCGTACTCATTCTATTGGCAGAGAATACTGGTGTTACTACTTAAAATAAAAATCCTCATTTTAATAGAGTGAGGGTTGGAAACTTTCTACCACGTGGGATCCAATTCGAAAATGTTGAAGCTCAAAACCACTACACCAGAGGGCATGATACAGTCAGCTCATTTTGCAAGAATCCAGGGCAGGATACAGGGCAACTAAGAAATCGTTGGCGGTAGTTCGATATAAAAATGTTTGATGTATCCACGGACTACTGTAAAGTGTTCGAAACGTCGGGTTTTCTAAAAAGTGTTCTTTCCTGTTAAAAAAAAAAAATCAGAATGTATAATACTCGCGATAACAAAAGATCTTATCTTATAATCTTACTAATGCTGCTTTCAAAATTTGCTTTTGCCCTAAAAATGAAATGATGACAGGTTAAGATTTTTCACTAGCTCTTATACCTTTGTTATGTCTCTCGCGTACAAATTAATTCAAAACTTATTATTGATCAGTTCGTTAACATAAATCGTATCGCAATCGTCTCGTCATTACGGAAACAGTAAATAATATATCTTTAAATCATTATTATATTATATTGTATATCTTACGTCCAGTTTACACGCATCGTTCAATGGAACACGTTTACTATGATGGAGGATTCAACAAAACAAAAGGTAAGTTGGGCATATATATCTATGGGCATTTTTTTTTTTTTTTTAGCTTCACGCTGGATCCTGCACCCAGCAGATAAGGGCAGAGGGAAATTAGTGTTGAAACACTCTGTTCTCTATTTTACATGTATTTTTGTAATAAAAATTTCCAAAAAAATGACGAATGTATTTGAAGTATGTATAATTCTCTTATTTTTGAAATTTAGCCCGACTAGCAAAATTAGTGGCAAGTCGTGGCCCAGTGGCACGAACGTGTGACTGTAAACTACTGGTTGTGGGTTCGATTCCCACTCGAGGAGTGGAAATATTTTATATTTCCATTTTCTTCGCTCTGGTGTCGAGGTAAAGCGCGGCGTTAAGTTCCGCCACTTAACACGCAATGCCTCCGAATTCGGCGGAAAGTGGGGAACGGAGTATCTTAATACTAGGTTCTCTCTGCCTACCCTGCTGTGTGCGGGATACAGTGTGAAGCTAAAAAAAAATAAAAAAATATTTTGTGAAATATTGAATGGTAGAAGTCAACACCGCACTTTATCTTTTCCAGAACGGAGATATGAAAATAATTTAAATACTGTCATTACTCTGAGTGGGATTGAACCCACCACCAAAAGAGTTAAAAGTTCGACTGTCACAGTGTACCACGATGGTTTCTAGAATAAGAAAATATTCTCATGAAAGTAAGAACGGAATGTTTCGACACTAGGTTCCCTCCGATAAAAAAAAATATTAAACTTACTAAAAGCATGAAGAGCTGAACACCCTCTGAGCCTTCCTCTCTTAAGCTGCACGATAATGTAAAATACACAACAAAGAAAAATAAATATTTTAAATAAATTACTTTATTTTTTATAAAGCATTTTTTTATTAACAGGCTATAATAATGACGGGAATGGTATGCATTTCCATATCAAACGGATTTATTTATGGCCAGACAGCTGGAATGGCGCGAAGTTTGAAAAAAAATGAAGAAAACCTGAATTTCAGCCCTAACGAGATATCTATGATAGGTGAGACTTAGTGTTATTTAAAACTACTGTAAAAAATAACTTTTTTAAAGTACTTTTGTAATATTGTAAACTTTTAAATAAATAAAAAATCTTGATGCCATCACGTCAAAGTAGCATCTGACACAACTAGTAGTAGATTCGATACCTATCATCAGAGTAGAGACAGTTAAGTTGAATACAATTCAATATATTATATTACAAATAAGATAAATCGTCTCGTTTTTTTTTAATTTAATTACTTAAACACTACAGACGGGTGTCTGTCTCGTATCTTTCTTTTCTTTAATATGTTTTGATTACAATTCTTCAATTATATCGACAACACAACAAAAATCGTCACGTTAAATTTCACCATTCAGTACGCTGTTTATTTATTTAGAAGGGATAGTGAAGGACAAAGTGCCTTTTACACTAGGTTCTCTCTGGTTATTTTGCTATGTTAAAAAAAGTTGAATCTATTGTAAAAAACAATTAACAATCCTTCTTATATACTGGACCTACGTAGACGTAAATGTACCTGAAGTGCCAAAGCATAACTTTACAGGAGAACGATTTGAAGATTGTTAATATTCTAATTTTGTTATTATTTAAATAAAATTATTAAAATTTCAATCAGCATTATCAATACTTAGCATGTAGAAGTTTTAATTTCTAATTCAATTTTCTTTTGAACAACGACAAAATTACAAAAATAGGAATCTTCAAATCGCTGTCCTATAACGTTGTGTTTTTGTACTTGCACCAGTCTATATAGGACCTGTCGATATTCGTTACATAATAAATAGGTATAACATTTCCATCAAGTATGAATAAAACACACACATATCGCGTGCAAGTGAGACAATGTTAAACAATAAAATGTATTTTTTAAGTAATTTATATTATTATTATTTTTTTAGCTTCACGCTGTATCCCGCACACGGCAGGGTAGGCAGAGGGAGCCTAGTGTTAAGACACTCCGTTTCCACTTTCCGTCCAATTCGGATGCTTAACAAGTGGCAAAACTTAACGCCGCGCTTTGCCTCGACATAAGAGCCCCTCAATTCATATTAACACATAGATTTATAATTTAATCTGTATTTAAATCTTATATGCGCCTTATACGGAAATTATAATTTAAATAAATAAATATATTTAAATATTTATGGACACGTATAGATACATTGTTGTATGTAGTAATTCAATCAACTTAAATATTAAAAATATTAAATTTGTGGCCAGTCGTGGCGCAGTGGCACAAGCGTGTGACTGTAAACGACTGGTTGTGGGTTCGATTCCCACTCGAGGAGTGAAATGCAGTGTATCTTAACACCAGGTTCCCTCTGCCTACCCTGTTATATGCAGGATACAGCGTGAATAAATGAAGTTACACAAACAAAGTAAACATGGGTAAACATTTAGTACAAAGCGCTTATTTTAAGCAAACAAACACTCCAATTTTATTTATTTGTATAGCTGTAATAAACTATTTAATGGAAAAAATCTATTTACTATTGTATTTGTTTTCCAGCTTCCGGAGTACCATTGATTGGGCTCGTCGGATTCGCCTTAACAGCTCTTTTCTGTAATAAAATTGGTCGACGATGGAGTTTCATATTATTTTCAACACCTATCGTCATAAATTGGATAATTTTATACTTTGCAAAGGACATGTTGACCTTTATGCTCTCAAGAACGTTTGGAGGTATTGGCTTGGGAGCGCTTTTTACTTTAAAAGTGTGTACCACGTCAGAGTATACTTCACCAAATTCTCGAGCATTTTTCCTGAACTTGGTAACAACTGCTGCGCCTGCAGTTGGTACTACCTTGAGTCATTGCCTTGGAATTTTTCTACACTGGAGAATAGTTGGGCTGATAGCAATAATTCCCGCTGCAGGTGGAGTCATTATTCCATACTTTTGGGTAGAAAGCCCACAATGGCTAGCTTCGAAAGGAAAATACGAAGAGTGTGAAGAAGCCTTTTGGAAAATACACGGAAAAAGCAAAGCTACTGAAGTTGAATTGAAACTTTTGTTGAAAATGGAAACTGCTAAAGCGGAAAATAATAAAATTGGTGTGAATAATTGGAAAATGTTGTATTATGCGTCTAAGAAAAGATATTTTTGGGATTTAATGTTGGTAATGTTTTTTATTAATGCATACTTAGCAGCCGCTGGTAAAATTAGTTTTAATTCTTTAGCTACGGTTATTTTGGAGGAAATAACTGGATCGTCAAACGTTTTATATTTCACACTTGTAGTCGATGGTTTCATCACAGCTGGATCATGTCTATCGTGTGTTTTAATTAAAAAAATGTCAATGCGCACTATGTTGTTTACAACAGGACTTCTAGCAAATAGTTTGTTGTTAGCATTAAGTCTATGTTTATATTATAAGAACGATGAAGTTTACTTTCAGTGGATTAATATAAGCTTGCTATCTTTCTACTTTTTAATTGTTAAGGCTGGGCCTTATCCTGTTTTGGAAGCGTTGTTAGGTGAAGTATTTCCATTAGAAATTAAGATTCATTGTTTCTTCTTATCCGGTTACGGTATCCGGTAAATTGTTACGGTTGTTGCTACGTCCCTATCGATTATGCTAATGTCTAGTATAGTAGCATCTGTAGGATATCCCGGACTATTTCTTTTGAATCTAGTCATAATGTCAGTTAGCTTGGTCTATATTTGGATAAGATTACCAGAAACCAAAGGAAGGACTCTTCAAGAAATAGAAATTTATGTTAAAACAAAGAATTTTGAAAATATACAAGAGGTTATTAATTGTGATCAAATAAAAGCTTTAATATAGTTTGTTATATTAGTTCTATTAGTGGTTGTAGATAAATTTATAAATAAATTCAAGTAATTAAATAAATTATAAGTAAAAGAAGAAAGTTTTGTACAATTATTTTTTTCCTAAGAATGTGTATAAGATTTGCTTTTCTTTTATTTTTAGTTACACACAATTTTCCACATGCCTGGATGTAGTTAGGCAAAAATTAATGTTAAGATACTCCGTTCTCAACTTCCCGCCTGAATTTGAGTCGTGTGTGTCGATTAAAAGACTGAACGCAACGCTTTGTCTTATGTGCCGGCGGAGAAATGAAAATAGTTTAAATATTATCACTTTCACAAGTTAAAAAAACAAACCTACAATCAATCGAATTTTCAGACATTTTCTGACTGCAAGAATAAACTTAAAATATAAACATACTTTATATATTTAACAGAGCAATTTTTGTTTATATATAATCTGAATCACGGAAACGACTCCAACGGTTTTCTTAAAAATTAATACGTAGGGGGTTTTAGAGAAAATTCGATCTAGCTAGGTTTTATTTTTAGAAAATGTTTCCTTTCTCTGGATTTTTGGGCATTGCAAAAACTGCTATAATAATGCTATCATTAGTATGCGAATGTCAAGTCTGCAACTATTGACAGCGTCATAATAGCTCTTTGTTTAGTTCAGCTTTCAGTAATTTACAAACCAGAACACACAATTCAGTCCTGATATCTAGACCATTTTTTTATTTTAATTTATTAGATTTTTTAATTATAATCTTTATTTCAAAATAATGATTTATCGAAAGGAATACCGAGCGAAGCTCAGCCACCAGATATTAAATTTTAAGCTTAAAAAGTATGATTTTGATGCTTGTCTCTCTCTTCTGTTAATGATTGATTTTGATATTTTTTTAATATAAATAAATAAAATAAATTACTATTTTCAAATTTAATGTTTCTATGATATTATTATGCTTGTTTTTTCATAGATCTTATCGATTTTTGTGATATTTTGTGGCAGCCTTTGTGCGTTTATCTAATGTTCATACAAAATTATTTGTACAGTGTATTTTTTCTTAGTGTGTGAAATAAACAATTTGTATCATTAATACTTATATTATAAATGCGAATGTCTGTGTGTTTGTCTGTCACGCTTTCACGGCTAATCTACTGGTCCGATTTGGATGAAATTTAGAATGAAAGTAGTAAAAATGACTAGGACTAACATAGGCTACTTAGTTTTTCAAAAATCAACCTCTAAAGGGTTGAAATAGGGGATGAAAGTTTATATGAAAAATCTACACCGCTTGACCGATTGTAATGAATTTGGCATATATATAGTGGATAATTTAAGGTTAAACGTAGGCTACTTTCTTTTTCAAAAATCCACCACCGAGGGTTGCAATATACCGAAACAGCCACGTAGATCACGCGGCGAAGCCGCGAGCGGGCCGCTAGTTAATAATATATAAACAGTCTAAGGCTACTTTTTTCTTTTTTTAACTTCACGCTGTATCCCGCACACAGAAAATCCCGCAAAAGAAAATGGACATATTAAATATTTCCACTCCTCGAGTGGCAATCGAAACCACAACCAGTCGCTTTAGAGGCACACCTTGTGCCACTGGCCACGATAGGTCCCTTTACTGAACTGACTTGACGGACTGAATGATTAAAATTTCAATATTTTTATTACTCTAATATAATCTTTGATAATTATATTTAAGATAATTATATTTAAGATAAAGCGTGGTATTGAGTTCCACCACTCAACGCAATATCTAGAGAGTCTTGACACTAGGCTCCCTGACTATCCTGTTAAGCTTATGTACAATCTATCAGACGTATATAAGCTTATATACTAATAAGCTACATAATTATTATGTAATATCAACAAATTCATTGGCTAGAGATTTGGTTAGTCCTTGATATTGTCAAGTACAAACATACGAGTACTTGATCAGTGACAGTAACTTAGGAGAATGTGTGTGGCTATGAAATATGAGAATTATCAAAATTACCTTTATTGGCTATATGTTTTGCTATCGTTAACCAAGTGTTAAAGTTAAGATTAAATTCCGGCAAAGAATTTAATATTTATAAATTATTATTAAATATCTTGAGTTAATTGAGAATGATATTTTACTCATCAGATGCTTGCTAAATAAAACTATTTTCATACATATATTTTTACTAAAAAGCTATTATCAAATTTTCCTGAGCAAGCTTCTTTATTTGACTTTCATGTTGCCGTTACTCGGCTATCTTGGATGTTCCGCCATGTTAGATTTAGTATATTTTCACATTAACAACTGTGTATTGTCACCAAATTTAACCATAAAAATTATTTTCAAAGACAATGACAATCTTTTTACCACCGCACCTCCCGCCACAGAAATAAATACCATCCGCACCACCTAGACGCATGGTTTGCATCGAACGTCATTTTTCCCACGTACATGCAAGATGTGGAATGACCTTCCTCCTGTGGTTTTCCCTGTGCGCTATGATCTGGGAGCTTTCAAGCGCCGAGTGTAGAGACATTTTTATCCTCAAAGCCGGCAACGCATCTACAACTCCCCTATTGTTTAGATGTCCATGGGCGAAGGTACCGCTTACCATCAGGTGGTTCCTTCTGCTCGTTTGCCTCCTTTTTACATAAAAAAAAACCTAACCTCTAGCGCATGATGAGCGGCTGAACTCAAAGTCGAGAATTAAATAGAATAATCTCAACAAAAATATTATGTATATAATTATTGCTCCGACTGGGAATCGAACCAACAACCATTGCGTTCACAGTCAAACGCTGCTCTAATGCGCTACGATTACCTCGACTTAACATAATATATTTTAGAATTATACAATAATATTAAATCACGTAATAATAATAACATCTTTAAAGTAATGGCCTATAGCCATCGTCAATAACGATCCTTCGCTTCAGTAACTACTAGTTCATGTCAATCAGAACAAGATTCTAAATCGGATTAACTGTAACGCTATGCTTGACAAAGTGGTAGAAACGTAATGGGTGTTGTATATTGGTATATACTATATACAGACTATTAGAAAAGCTTAAATAATACATTATGTATGTAAAAGTAATTAAATGTATTTTTTTAAAAACATTTTTAAAGTGTTATTCCACACTTAAGAAATTTGAAAAGAACATTTAGAAAACATATAAAAATTTGAACGCAGTGGGATTCTAATTTCTACTAGTAGAACGCATGGCTCAGTGGTGAGAGCGCCTGAACGGTATTCAGGAGGCGCGGGTTTGAATCCCGCTGCGTTCAAATTATTATAAGTTTTCTAATTGTCTTTTTTAATTTAATGCAAGTTTATTAATAAATAATTAGTCAATTATCGTGATTAATGTAAAAGTTTTATAGTTTTGATATGTCTGTAGTGCATTGAGTAACCTCTTGGTAATGTAGATACTGTAAATATTATTTTTTAAATTAAATAATTACTATGAGTTATTATTAATGTATCCACGATTATTGTTCAAACTTACAACTATTCCGTTTAAGTAGCCAACAGTACCATTTTAAGCCTTAATACAGCACCAAGCAAATATATTTTTTATGCTTAATTTTTAGCCGCTTAGCAAGGTATTTAGCGAGAAACTAGAGTAAATATACTTCATTCTTCACTTGAAGCTCGAAATCGAAACATTCATTGCGTGTAATCTGACGGAACACAACACCACGCCACAAATGACAGTAATAAAATTATCACTGCTCCAATTGGGAATCGAACCCACAATCACTCTTTTTTACAGTCAAACTACGTCAGGGCCCTCATAGCACAATAATAAGATAAATTAATTTAAAATACTGAAGAATGATATCTCCATTTTTCCTTACATTACTGCGTTGCGTCGCCCATTATCCTAATCGTATTGGAGGACCTCACCGCAGCATCCCAATCCTGTTTTTCTTCCAAATTCTATCTAACAAATAAATCAACGACAGGTGTTTCTGACGCGGTCTTGGTGTCTCATATTTATTTTACATTAAAACGTAATGTTCTTTTGCGTAGGTTATTATATTACGCTTTGCTTTGTAAAATATAGCTTTTTCGTGGCTTTGTGCACAATTTTAGCTATTTTGTACATGAAAAACGTATTAGGTTTTATATTTTTGTGTATGTTTTTAAAACATTTAGACGTGTATTTAGTGAAAAGTGGTTACATTTATAGATATGTAATGTATTTTTAAACGAAAACATACGAAAGTAACGTAAATCATTTCGATAAATTTCCAAAAGGAAGGTCAGAGTTCTTTTAATTCGATCTGATTAGAAGCCTCTACGACACAATTGAAAAAAAAATCGTTTATTTATTTTTAATTGTCTTAATCATTTAATTGTAAGCATTCCTCCGAGTGACAATCGAATTCCCCGAAATCGACCCTCCCGTGCGTTACTGTAAACCAATAATTATAACGGACTACACTAATTAAGATTAAGATGAGTAAAAGTAAAATGAAACATTGAATTACAGTTCAAATAACAGAATAAATACATAGTTTTAATGTTTAGAGTAATATATCTATATTTTTTTTATTTGTACACCACATTAAATGGAAACATTTTTTTTGTAGCTTCTCGCAGTATCCCGCACACGGCAGGGTAGGCAGGGGGGACATAGTGTTAAGACACTCCTTTCCTGACTTTCCGCCGAATTGGGAGGCTTGCGTGTTAAGTGGCGGAACTTAACGCCGCGCTTTATCTCGACACCAGAGCGAAGAAAATGGAAATATAATTTCCACTCCTCGAGTGGGAATCGAACCCACAACCAGTCGTTAACAGTCACACGCTCGTGCCACTGGGCCACGACTGGCCACAGATAACCTTTTCGCCGATAATATGTTGTTAAGACACTCCTCTTTCCGTCAGAATCAGAAATTTAAGTTAATTAACGTAACTCAAGACTGTACATGGATTTACTAGAGCAGAAAAATGAATTGAGAAAGTAATATGGCCAGTCGTGGCCCAGTGGCACAAGCGTGTGACTGTAAACGACTGGTTGTGGGTTCGATTCCCACTTGAGGAGTGGAAATATTTAATATTTCCATTTTCTTCGCTCTGGTATCGAGGTAAAGCGTGGCGTTAAGTTCCGCCACTTAACACGCAATGTCTCCGAATTCGGCGGAAAGTGGGGAACGGAGTATCTTAATACTAGGTTCCCTCTGCCTACCCTGCTGTGTGCGGGATACAGCGTGAAGCTGAAAAAAAAAAAAAAAGAAGAATGAATATAATACAAATGTAATCATTTCTTCAAATACAATTCAACTCTACAACCATTCGCGATTACATTCACGTATTCATTAAACCAAAATGGCCTCATTAAATATAGACTTCCTTCAATTCAAATATGAACCTGTAACCATTCCATCTTAAAAAATACTTTTTTTTTAGCTTCACGCTGTATCCCGCACACAGCAGGGCAGGCAGAGGGAACCTAGTGTTAAGACATTCCCTACTTTTTCCTTAAAAACAGACTATACTAATTAAGATTAATAAAAGCAAAAATTTGATCGAATAACAAATCTAAATTCGAACAAAGTAAACTTAGAAATATTGCCATAGCCTATCAAAGTTGTCCGGGCAAGAGGCGTTGTGACACGACGACAGTGGAATGCTTTTAAACAGATGAATATTTTATGCTAGTTAAATTTGTCACCGGACTGTGAATTGTAGGGGTTATTTAGAAAATCGATTGTTTTATTTTGATACTGTTTCTATTGTTTTGAAGTTTTGTTTTTAGCTATGTTTGTCTATAACATACAGATTTTGAATTACTTTAAGATTAAATTAAATTAAATAGCTTCACGCTGTATCCCGCACACAGCAGGGTAGGCAGAGGGAACCTAGTGTTAAGACACTCCGTTCCCCACTTTCCGCCGAATTCGGAGGCTTGCGTGTTAAGTGGCGGAACTTAACGCCGCGCTTTACCTCGACACCAGAGCGAAGAAAATGGAAATATAATTTCCACTCATCGAGTGGGAATCGAACCCACAACCAGTCGTTTACAGTCACACTCTTGTACCACTGGACCAGGACTGGCCACTTATTACATTACTTATTACAATACTTATTACTTATAACATTATTTAAGATGTTAAATTCATTTTATTTATTTTAATTTCAATAATTTTAAAGATATTCCTTTTAGAAAAATTAAAAGAATAAGTTTAAAGTTCAAACATTTTGTGGTTAAAATTTGAGTCCAAAATTTATATAAAATGTTTTTTTTAATTGGAACTTAGGTGTGTAGTAAACATCAAAGACGTTCTTAATCTTACCTAATCATTTAATTTTAATGTTACAGCTTCAATGTTTCACTTAGTAAGAATATAGAACTATGTATCAAGACATCTTTTCATGCACTTCCATACTTTCCCTCTGAAATCGAAATATTGCGTGTATCTATTGTTTTGTGGCCAGTCGTGGCCCAGTGGCACAAGCGTGTGACTGTAAACGACTGGTTGTGGGTTTGATTCCCACTCGAGGAGTGGAAATATTTAATACTTCCATTTTCTTCGCTCTGGTGTCGAGGTAAAGCGCGGCGTTAAGTTCCGCCACTTAACACGCAATGCCTCCGAATTTGGCGGAAAGTAGGGAACGGAGTATCTTAATACTAGGTTCTCTGCCTACCCTGCTGTGTGCGGGATACAGCGTGAAGCTGATAAAAAAAATCTATTGTTTTATGGTAGCTTCTGTTTTTTATCATTATTTTTATTTTTTTACAGGTTTTAAAGTAACTTATTATTTAAGATATTTAATTCATATTTTTATTTTTATTTCACTCATCTTAAAGACTATCCTTGTAAAATTCAAAAGAATGAATATGAATTTTTAGAAATTTACAGTAAATTTTAGGTGATTTAAATTTAAGCCCAATATTAATATTAAATGTTTTTTTTTATTTGCAACTTATTTGAGTAGAGAAACTGAACAACGCTCTTTATCTTACTAAATCAAAGATTTTTAATATTTCAGTTTCAATTTTTTTCGCATAGCAAGCCTAGAAGAACTAAGTATCAAGAAAATAACTTTTTAGGTACTTTTGCACTGCCTATGTACTATAATTAAATTATTTAATAATCATAAAGGAACATTGTTTAATTCAAAGTTTGTATGAAACAAACAAAGCTAAGTATAACCGCAAAATAAACTAATCCTGAAATGCCAACTGGACGGCAAACCGAGATACATAAAATATTCAAGGCGCTAAAAGTGTTCTTATGTAGACATATCAAAATAGCTTGCGTTATTTATAATTCATTATACAATGAGATATTGGACTAAAATTGATATTATGAGAAGTTGTGGCGAAGTGACTGTAAACGGGATGGTTGTCGGTTCGATTTGTGCTCAAGGAAATTGTTATAACAGTCGTGGCGCAATGGCACAAAGTGTGACTGTAAAGCGGCTGGTTGTGGGTTCGATTCCCTGTCGAGGAGTGGAAATGTTTAATATTTCCATTTTCTTTGCTCTGGTGTCGGCGTTAAGTTCCGCCACTTAACACGCAATGCCCCCGAATTCGGCGGAAAGTGGGGAATGGAGTGTCTTAACACTTGGTTCCCTCTGCTTACCCTGCTATGTGCGGGATACAACGTAAAGCTAAAAAAATTGATTATAATTAAATATTTTTATTTCTTCGCTTTGTTACATAAGAAAAAGTGCGGCATTGAGTACAGACACTCGATACACTATGTCCCCATTTCGGTGTAAAGTAACGGACGGAGGGTCGTGACACTGAGTGCTCTCTGACTATTCTTCTACGCGGAAATAAGCCGGAAACAGCTAAAAGCTGCTAAAAAAAGCTGGGGGCAGTCGTAGCGCTGAGGCACAAAGTGTGACTGTAAAGCGATTGGTTGTGGGTTCAATTCCCACTCGAGGGATAGAAGTATTTAATATATCCATGTCCTTCTTTGCCTCAATTCTGATAGGTCGGGGAATTATTATATTTAAATTATTTTTATTTCTCTCTTTTAATACTTTTGATATATAAGAGAGAGTGCAGCGTGGCTATCAAGACATGATTTCGGGCGGAAAGAGGTGAACAGAATGTCCAAAATCTTGACACTAATTTCCCTCTGGCTACTCAGCTATGCAGTAAAAAGTTACTTGCTAAAGCGAAAAAAAATGATATATAGAATTATAATTCCTCGATTGGGAATCGAACCCACAACCAGCTGCGTTTATAGTTACACTTTGTACAATTGCGCCACGATTGGCCTTTTAAAAAAAATATTGAATACAATAAATCAAAGAACATCATTTGTCGGTTTCTATTCAAACTTTTCTATACCTATGAATACAATCTACAAGTACAAACTACGTATAGAAGAAAAGGCCGTGGTCATTTCACGATTTTGAAAGTCATTCCGGCATTGCTTCGAAAGTTAACTGCTATATCATGTTCTGGTGGTACACATAGATGTATATTTTTTGTTTTCTAAGTATAAAATGGTTTTAAGTTTTAATACTTCATAAAAATGTTTTTATTTGTCTTTAGGTTCCACCTTTAGAATGCGCAAAAACTGGTGCAAGTACAATATACCCAGGAGACGCAACTTTCCAAGAGACCGATCTGATAATTTCTAACTTTTTCATTTTGTTATCATGTAAAGAAAATTATTTAATTTTTAAATGTTAAATTTTGCTTATACTAACATTTTATTCATTTTCATTTGAATAGTGATAAAATTATAAAGTTGGTTCTCATATTGTTTCCCTGAAACCTATGTTTTTACATTTATTACTAATCTAATTGGCCAGTCGTAGCGCAGTGGCACAAACGTGTGACTGTAAACGACTGGTTGTGGATTCGATTGCCACTCGAGGGTTGGAAATATTTAATATTTCCATTTTCTTCGCTCTGGTGTCGAGGTAAAGCGCGGCGTTAGGTTCCGCTTAACGTTCCGTAGCACTTAACATGCAATGCCTCCGAATTCGGCGGAAAGTGGGGAACGGAGTATCTTAATACTAGGTCTCCTCTGCCTACCCTGCTGTGAGCGGGATACAGCGTGAAGTTAATAAAAAAAAAGTATTACTAATCTACATAGAACACGAAGTCAAGTCGTCTTTTTCAAGATATCTAAATATGAACTAAAATATAATATACATATTTTTTAAATATACATATATATATGTACTTTACGCGGGGCCAGTCGTGGCGCAGAGGCACAAAGTGTTACTTTAAAGCGACTGGTTGTGGGTTCGATTCCTACTCGAGGAGTGGAAATATTTAATACTTCCATTTTCGTCGCTCTAATGTCGAAGCAAAGCGCGGCATTTAGGTCCGCCACTTAACAGGCAATGCCTCCGAATTTGGCGGTGCGTGGGGAACGGAGTGTCTAAACACTAGGTTCCCTTTGCCTACCCTGTGTGCGGTGAAGATAAAAAAAATACTTTGTCTAAATAAATTTTTAAAATGTGTACTTATTTCATTTTCACCAAAAAATCTATATCAGCAGATTACGAGTATAATACTTAAAAAATATTGCGTTGATCGGTACCTACCTACTCGAGTGATTGCGTTTAAATTATTTCCCTATAACAAGCCATACTTACAATTCAGGCTAATATCTAAAAGTAGTGTCTTGACACTATGTTCTCTGTACACTAATTTGCAGGAAGAAGCCAATATTATTAAAGAAATAGTAAAAAATGTAACACGCAATGCCTCCGAATTCGGCGGAAAGTGGGGAACGGAGTGTCTTAACACTAGGTTCCCTCTGCCTACCCTGCTGTGTGCGGGATATAGCGTGAAGCTATTTAATTTAATTTTAATTTAAATCGTAAAAAAACTCATTGTGTACCAAACTTAAATGACCCTAACCACTTGGGCGGTGACTTTCAGTTCTAAAGCAAAGCTCTTGACTGAAAAAGGTTCTAAGAAAAGAGTTTGACTTCTAAGTTTCAAACCTATCGAACAGCTTATCCTTCTTTATAAAACCTCTATAAGTATATTCTGGTTGTAAAATTTTATTTCGACTTCCTGATACCACGTTTTATTTGAAAATAGTTCCTTTTATTTTTTTAGCGTTACTATAATATATTTTTACAACATAATTTTCCCGTAGGATAGGATAGACAGAGGAAACCTGGATATTCCGTTGTCCATTTCTCCTTGAATTCGAGACATTGCTCTTCGAGTAGTGGAAGTAACTAACGATTGTGTATTATCTCGTACACTATACCAGACAAATGAAAAAAAATATTAAATAAACATTTTTAGATATTGTATAAGCGACATGCCAGAGTTAAAACTCATGGACAGTTATCGAGAAACGCGGGTTCGTATCCTGATTAGTACGCATTTTATTTGATAAATGCGAACTTTAAAGTTTTATACGTTTTCTTTAAAGTGGGGCCAGCCGTGGCGCAGTGGCACAAACGTGTGACTGTAAACGACTGGTTGTGGGTTCGACTCTCACTAGAAGAGTGGAAATATTTAATATACCCATTTTTCCCTCTGGTACTAAGGCAAAGTGCAGTGTTAAGTTCCGCCACTTAACAGGCAACGCCTCCAAATTCGGTGGAAAGTGGGGAACGAAGTGTCTTAACACTAGGTTCCCTCTGCCTACCCTGCTGCGGGATACAGCTAAAAACAAAATAAGTAGTTTTTAGGCCAGTCGTAGCGCAGGGGCACAAAGTGTGGCTGTAAGTCGTTTTTGTATTTCTATTTTCTCCGCTCTGGCGTCGAGACAAAGCAAAGCGTTAAGTTCCGCCACTTAACACGCAATGCCTTCTAAATTCGGAAATGAGGAACGGAGTGTCTTAACACTAGATTTCCTCTGCCTACCCTGCTATGTGTGGGATACAGCGTGAAGCTAAAAAAAAATATGTAAATATTTAATTTTCATCGAGCGTGAATTGAACCCATAGCCATTGTTCTTACAGTCAAACGCTATCCACTATGCTACAATAGCTTCTACTTTGTAACTTATAGATACTTTTATCAATACACATATGCTATCAACTTAGATTAATGACGTGGATTTTGGAGGCTGAGGGGACTCAAAGATTTTCATCTTTTATCTAACGTAAGAGATCAAAAAGGGTCACTGTGCATTCGTGGAGCCACCCATTATGTGATGGGAGGTTCGTTCGTGTATTAAACACGATAACACTGTAGTCTTGTAGATGTTAGATTTGCAAATTTGTTAGTGAAAATGTTAAGGGAAATTGTTTTATTTATTTATTCATTTATTAGTTACGTTAGCTACAGCCAGAAGGTCGAAAAAAAACCAAAAACTATTTAAAACTAATTTAATTAATTAAAATAATTACATTTAACTTATTAACTAAACTAAACTAAGACCTACTCGATGTAAGTTCTAATAATTAATGATCCAGAAAATACAATGAAAATATAATTCACAAATTGCAATTTTGCATTTCTCACGCCGATGATGTCAACACTCAACACCTGCTCACTTGGGAGGAAATTCTATATCAGCAGTTCCCTGGGAGAACGTTTACGTAATTCCTCCACCCTCAGATCAGCAACTATTTTAGAACATTGAGATAAAATGTGGCTGGCATCTTGCTGCGCTCTCCTGATGTCCCTGCTTCATCCAACTGTTCCCTTATATTATCATTTAAATTTGTATCTTCATTATGTTTTCGATTTATTCTAAACTTATAACGATAGGTTGCGATGCCTATAATAAGTGCACCTGCACTTAACATGAATACATATAAGGGTATCGTACTATGATAAAATATATCTGAATGTAGCTTATCTAGTCGTATTGGTTTTTCTTGAATTATTTTCTCTTGAATGCTATGAAGTTCTTGTAAATCTATTGATTTTACATTGAAATGAGTAGGAAAATTATCTTGATAAGCTGCACTGAACGGTATTTGCATCAATTTAAGTGGCTGACCCTTTACGTCATCACTGTCATTTATGATGGTGAATTCTGTAGTTTTTATATAACATTTTACAGGAATAGTGATTAAATAGCTGCCCTGGAGTGATGTGAATTCCTTTCTGTCGCAGACTAACTGTACTTTGCTGAGATGCGGAAAGGATAGCACATAATGTTGATCATCAAGCTTTTCCATTGCTTCCTTTGTTAAAGTTACTGATGTGTATTGACAAAAATCATTTAAAACTTGATTAACAATAAGTTGCTGCACGCAGTCAGGATCTGCACGAACACGTTGATCAACTTCCTTTTCACAAAGATACCAGTTTGTGATCTTGGGACATTCAGTCTCCATGTACAAGAACGAGTTCTCGTTAATTGCTATGAAAGGATATGGAGGTATAAGGATATTTTGGACTTTGTTAGGTACGATGGAAAGTTTATAGAGATCGTAGATATCTACGGAAACTATTGGAAATTTAAAAATTATTACTATTTGCTTATCTGTATAATAACATCCTGGTTTTAAAATATCGTAATATTCTCTTAATTCTAAGTCTATAATTTGATCTTTATCATATATACTTCTTAATTTATCTATCATTAATTTTAAAACACTTATCTCTATCATAGAATGGTGTGTAGTAGGAATACGAACAAAAGCTAACATATTTTCTATCCTAATTAACTCGGTCATTAAATCTTCTATATTTTCTCCTATTATTACCAAAAGTTGAGCAAATTTTGCATATTTAATTAAACTATTTTCCTTGTAGAGATAAGTGTTTTAAATGAGTTCTAAAGTGTTATTAATTTTAATTTGATTTTCAACTAATTGAGTAAGTATACTATTATGTTTCGACATCCATTCCTTACTTAAGCTAACATGATTATTAAACTCGGATACAATTTTGTCCTGATTATTTTCTAATAATTTTATCGCGTTATTATAATTTAAAGCGTCTGTATAATCTAAGTTTCCTGTAATACTTTTAATTATGGAACCCAAGCCATCTACAAGACCCCTTCTGGCACGACTTGGTTCTAGTGACTTGAGTTGGTCAGAGACCTTAAGAAGCTTTTCAGTAAGATAATTTATTTGTAGTTCATAAAGTAGATAAGTTTCATTGCTTAAAAGGTTTTGAAGTCTGTCTAACTGGGTCATTACAAGTTCTATTTTGTCCTCTATATAATCTAATTTAACATATTGTAGGAAAGTATGATAGTGGGTCGTCAGTCTTATTGGTCCAAGTTTGTAAGGTAACAGTCCAGGTCCATCATCTAAGCTCTCAAGTTTTATCTCGGAGGGATTCGTCGCGCGGATTGTCAGCATTACCAGTATTATCCTGTAACAAGTTAGCTCCTTTAGGAACTCGTTTTAGGCGGGATTTGGCTACAGGACCACGTTTCCTAGAGGTATATATGTGAATCGGTAAATCAGCTAAAACTGTGTCCTGTGTATAACGTGGAGCGATCTTTTGACGACTAGCAAGAGGGTTTCTTATAAAGATTTGTTGTTGAGGTGCATACTCTACTTCTGGTTCGCGATTTTTATTTCTATTATCTATTAAAGCTTTACGGTTCTCAAGGGATGTACTATTTATAATTTCATATACTTTCCTCATGCTTTCTTTATGATTAATAACATATTGCTGTAGTAAGTGTTGGGTAAAATCTATGTCATGACAGTCTCTTGGATCAAAGTGTCCATTCAATAAATCAAAGGGCTTACATTTAGTAAAACTGTGTATAGAACTGTTATAAGCTAAAATAGCATATGCCATAAGATTAACTACAGGTTCGTCTTTATGTTGTATCTTTAAGATTCGTAAATGTTCTAGTATAGTTGAATGAAAACGTTCAATATTACCGTTGTCATTAGGGGAGTGTGCTAGGATTCTATGATGGTTAATTTTATGTAGTCTTGTAAATTCTGAAAATAATTGATTCGTGAATTCCGTTCCGTTGTCGGTTACTATTGTCATAGGTACACCATGGTGCGTACAAAATTTTAATAAAGCTTGTAAGATACTAACTGCTGTTCCATCACGCAAATGATAGGCCTGGCCATATTTTGTGAAAACATCTACAAAAGTTATGTATTTTTCATTCTGTACTGTGAATAAATCGACATGTATAATCTCAAAAGGTTTACTAGCTGGAGGTACAATGTTAAATGGGGTCTTATTGGGTTCCTATCATACTTAGCTTGACCACAAATAGTGCATTCGTTAATAAATTTGGAAATATGTTCCTTCATATTAGGCCAGTAATACTTTCGAGATAAAGCTAGATAACATTCATTTATTTCGCGGTGATTTGTTTTACCATTATGATAGTGAGATATAATTTCCTGTTGACGTAAATAGTCTCTTATATTTTCCATTTCAAATTTAGCTAAAACAAGGTTCAGAGAAGAACTTTTAAATTTATCTTGAATAATAGGGATTATAGAATACATTGCGAGGGGTGGATTAATAAGGATACCAGTTTTTATTTTTGGATTAACATATTCTTTAATAGAGTTGATAACATCTTCTTCAAGATTGCTTTCTAACAATTGTATAGAGGTTCGTGTATGGTTATCGAAAGGTTTAGTCACTGTAGGTTTTCGTTTAACGTCGCTAACTACTGTAAAACATATTTGTCTAGTAAATCTATTCAGAGGGTCATCAGTAATTGGTATATTTAATATGGGATTTTCTCTATCAGAATGTACTGTATCAGTCGAAGAGTTTGATAGAAGTGGTACTTGTTCAGAGGGATTTCCTAACAAAGAGTTTAGTTCGTCAATTTCCTCAATTAAAGTTTTAGTTTCCTCGTTATGGATTTCTATTCGCGATAGGGCGTCAGCGTTGGTATTCATTTTTCCTTTTTTATATATTACTGTAAAGTCGTATTCGCTTAGTTTTAGTCGCCATCTAGTGAGACGTGAGTTTGGTTCCTTCAAATTCATCATCCACTGTAGAGGCTTATGGTCTGTCAGTATTTTAAACTTTCGTCCAAAAGGTATGGCCTAAAATATTTAGTTGCCCACACTATGGCAAGAAGTTCTTTTTCTATCGTGCTATAATTAATTTCACTATCATTTAATGTTCGGGATGCATAGCATATGGGTCTGTCAGCTCCTATTGGACCTTGAGATAGAATGGCTCCAATAGCTAAATTCGATGCGTCAGTTGTCAAGTTAAAGTCTTTGGAGAAGTCTGGGTATTGGAGGATGGGATCGTTTGTTAAGAGAGTTTTACATTTTTCAAAACATCTTAAATATTCAGTATCAAGTGTAATTTTTTTACCTTTCTTTAAACATTGAGTGAGGGGTTTCGTAATACGTGCAAAATCTGGAATGAATTTACGATAGTAACCAAGAAGTCCTAAAAATTGTTTTATTTCTTTAGCTGTTTTTGGTACAGGATATTTTTTGATAGCGGAGATCTTATCTGGGTTCGGTTTTATACCATCCTTACTAATTATGTGTCCAAGGTAAGCTGTTTCCAGTTTAAGGAACTCAGACTTATCCATTTGGATCTTAAAATTAGACGCACGGAGTCTTTGAAATACTTTTTCTAAATTATTTATGTGTTCTTGTAAAGATGTACTGAAAACTATAATGTCATCTAGATACACAAGACATATTTCATTTTGCAAGCCTCGTAAAACATTATCCATTACTCTCTGAAAAGTAGAGGGTGAGTTTTTCAATCCCATGGGCATACGAAGAAACTCGAAATGACCGTGCTCTACGTTAAATGCAGTTTTAGAAATATCCTGAGGGTCCATTTCTACCTGGTAAAATCCGCTTGCTAAATCTAGAGTGGTAAAGTAGTTACATTTCCCTAACTTGTCTAATACGTCATTGATGTTAGGTATAGGATATTTGTCGTCTATGGTTTTCTCATTTAATTTTCGAAAGTCAACTACAAGTCGCCATTTTTGTTTACCGGAGGCATCAGGTTTTTTTGGTACTACCCAAATTGGTGAACTCCAGGCAGAGTCAGATGGTCTTATTATACCTTGGTCTAGCATTTTTGTAATTTGGTCCCTAATCTCTTGTCTATGTATGAAAGGGTAACGGTAATTTTTTGCATGTACGGGAATTTCGTCAGTCGTCCTAATTCTGTGTTTAATAAAATTAGTAAAAGTTAATGCTTCACCTTCAATATAAAAAACATCCGAATATTTAGAGCAGAGGGCAATAAGATTTGTTTTTTTCCTCATTATTTAAATGGTCAGTTCGTAATCGCGATATTACGTCTTGTCTGCGTGTCGTATATCGAGTGCAAGTGTCCTCAATATTAAATAATTCAGCACTTGCCGGTCGGTCGAGTGATAGTATAATGTCATTTGGTGTCGGATTCTCTACTTCTAAATAGCCTCGGTTATTAGTTACGGTGGTGATACATTTGTGAATAATGCAATTACAAACTAATTGTTGTTTAATAAAAACTTCACCATCTCGGGAATTTATGGGGATGCGAATTATTTTCGAGGTCCCAGCTGGTATTATATCCTCGTAAAGATTAACATTACGAGAATTATACATACTAATAGGATTCGAAGTAGAGCGCGTAATTAAAAGTCCGTCCTTTAAATCAATTTTTGCTTCCCAATCTGTTAACAAGTCTAGTCCTATAAGTCCGTCAAAATAATCATGAAAATTGTATATAAATAATTTTATATTTCCAGGGTCCTTAAACTCTTCAAAGCAGGGTAAAGTTATGGAATACTCATTTCTACTAACTGTATGTACATTTGTGACCTCAAAGGGGTCATAATTGAGGGGAATATGTGGAAAATATTTCATCACAGCACTGGGGCTAATAAAAGACTGATTTGCGCCAGTGTCTATTAAAAATTTGAGTGGGGGATTGTTCATTTGAATGTAGGGAAGTTGTCTCTGCGTCTGTAAATTTAAGTCTATTTTGGTTTGAGGGATTTCTCTTTCGACCGAAAATCCTGATCTAAAACATTAGGGTCTAGTAATGGTTCAGATTCATATAATAAGTTGTCATCCTTCATGTCCTCATATGTAGTTAAATTATTGTCGTAAAAGTCGGGTTTGTAGTCATTGTTATCGAAATCAAAATCGTTATAGTAACTGTACTCTGGGTCGTAATAATATTCAGGATAAGTCAAGTGCATACTGTCATAGGGCAAACATTCGTTCATATTCATTTCGCGTGCTTTTAAATAATTTGTGGGTGGCGGATTACCCGATTTTCGCCAGTCATGTCCAGTCATCATAGTATGTGGTAAAGGTCTGGGGGTAAAACTTTGTACTCCACTCATAGGTCTAGGCATAGAATTTTGAGGTGCATTATTCCTATATGGCAATCGGAAAACGTTACTACGTGGATTATAATTGGGGGGTGGTGCGCTAAACATTTGTTGCGTTCTTGTGTGCATAGGAACATTATGTTGGGGTTGGTTGCGATTAAAATTAAATTTAAATGGTTGTGGTTGTTGAACAGGGCGTTGTCCTACAGGGGTTGGCCAGTTAAATACTGGGGGTTGGTAATTATGTAGTCTAGGGGGTGAAAATGGTATTAAGTTTGGTTTAGGATTTGACTGCAGTTTTTGTCCGTCAGTACGTTGCTGTAAATATATAACGTTGAGTTCCTCCTGTACATATTCAAGAGCTTTTTCTATAGTTTCGGGTCGCATGCAACGAATTCGTGACCCTAAGGGCTCTTTTAAGCCGCGTACAAATGCTTGCGTCGTAACTTTCTTATAAAGATCACGTTTAGCTTCTATTGTAGTTGGTATTGGTTCATGTAAAGTAACGTAAGTCATTATCGTACTGAATAGCGTTTGACAGTGGCTATAAAATTCTTGGGGAGATTTATTTCCCTGTACGGCTAAAGAGAGGTCATTGTATAAGGCAGTTTCGTCGCGTTGGTCAGAAAAATTGTTAATTAAAGATGTTCTTATACCCAGCCAACTATCTGGTATACCATTAGAATTTATTGTAGAAGCGGCAGTTCCAGTAATTTTATTTAGTATCCCGTTTAATAAACATAAATTAGACAATTCACTACCCGGCGTACTATTTAAATATTGCGTTACAATTTGGTCACAAATATTAATAAATCTAGTTAATACATTAGGGTTTCCGTCAAATTCCGGAATTATTCTAAGAACTTTATAAACGTTATCAAGATCTTGAGCCATTTTAAATTTATCGTTAATTAAAAATTCAAAATTATTTCCTAAACTAAAACTTAAATCTCTATTACTATCTAAACTACGATTTCGGGCCTGCTGCGATGCAGATTCCCGTCTATAAACTCTAGGATAAAAATTTTGGGAAAGGAATTATAACTAGGACAGAGCAACACGAGAATAGTTCAAATGTACTCACATAAATTTCATTTCTGGTTTCTCCTCGTGAATCGAAGTTTGGATTCTCCTCCCGGTTCTGCAGCTGGTCCGTAGGTTCAGGATACTAGCGATGACCTAACAGTCCCTATTCTAGTATCCTACCGACTGCGCCAGTTACGTTAGCTACAGCCAGAAGGTCGAAAAAAAACCAAAAACTATTTAAAACTAATTTAATTAATTAAATTAGTTACATTTAACTTATTAACTAAACTAAACTAAGACCTACTCGATGTAAGTTCTAATAATTAATGATCCAGAAAATACAATGAAAATATAATTCACAAATTGCAATTTTGCATTTCTCACGCCGATGATGTCAACACTCAACACCTGCTCACATGGGAGGAATTTCTATATCAGCAGTTCCCTGGGAGAACGTTTACGTAATTATTTCCCCATAGCGTTTAACTCTATCTGTAAACACAACACAGTGGGAATGATGTCGATTCCCATTCGGAGGAATGTTTATATTTAATTTACTTTTATTTCTCAGCTTTGTTACTTAAGACAAAGCGCGGCGTTGAGTTCTGGTTATCAACACGCAATGTTTAAATTTCTCCTAGGCCACTAGGGACACTATGTTTTCTCTGACCATTCTGCTGTGTGGGAAAAAGCGTAAAACTAAAAAAAATAATATAAAACGAAAATTGCAATGTTAAGTTGCGCCACTTAACACGCAATGCCTCCAATATTCGATATGAACACAATGCGGCGGGAGAACGGAGTGTCTTAGCACTAAGTTCCCTCTGCCTACCCTGCTGTGTGCGGGATATTGCCTGAACTTGCTATGACAACGCGTACTTTACGTGTCACCGAGTATTTAATTTATTAATATATAATTACTAACAACCGCAACTATTTCGTTATATTCCAACCCTCGGGTGTGGACTTTTGAAAAATAAAGTAGCCTATTTTTAACCATGGATTATCAACTAACTATATTTATACCAAAATTCACGACAATCGCTTAAGCAGTTTGGATTTTTCCTATAAACTTTCATCCCGTATTTTAACTCTTTAGTTGTTGATTTTTGATAAAATAAGTAGCCTATGTTTGACTCCGGATTTTTTACTACTTTCATTGAAAATTTCATTCAAATCGGATCAGTAGGTTCAGCTGTGAAAGCATGACAGACAAACAGACAGACTTTAACATTTATAATATAAATATGAATGAATAAAATACTTCCAAATCTCTACAAAAGCTAAGCTAATTCTGTATTGTAATGTACATAATGTATAGAATCATTACAGGAAGGTACCTTGCATTATGTTCGAGTTTAATTATCGTCTAAGACAACAGTATCTGCATTTGATCTTAACAATCGTGTGATTTCCATAACGAGGCCGATGTAATAATGTAATAGTAGTATAGAATAGTAGTAGTACAGTCTAGTAGTATAGTATAGTAGTTATATCATGTTTAGTACAACGTTGTATTATATACGAGGTATCTATGAATATGTATTGAATATTTAGAATTAATTTAGTATAAGATGCCATTGTTGAGATCCTTGTAGCGCAGTGGAAGAGCCTCTGATTGTAAAACGATGATTGTGGGTTTGAATCTCAAGCGGAAAAAATATTCTTATAAATTATATTATATGTTGAAATTATTTTCTTGTCTTCGCTCTGGTTAACAAGAAATAATCGTGTTATTTTCATAACGAGGCCGATGTAATAATGTAATACTATAGTAGTATAGAATAGTAGTATAGTAGGTATATCATGTTTAGCACAACGTATACTATATACTCGTACGAGATATATGTATATGAATATGTATTTAATATTCAGAATTAATCTGCTATAAAGAGCTATTGTTGAGATCTTTAAATCAGAGTGGAATTGCGTCTGGCTCCAGATTGTGCGTTCAAATATCACTGGAGGAAATGATTATTTTTAAATTATTTTGAACTAGGGAGCCACTTGCGGCGAAGCCGCGTGAACTTCATGACTGGTTATTGCAACTTTCGGGTTTTTTTTCTGTTACGTGATAGTTACTTTATATGTACTGTATGTATTTTAAATGCATTTTTATCTATATGCATTTTCAAGAAATCTTTTCCTTCGTTCCTTAAAAGTAGATTGATCCAAAGTAATTTACCACTTTTTAACATTTTTAAAGTGTTATTTCACACTTAGGAAAATTCTTTTCTTTAAATGTCTTTTTTAATTTACCACTATTTCTTATCTACCTACTCTGTAACAATAAAAATATACGACTAGCAAATATAGCAAATATTTGTATTAATGTTTAACATTTATACGAATAAAATATCGAACGTACTACCAACAAGTAGTAAGACAAAACCTCTACTGCACTATAAAATAAAATTACAAACGTTTTTAAAACGGGGTGAAATTTTAAATTCTCATTTTCCACTGCAGTTGTTTCTCTATTACACGGTAAAGCATGCTGAAAGAGAATTTATATTTGAATATGTAAATACGTGTTCTTAAAGCACTGTTTATTATACATGGAATTATGAGATACAAAAAATGTATAAAATAATAATAATATAGCTTCACGCTGTATCCCGCGCGCAGTAGGGTAGGCAGAGGGAACCTAGTGTTAAGACACTCCGTTCCCCACTTTCCGCTGGATTCAGAGGCATTGCGTGTTAAGTGGTGGAACTTAACGCCGCGTTTGGCCTCGACATCAGAGCGAAAAAAATTGAAATCTTAAATATTTCCACTCCTCGAGTGGGAATCGAACCCACAACTAGTCGCTTTACAGTCACAATTTGTGCCACTGCGCCAATGTATAATATATTTTATTTGTTCTTTTTTTTACTTTAATCTGAAAAAGATATCCTATTTTAAAAATACTCGGTCACTTTCCGCTGGTATTCCAGGCATTGCGTGGTGAAACTCAACGCTGTGATGTGTCTTACCAGACTGGAAATATATGACGTTGTTTGAAACAATCATTTCCCAGTCGTGGCCCAGTGGCACAAGAGTGTGACTGTAAACGACTGGTTGTGGGTTCGATTCCCACTCGAGGAGTGGAAATTATATTTCCATTTTCTTCGCTCTGGTGTCGAGGTAAAGCGCGGCGTTAAGTTCCGCCACTTAACACGCAAAGCCTCCGAATTCGGCGGAAAGTGGGGAACGGAGTGTCTTAACACTAGGTTCCCTCTGCCTACCCTGCTGTGTGCGGGATACAGCGTGAAGCTATTTATTTTTTTTTATTAATTTCCCCTAGTGAGAATCGAACCTACGCCCAACTGAGTTTACAGTCACTGTCCAATGTGTCACTATACTCTTAGCGTCTACTTGGCATTCAGTTCATTATTATCATAATAAAATCTTAATTAAATATCACATTAATTAGAAATGTATTTAATTTGAATAAGAATATCTTTTATAAGTAATATAAGTTTTTAGGTGAAATTCTGCTACAGGGTTTTAAGCTAGGCTACGTTTCAAGTCTGTATGTAGAATAGTCATATGATAAGTTAACGAGAAAAAAGAATGCAGAATACTAATATTCTTCGTACCAATGCATTAGAAATACATTAAATTGTTAAACTAATTATTACACATCCATTACTGTGTGTATATGTTACTATAGCAACACATATCATGTGCGTCGATCGGTCTACTAGCAATAACTTTACTTTAGTACATTAAGTAATTGAGGTAATCGCGGTGCATTGTGACAGCGTCTGACATACTTGTAGCTTCGATTCTCACTCGGGCTAAGAATTATATTTAAACTATTTTTATTTCTCCACTCGGTTGACAAGAGAAAGCGTGGCGTTGAGTTCCGCCACTAAACACGCAATGTCTTGAATTCGAGCGGATAATGGAGAACAGAATGTATTGACACTAAGTTTTCCTCACCTGAAAAAGACATTTAGAAAACGTATAAAAATTTGAACCCAGCGGGATTCGAACCTACACCTCCTGAAAACCGTACAGGCGCTCTGACTGTTATGCCAGGCGATCACATGGCTTACGTTTTCTAATTTTTTTTAAAAAAATCTTAAGTGTGTGAATAACACTACAAAAATGTTAAAATTATTTTCTCGATCGGCCCTAATATACCAGAAAATACGTAAAGCTAAAAAAATCAAGAGGATTAGAACGCATATAATAGGCGTCAATTGGTCTACTCGTATTATGATACATTAAATAGCTGAGGCCATTGTGGCGTAGTCTGACAGCGTAAGACTTAGTTAATAGGTTCGATTCTCGCTCATGTAATAATTATATTTAAATTATTTTTATTTTCTACTCTGATGACAAGACAAAGCGTTGCGTTGAGTTTCACCACCCAACACGTAATCTCAAGACATTATGAGCAAACAATGGCGAACAGAGTGTCTCAACACTAAGTTCTTTCCACATATTCTGTCTTACATAAAAAATAACGCTAAACATAAAAAAATCAAGTAGTTTAGAATAGCTACTTTATACCAGTATTAAAAACTAATAAAAAATATTTCAAAACATTTCTATTCAAATGCAATAATATTAATATATGACAGTGACTTAGTGCCATTGTTCCGTGTGACCTTATACAGGTAGCATTGCTTAGAAATGAAACTTATTAGTCATTTGGTATATATTTTTCTATTGTTAAATATTTTAAATTATATAATGTGCAGTGATGTTCATAATTTTATTGTGAATCTACCGACGACACTTGGGGTGAGCTTTTTTATCCATATTTATATTATAAATGCGAATGTCTCTCTGTTTGTCTGTCTGACATCTGCCAGTCCAATTTGGATAAAATTTAGAATGAAAGTAGTTTAAATTACTGGTTCAAACATAGGCTACTTATTTTTTTCAAAAATTAACCTCCTAAAGGGTTGAAATAGGTGATGACAATTTATATTAATAATTTACACCGCTTGACCGATTGTAATGAATTTTGGCATATATATAGTTCATAACTCAAGGTTAAACATAGGCTATTTTATTTTTGAAAAATCTACCGCCGAGCGTTGCAATACACCGAAAGATTTGTGTAGTTCACGGAGCGAAGCCGCGAGCGGCCCGCTAGTATAATATAACTTTTTATAATTGGAAATGCATGTTTATTTTTTCATTTAACCACTTTATTTTATCATACTTTAAAATATTATAGAATATTTTTGAAGCAATCGTGGCGTATCGTATTCCCACTCGAGGAGTGGAGATATTTGTTATTTCTATTTTCTTCGCTCTGATGTCGAGGCAAAACGCGGCGTTAAGTTCCGCCACTTAACACGCAATGCTTCCGAATTCGGCGGAAAGTTGGTAATGGAGTGTCTTAATACTAGGTTCCCTCTGCCTACCTTGCTATGTGCTGGATACAGCGTGAAGTTAAAAAAAAAAGAAAAAAGTTATTTAGCAGCTTGCAGTTTCACTGCATCACTCAGAATGTTTCAAATTCGGGTCGAAATTGAAGGACAGTGTCATAACATTAGGTTTTCTTTGACTACCCTGCTGTTCGTGATAAAGTGTAAATTTATAATTATTACCCCAAAATGAAAATCGAACCCACGACCATTGCGTACAGACTCTTATCCACTGTGTAACTTATAATCTGTTTGTAACTACTTTATATTAAATAATTATATACTATTTTACAGGAAACTTTAAGTACGGCTTGGACCGATTTTATAAAGTCAATTAAAACACCAAGGAGACTGCGAAGGCGGAGAAGTGAGTTAATTTAAAACAAGTTATATTATCGGCTAACACTTATATTACTTTCACTGCAAAATATATTAATTTTACGCTTTTCTTCGTTTTTAATCTATAGTTAACAGTAAATGGAGTATAAGAAATCACTTCGTGTTAGCTGAGTGTATTTTAATTATAAATATAAAAATGCCCCAGAAAAAAATATGAACCTACGACCAATATGTATATAGACCCAACTATATTAATGCCGACGCCGCCACAAGATTTATTTTTTCAGTTTGACATTTTTCAGAGAGTCTGTCTTGACGACAGTGACAAGCTCTCCACTTTCCGCCGGAAAATCGAGACAATGCGTTTTAAGTGGCGGAACTCACGCCGCTCTATATCTTGAATACCAGTCTGAAAAAAATATAATTTTATACTATCATTCCCTTAAGTGGGAATCGAACCCACTACCGTCAGGCTTACCACTGCGCCACGACAGTCTCTTTAGACTAGGACTAGGTCTAGGAAGTGGCTTAAGCCAATGATAGTAATCTGTCACTTGTTGTAACGAGTATGTATAGATTTCGAACTTCTAATCCATTATTTTAAATGTAAAACTTTTGAGTTTTTCATTTGAACTAATTTTATTTTATATTTCAATGTTATTCTTTGTTCTTTTTAAGCGTTTTTAACTGGGACATTATGATTATTGACATGAAATAGATGTATGTAGTGATTTAGACGAATAGGTTGTGTACCTTCAATTTTCTAAATTCTCACATGACATTTATGCTTTTGATTTTTATATTGTTGGTTTTTTATTTCATATTTATTATTTTGTGTGTAAGAAAAATATTTGAAAATCAGCACCTTTATGTCTCTCTTTGGCTGAAGAGAGCACGACATAATTCTTCCACCTCGGAATACACAGCTCAAGCAAGCATACATCCTACAAAACTAAAACAATATTAATAAAAAAAACTATACTCTAAACTTATATTTAATAATTTCAGAGAAAATTAAAATGAAACCGTCTTCAACTACAAGCACGACACAAACTACGGAACTTCCTAAAGTATCATTCACTGAATCATACGAGTACGTACCAACTGAAATATCGAATAATATAAGGCCGACCATACCTGTATTTTATCAACCTAAGTGGACACGTTTGCTTGATTGGAAAGCCTTTGAGAGGCCAAGTCTATATGAAATTATAGAGAAAATGCGAAAGTTTAGTAAGTTTCTATATTATTTTTCATAGTTATTTTTCATTAGCTTTTGGATTTTTATTTTAATTTGAAATATTTTTTATAAAAATTACAAACTTTTTCTTTAGTTATATGAGTATAATACAATAAATTACTAAAATATTAATAATATATCTTACACTTCGTTCAGCATTATATATACGTAAGGATACATTACATATAAGTAAAAGAAGTGGGGAACGGGATCTTAATACTAGGTTCCCTCTGCCTACCCTGCTGTGTGCGGGATACAGCGTGAAGCTAAAAAAAAAGAGAAGTTCTTTGTCTTACTGCACTGACACACTTTGTCTTACTAGAGAAATGATAATATTAATTCCTCTGAATAACATTCAAACCCTAATTGTTATGAAACCCTGTGATATTTTTCTTAAGCGTTGTTATTATGAAGGAATGATTATAACACTAAACTTTCTGACTACCCCGCAAGGGATACAGCGTGAAGCTAAAAAAAATTATATAAGACTTAAATTAAGGGCTCCACGAAAACAATCATTCTCCTAAGTGGGAATCGAACCTACAACCAACCGGTTTATAGTGAGCCCTATAAAATAGCAATAAATAAATGTATAATAAAAATTTTCAGGAACATCTTCAACTGAGGGAAATATTGACCAAGCATATGAAGGAGCAATGATGAGAAGGCAAAATGTAGCCGAGGAAAATGATGAACATCTGTTCGGTGTGTTGCTATTTATTTAATTATTATTATGTTACCGGTGTTTAGTAATTTTTGCTGTTTCAATAAAGGATAATGGGTTTTTTACAAGTTTACTTCAGTCTTATTACCTTTTTTTTCCCATATTTTATAAAACAACTATGTTTAAGGTCATCGCCATCGTATCCGCGAAGATTACGGGTTCGATTCCAACTTGAGCGATTTTAAAACGTTTTTATTTTTTCACTCTGATAACAAAACAACCAAGGCGTTAAATTCAATCATTCAACACACAATGTCTCAAAAACTGGTAAAAAGTGGAGAAAAAAAAAACTATCTTATTTTGCGCTGAAAGGTGTGAAGCTAAAATTTAAAAAAACATTTACATTTATACGGAATAATCTATTACTAAATCTCCTTTATTTACAACCTTTTTTATAGCTTCACGCTGTATACCGCACACAGCAGTGTAGGCATAGGGAACCTAGTGTTAAGACACTCCATTCCCCACTTTCCGCTGAATTCGAAGGCATTGCGTGTTAAGTGGTGGGACTTAAGGCCGCGCTTTGCCTCGACACCAGAGCGAAGAAAATGGTAATATTAAATATTTCCACTCTTCGAGTGGGAATCGAACCCAGAACCAATCGCTGTACAGGCACACTCTGTGCCTCTGTGCCACGACTGGGCCCAACTATTTTAAACCAATCCAGGCCCCAACCTAAATAAAATAATCATATTAATGGATAGATACAGCAATCGTCAAGTAATTCAATTACAGATCGATAGTTACATTAATCTAACAATGAAACGACGCTTATTGTCTCCCGCTTGATAAGGGTCCGTGACAAGTATTCCACCTGACACTGCTTTCTGCTGGATGAGGGTATGTCAAAAATATAGGTATATATAGATGGTTTATAACACTCTGTGCACCTGCTGTTTGGGAAATAAAATCGACATATTTTCTAATTAAAGAGGCAATTGAAAGGACTTTTCGTTTAATTAATGTAATATTTTTAGTTTTTTCAATATAGAAAGCTGCCACAGTCTTAGAGGGTAGATTCTGCTGATAAGAATGACATGACAATGAGAAATGAAAATAAATGTACATCAACATTTGACTTGATAGGACATAATATTCTGGTGTATTGTTCTTCAAAATATTAGATTCAAGGCGTCAAAATACTATATATATATTTTAAAATATAATAGGTTTCCATAATTTGATAAGATATTTGGTTGGGTTTCACTATCATTTATCGTGAAAGTAAGCATATATTAAAATAAAAAGCAAAATTAAAAATTTTGAAAAAAAACCCACGATGGTTTGATTGTAATTGTAAAAGGATAAAATAACTATAAATCCCCCACCCAACTATAAATTAGACAAATAAATACAAAAAAAGTACAAACAAATGCTTACTGCAGCGCCCCCTGGTGGCTTGACACGATAAAACATATCTAAGAACATCCACCAATTAAACCTGAATCTATCACTGAAAATCTATCGAAATCAGACTACTATTTTTTGAGATAATTGAAACATTCGTTTTCACGTAAAATGCTTACTGCAGCGCCCCCTGGTGAGTTAAGGCAATAAGACATATCTAAGAACATACGCCAATTGAACCTTAACCTATCATAGAAAACCGTATCAAAATCGGACTTATAGTTTTGGAAATAATTGACATAGTAATTTGCACAAACACACAAACAAACAAACAGACAAACAAACAGTCGCCATTCCGTCGCGGGTAAAAAATGAAAGTTGAATTTTTTGTTGGCTTGTCTCAGCAGAACTATCTTCTTCCCTGAAGTTACCAAACTACCTGTATGACTGACAATATTGATATTTCTGACTGACAATACTAATAAATATCAGTATTATCAGTCAGAAACACTACTGACAATACTAATGACTATTAATTGATAATTTGACAGCCTTTTTGCATAAAGAATATTTTGATTTTGAAAATAAACTAAATCTTCAGTCATTGTATCTATAGTTTTTATATCTATTTAGAAGATTTATAATATCTCTCTTAAGGGAGAGGCAGTCATCAAAGAGTCAGACATGTCACTAATTTGGTAGAAGTTAGAGGAGTTCCTGTACCTAAAAAGGTTGACGTATAAGAAGAGAACCTTTTTAACCTATTGAGCTACTATACCTTTCAGATATGTCAAAGTCAAAGCGAAAGTCAAATAATTTTATTCAATATAAGAAGCTACATCTGGCAGATTATTTTGCGCCTGTCATCGCAAAATCAGGCCATTAAAGAGAAAAAAAAAAAATAAGAAGCTACATGCTTTATTTTGTGAACATCAAAGAGTTTATCACCAGTTCACCAAAGTTAATGCCTCAGACCTGAACAGAACCGGCGCAAGAAACTTAGCGGGACTTCTTTTTTTTTAAATATTTATTATTTATTTATATATTTATTGAGAAGCCAACGCTTTATAGTATGATACAATTATATTATCACATCTATATAAACCTTATTGCACAGTGTATATCAATTACAGGCTAACACATAATGAAAAAATAAAAAAATAAAAAAAATTTTGCTCATTTAAACAAAATAAAGAAAAACTGTTATGTACAGATACATATGTAATACTATTAGTTAAGACACACATTATAGTAACAATAACCAGAGTAACTCACAAGACAAAGTGTTTCCAGGTGCTGCACTGAGTAAGATTAGTCAAAAGGATGTTGTAAGCCTGGATAGACCTCGTGCGATACAATTTCCACCACGGCTTATATGTATTAACATAACATTCGAATAACAGATCGCTTTATATGACGCTAAGATTTCGAAATACAGAAATAATAGATGGGCTTCCTCTGTTATAATATACATATATATATATTTGTTACAAATTAGAAGTTACCAGGCGTGGTAGAAGTGGCCAGTCGTGGCTCAGTGGCACAATCGTGTGACTGTAAACGACTGGTTGTGGGTTCGATTTCCACACGAGGAGTGGAAATATTTAATATTTCCATTTTCTTCGCTCTGGTGCTGAGGTAAAGCGCGGCGTTAAGTTCCGCCACTTAACACGGTTCGCACTGCCTACCCTGGTGTGTGCGGGATACAGCGTGAAGCTAAAAAAAAAATTAGAAGTTGAATTCTGCCATTAAACAGTCAAGGTTTTGAACTCAAACCGGAAGTGGGAAATGACCCAAAGTTTTAACGAAGAAATTTAAAACTTTTAAATCTTAAAAACTTGAATGCCAGACCTCAACGCCGAGCTTTTTCTTAGGTCTTTAGTTGTGTTAATAACGAAAAAATAAAAATAATTTAAATATAACCGTTCCCTCAAGTGGGTATCGAACCCACTGTCATTAGTCACACATATTATTTATTATTTTTATGTAAAAACTTTCATTTTAAACCAAGTACCTTCTCTCTACGACAATATGACCCTATTTCTTATACATTTGATATAAACAAAATTACTTGTACTCGATATTCAAAAGAAATTCGTCTTTTATTTACAAAGTAGAAACATTTCATGACTTCTAACGAAAATACGTATAAAGACAAAAATATGTGTGATATCAAAAAGGCAATCTCACTCATATCTTTCGGATCAAATGGCAAAATTACAAGTCACCCCCGGCGTCGATAGTACCAGCCCTCAGTGTCCGCTTTGATCCCTTCAAACTATCTTTTACTATGAATAACATAGTATTCAAGTTTATTTGAAATATATTATGTTTTTTGAAGTCATTGGAGTACAGTGGGCCAGTGATTGGTTGTGGGTTCGATTCTTGGTAAGTGAAAGGATTATAATTTAATGTAAAATAAAGGTTTTTTGGTGGTAGAGGACGAACTGTTTTGATTAGCTAGGTTCTTTGTCGATTACCCTGCTATGTAGGAAATAGCGTGAGGATATATTTGCCCAGTATTAAGCGTTTTAAATCTAGAATTTTGTAAATACATTTTAAGTGTGATTTCAATACACCACTACGCAGTAAGGCCGTCTTGGTGTAGTGTGACACCTCTGACCGTAACAGCGACGATTGCGCGTTCATTTCACATTTGGATTGATAATATATAATTTCAATTTTTACGTTCTAGTACCTAAGATAAAAGGTCGGTGTTAAGTCCCGTCACTCAAAAAAACCATCTCTCGATTTCCTTGGCAGAAAGTGGAGAAAAGAGTGTCGTTACACAATAACTACTCTGCTATGCAGGAACACTTTTCCCGGTGCAGATGCTTTTTGTACTATCAAGTAAAGCTATAGGCAAAAAAATTCCCAAAAGTTCCTGAAAAAAAATACCGTTTCACTGTAGAGGGCGAACTTTATCTATAATAATAAAGCATGATGCATTCAGCCCTGTGGGAAATTTTACTTTAAATTACCTACTTATATCTTATCCGTGTTATTTCTTAGTTACAAGTTTGGAATATTTTTAGAAAAATATAAGTGACTTTAATTTTTGTAGCTGTTTACTCTTATATTAGAATGTTATAACAGGCGCAGGGGAATAGTTTATGACTGTAACACAATGGTTGTGGGTTCGATTCCCACTGGCAATGAATAAATCATCATCAAATATTATCATTGCTCTGCTCTGGTAAGAAGTCAAAGCGCGGCGTTAAGTTCCACTGTTCATCAACAATGCCCCAACGGAGTGTCTTGAACTACTATTTTTCTCTCTGACTATCATACTATGTGAGAAAAACCGTGAAGGGAAGAAGAAGAAGATAGAATTTTCATACGACAAAAGTTAACTTTTCGACCAGAATTAAATACTAAGGAAAAAACAAACATTCGAACCCACTGCATTATATTTTAAATATTAACCACAAGTATTACTTATAAACAGATAACTAAAATATGAATCACTATTTAACCTTTAACATAATAAACATGTAACACTCTAAATTTATTACAAAAATTAGACTTTTCTTATATTTAGTACCACATAAATATTGATTCCTACTGAGCGGAGCCATGGGGGGTACTTTTATTAGGATCATATTTCAAAGTTTTGATAATACATAGGAGGTTACACTATAATAACCTTACTAATAATGTTTAATAAAAAAATGTATTTTTTCTTTTCTAAATTAGAAGAGTGTAACCTGTAACTTTGTTTGTTTGAATATAAAAGGTAAAATTCCATTGTTTTCCGTTTCTGTAGGAATTCCGGATAAAACTTAGTGCTTCTATATAGGTCCCAGGAAAATTACTTGCCTAATATTAGCTTTCTACGTTCGATAATTTCGGCTGTGCGTTGTCTGTCAACCATTCAGTAATGCGAGAGTTTTACGTATCAGCCGTTCGACGCCAACCGCTGGACATAGTCCTCCCCCAAGGATCTATACTCGGATCGATCCTGCGCTTCCCACATCCAGTGGCATCCGGCGACGTTGACCAGATCGTCGGTCCACCTGGTAGAAGGCATGCTCACTGAGCATCGTAAGGTTCGTGGTCGCCACTCGAAAACCTTTTCGCCCAAACGGCCATCGGTTCTCCAGGCTATGTGTCCCGCCCACTGCCACTTCAGCTGGGCAATTCTTTGAGCAATATCGGCTTCTTCTGTTTTATGTCTATTACATTTTTTTTTGCATAGTGGGACAGTGTTTCATTGTGATGGGCTAGTTCTGGGTTAACTGGTCCCACTGGTGGTGTTAGGTCCCACTGGGTGTGTTTATTATATTTTTTTTCAGCTTCACGCTGTATCCCGCACACAGCAGGGTAGGCAGAGGGAACCTAGTATTAAGATACTCAGTTTCCCACTTTCCGCCGAATTCGGAGGCATTGCGTATTAAATGGCGGAACTTAACGCCGCGCTTTACCTCGACACCAAAGCGAAAAAAATGGAAACATTAAATATTTCCACTCCTCGAGTGGGAATCGAACCCACAACCGGTCGTTTACAGTCACACGCTTGTGCTACTGGGCCACGGCCTCATGATTATATATAATTTACGTATATATACTTTCTTAACGCTCGCTAATAATCATGCTATGAAGAAAAAGGTAAAACTGAAAAACTATCCTAAAAAAATTAACAATTGTTTTATTTAATATATTGTTGCTTATAATAAATATGTTAACGTTGTAATCCTTATATTAGCATGTATATATTAAATACAAAAAACACAAGAACTAAGTTATATAACAGAGAAAGTTATGCTTCGATAAACTTTACGATAAAAAGCTCAAAGCCTCGAATGTAAGTTGGTAACTTAGCGATAAAAAAGGAACTTCAAAGGAAATAAACCCACAAATAGTCGATAAATTTTACACAGAGCAACTATTATATCGATTATTATGATATTACTAATTCGTATACATTATTTAAAACCTTTAAATTAATATATATATTTGTTCTCTTAAAAATTATGTTGTTTTAAACATTTCTGAACAGCTATTTGGAATACTAACGTAATTGGATATGGATTACATTTTAGAAATCGTATAAAAAATTTAAAATTCAAATCAATATAACTTCAGAGATGCTAAAAGAAAAATAAGTTATAATAAGCATATAATATAAAAATTTCGACGCAGCCAAATGAATAACGCAAGGCTTAGTAGCCAGAGCGTTTCCTAGATACGGGTTCGAATTCTGCTTTGATCATATTTTCACATATTTTTCTAAATTTTCAAAATGGGGCGTTATTTCACTTATATAGTGGTGAAATATATACTATTTTTTACATTCATTAAAGCTACTTACTGGTTTGCTTCTCTTCATCTTCCTATATGTAGAAAGATCGTAAGAACAGGACATTGTAACGTAATATGATACCGTCTGAATTGGTATTCAATTTTTACTTGAGGAAATGATTATGTTTTAAATAATTATCATTTCGGTAAAGTGCGGTGTTGAGTGCTGCCATACTAAACAAACAGTGTCTTGAACTAGGACACTCATTGAATTGATCCTCCTGCAAGTCATCAAGGCTGCGGGTGCTCTGGAAGAAACCCCAGAGCACCCTGAAGGCGACGGTGGTCTGCATTAGGCGGGCCGTCCACCGAGGCGTCGTAGTGGAATGCGCGAGCGAACCTGCGACGTCTCATGAGGGTGGAGAGGGTTTCCGCTGGGTTTTAGTGGGTAGTATCGGACTCGTCGTTGAGCACCACAGTATCATCCGTATGCAAGGCAGTTCTGTCTTCCTTGTGTACGGATAATCTGCGTAAACTGCATTTCACAGCGAAAAAAAAAAAAAAAAAAAAAGGACACTCATTGAATACCTAGTGTCAAGTGTCAAGATACTCTGTTAACCACTTTCTCCCAATACGGAGACATGGTAAGTGACAGAATATTACAGCGAAATAATAAAAATAATATAGAAATCAAGATAATTTCTTCCTTTAAGTGGGAATCGAACCCACAACTAATCGCGTTAACAGATAGACGGTATTCCAATACGTCACAATGATCTTGTACAAATAAATAAATATATTAAAAAGTAATAAAATGTGAGAATGTGGCTAGTCGTGGCCCAGTGGCACAAGCGTGTGACTGTAAACGACTGGTTGTGGGTTCGATTCCCACTCGAGGAGTGGACATATTTAATATTTCCATTTTCTTCGCTCTGGTGCCGACGTAAAGCGCGGCGTTAAGTTCCGCCACTTAACACGCAATGCCTCCGAATTCAGCGGAAAGTGGGGAACGAAGTGTCTTAACACTAGCTTCCCTCTGCCTACCTTGCTGTGTGCCTCTGCCTACATACAGCGTGAAGCTAAAAAAAAAAAACAAAAAAGTATATTAAAAAAAATCATAGACAAAAAATTTAAAAAATCAATAACAACCGAACAAAACTGCCATACATAAATAAAGGGGCCTATAGTATAGAATTTGCTTGACCGATCTCTTTGATGTCGAACGAGGGTCTCATTTGTATATCGACAAAGAAACACGAGTGATTGGAATAAATATGTAAGGAAATAAAATATGACTTGACTGACGCACCCTTCAATCTATGGAGTTCCAATAGAACGCAAAGATAAAGGAAATACGCTGATCTACTTATGGTATGTTTAAATTAAATTTTTTATTTGTCGTTCGGGTTGGTATGGGTATTTTGTATTATGTGGATTTTTTTGTTATTATTTTTGTGATTAGATATAGAAAGGAGTTAATTCTTAGTGATAAATCACTCTGTTTTTGACTTTTTGATCTTTCTTTTTTGTATGTGATTTTGGAAAGATATGATTTTAAAGAAAAAAGTACCAAGATGGTTTTCTACGCCTAGCATGATAGCGAGAGAGAGCGAGAGAGAGAAGAAGAACCTAGTGTCCAAGTTTGATCTTGCACCAGAACCACGAAATGAAAATAATTTAAAAATAATTATTACACAATTATTATCATTTCTCCGAGTGAGACTCGTTTCCACAACCTTCGCGTATAGATATTTTAGATATTTCACATATTTCAGATGATGTCAAACTCAGCCACGATCGCCTCGATGGACCATTAAACTTTATAGTACATAAGCTTAGCAATATAAGATTGTTAGTCTCAATCGATGAAACATTATAAAATGCTTCTTAAGAAAAGAATTAATTGAAAGATAAAAAAATAATCACGTAGAAATTGAAACTGACGAACTGAGAGTCCAAAAGTATAACAATAACAAGAATAACAAATAAACTCATTATGTAATTACTCCTACAGCTTAATTTCACAAAATGCAGCGTAACAATCCCATACCTACAGAGAGGCTACGACATAATAAGCTACGATACGTAGAACTCTACGCCGCAAAATATACAAAAATACATTTATATAAAAACACATTACACAAAATCAATAACAATTTTTACATAAACATAAAAATACAGACAGAAAAAAGCATCATTTATAAAGTAATGTATATATCAGTACAGTGGCCCTCAGATTTGCATCGACAGTTGGCTGGACGCCAGCCTGATGAGTTATTGTTGGCCGAAACCTCTAAATGTAGTAGTTTTGTTTTTGCGAAAAAATCTAAGTGTCGATGTTGTATTTATCGAGGAATAGGTTATTTTGTAATTTATGTATATTTTCTTTTATAGTAAGGAATATTATTTTGTAGTATAAGATAGATATTTTTATGTTAGACCATTGTAGCACAGTGTGACAGCGTCTAAAGTAAACGTTATTGGTTCTGGGTTTGATTCTCGGTAATGATTGAAATTAGAAAACAGTAAAAACTATGTTTTAAGGTATGATACATATTAATTTCGTTATTACATAATAATTCTATTTCAATATTTCCTACGGGATCTGGAAGAAGCGGTCATTTTTGCAGTTTCACGTTTTTTTTTCTGGATAACAAGACAATAGTAAAAGTAATAATAGTAGTAGTAGCAGAGAGAACCTTGGGTTAAGACAGCCAGTCTTCGACATTCCACGCAAAATAGAGATATTGCGTGTTGCTTGGTAGAGCGCTACCCCACACCTTGTTTTATTATGGGAGTAGAGAATGAAAATAATGAAATATAATTATTGTTCTGAATGGGAATTAGGCCCACAACTACTTGTGGCCAGTCGTGGCGCAATGGCACAAGCGTGTGACTGTAAACGACTGGTTGTGGATTCGATTCCCAATCGAGGAGTGGAAATATTTATTATTTCCATTTTATTCGCTCTGGTGTCGAGGCAAAGCGCGGCGTTAAGTACCGCCACTTAACACGCAAAGCCTCCGAATTCGGCGGAAAGTGGGGAACAGAGTGTCTTAACATTAGGTTCCCTCTGCCTACCCTGCTGTGTGCGGGATACAGCGTGAAGCTAAATAATAATAATAATCCCCTAAGTGGGGTTCCACCTCCTTCCCCACCATTCCCCTCACAACCATCACGTATACAGTAAGAGATGTAACACTATGCCTCTCGCATTATATACATACATAATGAACAGAAACACTTTAGTACCAAACAAACTGTTGCCAATAGTAAAATGCCCATTAGGCAAGGCAGTAAAAACTTGTTCGACGTTTCATTTAGCTACCTTGAGCAATCGCTGGCAATAAATCTAGCCTCTTAAATATATATGACGGCTGTAAACCTAGCAACAATCGTAAATAATGTTTTATTTGTTGAAATAGAAATAATAATTGTTTTTTTTTAAGTGATGTAAAGGTAGCAATAAAGATTTTTTTATAGCTTCACGCTGTATCCCGCTCACAACAGGGTAGACAGAGGGAGCTTAGTGTTAAGACACTCCGTTCCCCACTTTCTTCCGAATTCGGAAGCATTGCGTGTTAAGTGGCGAAACTTAAGGCCGCGTTTTGCCTCTGATACCAGAGCGAAGGAAATGGAAATATTAAATATTTCCACTCTTCGAGTGAGAATCGAACCCACAACCGAACTCATTCGAACTCACGTTGTGCCACTGCGCCACGACTGGCCCCAAGATGTTTTTCTTTCTTTGTATATTAAGATAGTCAGAGGGAACATGATTTCAAGATATTTCGCTGTCATGACATCGAGGGTCTAAACTTAACGACAAGCTTTGTGACAAGAAAATGAAAACAATTTAAATTAAATATCTGCCACCCAATGGGACTCGAACATAAACGCTTACGGTCAGATGCTGCCCCACTGCGCAATGATGGCGTCTATTTTCATTTTTTTGCTAAAATTACTTCTTTGTATATCTTTGGTTTTAACTTAAAAGTCCATATTTTAAGTATCTCGAAGATATTTTAAGGTTCATGTGATAAAAGTATTATACTTTCGAAATCGTATCGGACTGAATGTCTTCACACCATTGTTCCCCTAACCACCCTGCTATACGTGACAAAGAGTGGAACTGAAAAGAAAGTTATCTTCAAAACCTTAATAAAACATAGTCATATAAAACCCATGAAACAATAAATATACCAAAAAATGTAATATAAATATTTTATTATTATAGAATATATATAACATTACACACGAGAATGTCCCGCAGTAAGTCTGCAAGTCTTTGATACGTTGAAAGTTATAACGCAATAAAAATACATTATATGCCGTCGTCGTGTTAAGGAAATATGGATACGTGTTTTATTATGTACAATGTACATTGTATATCTTATATAAATGTACAAATAACTTAGATCGAATATGTTAAAAAAAACACACAGGTTTTTAAGCTTCAGTTGTTTATGCGAATTATCTGAATAATTAAGTAAAAGTATCTGAAATGCCATCGTGGCGCAGTTGACTAATGTCTGACTTTACGTACGATATGTGTGGGTTCGATTGCCACTCAAAGTAATGATTGTATTTGAATTATCTTCATTACCTGCTCTGGTAAGTCAAAATGTAGCGTTGAGTTCCACCACTCAACATTAATTATTTTTAACTAGGGCAGTTTTGTTCCCTTCTCCTGAAAAACTGAGGAAATAATTACGTAAATAATTCAAAAGTATTTTTTCCTCGTAGTGAGGATTGAACCCACTATCAACCACGTTTACAATAAAACCCTGCACCACTGTATCACTATATTAAAAACAGAAAAAATTAGAGTAACATGTTATTATCCACTTTCTAATCGCCACACACCAGAATATGGGAGACGTGAAAAAATAAAAAAAAATCCTATCTATTCGTGTTTGTATGAAAAATGTACAAAAATACAATATCACAAACCAGTATGGTTTGCTTTCAAAGCAAACTCGATACCAGATTATTCATTTTGATTTCGTCCGTAGACGTTCTCGTTAGGAAAAATTGCCACGTGAATGATGAAATATTGTAAAGCTATATTTAGATGTATTATTTCTTGATATTTTTGTGTTTATAATATTATTGTAAATAATATTTAATTTATCCATTTTAAGATGTTGTACACAACTATAACATCTAATAACGGTAATAACTAGATTAGTAAAGTCGAACTAAAAGTCAAAACTATGTTGCAGTTACTAACGTCCCCATCACGAACGTCGTTTCAAAAATTAATGTTAAAAATAAATCATAACAAAAATTATAAAACTCAGGTTAGCCAATTCAGAGCTTTTGGTAACCAATTTTGATTGATTCAAAAATGTTAGTATATTTCTTTTTTTTTCAGAGTCATCTTTTTTCTCAATAGCAGAATAGGCAAATATAACCTCGTAACTTGAGACTACACAATCAGCTTTCCGCTTTTTCTCCTATAGCAGTATTGTCAAACATAACTTTAGTGGTAATATTTGAAAGTACACAAGTAAAACTGTACGGTAAGATAGGGAATAAGCCAAAAAAATATTCAAAAAATCGAAAATACAATATAGCTTTTTTTGAGCTTCACGTTTTTTTCCGAATAGCAGAATAATCAGAGATAATCTAATTTCAAGATTTTAAAATACAAAACATCTAATACTATACAGCAAGACTATAGGGAATAAAGGAAAAAAAAAAACAAAAATCAAGATAAAAAATAAGAGAAAAAAGGAATTTCTGGAAATAATTATCAAAAATATCAATTTTTTACTATTCTACCAATATATTTCTTTGAACACGTAGAACGGAAGCGTTGTCTTGACTCAGTTCGTTACACACACTAATTTGATAAGTGACCGGCGGACACGGCAGAAGGGTTTGTTACTGACTGAGTGCTATTCGATAACTTGGTATTGAACTGACTTCGACATTGTACTATTGATTATTACAACTATGCTATTTTCTGCTTGTATAGAGAAATCTGGAGAGAAGGAGATATTTTGTTATATGAATTTCAATATTATAGTTCAAATACACTAGGAACCGCCTCTTTGCTCTGCATGGCGGGAAAAGCTGAGCGAAGTACATAAATAATGTTATTTATTACATGTTAAAAAAATTTGAAAAGCAAACACTTAACACTAACATTAACGTTCCACAGCCTAAGTCTATGGGCACTTTTGCACATTTAATTACCATTTATTCAAAAACTACAATTACAATTGTCACAAAAAAACTCCACAGTACACAAGACACTGTGCTCGATATCCCTGCCAAATTTCAGAGGTCGTTTACAAATAGCCCAGGAAAAGTTAAAACACCACGAAACACACTTTTGCCCAGTAGAGGCAATAATTATAATTTAATGTGTAAAAATACGTGATTAATCATTCTATATTCAATATTCTTCTTTTTGTTATTAAATCTTTATTTATAAATATGAGATGAGATAATATCAACGTTCGTTGGTAAAAGTTAAAATGGAATATAGTCTAGTAAGTTCTTGGTACTTCTTATACATACATCTATGACATTGAAACTTATATTATTTATATTAAAAATTAAAATTCACAAACTAAAAAACTATTCAATTTCCAATTATTGTACAAACTTTATTTTTTCTTGCAATCGCAATACAATTTAACGTCAAAACCACGTACACCCTGAAGTGTAATCAGGAAATACGTCACTAACAGATTATTGTCTAACTCAATCCAAAGTAACTCCTGGCTACATAAAATTTTAGCACCCCTGTAAAGAGCCTTTACATTCAGCTACAGGGGTGGTGAAATGATCATAAAAATAAAAAGTTATTTTACTTAGGAAGTAACATTTTTGTTTTTTTTAACTAAAATAAATAATTATTGGGGCTAGTCGTGGCCCAGTGGCACAAGCGTGTGACTGTAAACGACTGGTTGTGGGCTCGATTCCCACTCGAAGAGTGGAAATATTTTATATTTCCAAGTTCTTAGCTCTGGTGCCGAGGTAAAGCGCGGCGTTAAGTTCCACCACTTAACACGCAAGCCTCCGAATTCGGCGAAAAGGGGGGAAAGGAGTGTCTTAACACTAGGTTCCCTCTGCCTACCCTGCTGTGTGCGGGATACAGCGTGAAGCTAAAAAAAAAGTGTAGGTTATATTTACAAAATATTTAAATAGAGATTTACGTGGTTCAATAATCGAACCCGTCCGTCCAGGTGCTCTCGCCACTGAGCCATGCGTTCAATAATATATACTATGTACTTGAGGTGTCAAGGACTCCTAAAAAAGAAGAAAATACAAAAAAGAAAGAAAAAGAGAAAAAAATATGAAAATTAATAAACTAAAAGGCCATCCCTGGCTTAAGATATAAAAATGCCTTTATATCCCACGTACAAACATAAGCGATATTAGATTATGCTGTAGTGAGATGTATGTACCATATGCTTCAGGTTAAGTATAGATAAAACGTAATGGAATCAAATTCTTTGTGCGTATGAAAAAAATACTATGCAATTTTGCCGGTCTATAAACATTTATAGCTTCACCCTTGAATCCGCATATAGGGTAGGCAGAGAGTGTTAAGACACTCCGTTTTCCATTTTTTATCTGAGTTTCACACATAGCTTATTGAGAGGTACAAATTTATATGCCATATTTTCTTATTTCACTAGAAACAAGGAATGAAAATAATTTCAATGTTATTACCCGAGTGTAAAATGAACCTGTAAACATGAACACAGACAGAGGCTAACACGCTACGCCACGATAGGCTCATTTGAATAAGTAAATTGTAAATTTGATCTTTCCTATAGTTGACGTTTTAACATTTTTATCCATAGCCAGTAGACGAAGACGTCAAGAATGCATTATACTGTTGTTATAAACAATTTAATTACCCGCGACGGAACGGCGACTGTATATGTGTTTGGGGTGAGAGGTTGTTTGTTTGTTTGTTTGTTTGTTTGTTTGTTTGTTTGTGTGTTTGTGCAAATTACTATGACAATTATTTCCAAAACTATAAGTCCGATTTTGATACGGTTTTCTATGATAGGTTAAGGTTCAATTGGCGTATGTTCTTAGATATGTCTTATTGCCTTAACTCACCAGGGGGCGCTGCAGTAAGCATTTTACGTGAAAACGAATGTTTTCAATTATCTCAAAAAATAATAGTCTGATTTCGATACGATTTTCAGTGATAGATTTAGGTTTAATTGGTGAATGTTCTTAGATATGTTTTATCGTGTCAAACCACCAGGGGGCGCTGCAGTAAGCGTTTGTTTGTACTTTTTTTGTATTTATTTGTCTAAAACCGAAACTACTGATCCAATTGAAAAGAGTTTTCAGAAAAAGATTCAGCTTTGCTTGGTGCATATTTTAAGACTTTTCTTTTTTTGTTACGGGGAAAACTCACCAGGGGGCGCTGCACTAAACATTTGTTTATGCAGAGCAAAAACTACTGGTTCAATTTAGATGAAACTTTCAAAGATAGGTTCAGGCTTAATTGGTGCATCTTTTCATATATGCGTTATGGTGACCACTCATCAGGGGGCGCTGTAGTAAGCATTGGTTTGAGTTTTTTTGTGTAAAACCAAAATTTTTCTTGTATTTATTTGTCTAAAACCGAAATTATTAATCCGATTGGATAGAATTTTCAGAAATAGATTCAGCTTTGCTTGATGCATATTTTAAGATTTTTGTTTTTTTGTTACGGTGAAAATTCACCAGGGGGCGCTGCAGTAAACATTTGTTTATGCAGAGCAAAAACTACTAGTCCGATTTAGATGAAACTTTCAACGATAAATTCAGGTTTAATTGGTGCTTCTTTTCATATATGCGTTACGGTGACCACTCACCAGGGGGCGCTGTAGTAAGTACATTTGTTTGTGTAAAACTAAAACTACGAGTCCTATTTGAATTCAGTTTTCAATGATAGATTCAAGTTTACTTAGTGCATATTTTTATATATGTGTCATGTATGTTTACTTAGTGCATATTTTCATGTATGTGTCAACTCTCTAGGGGGCGCTGCAGTAAGTAGCTGCTTCTATTTTTTTGTGTAAAACCAAAACGACTAGTACGATTGTCAAGAGTTTTCAGTATTAGATTCCGCTTTACTTAAAGCATGTTTTTAAATTTATATTACGGTGACAAGTCACCAGGGGGCGCTGCAGTAAAATATTGTTTGTGCAAAGATAAAATGACGAATTTGATTTGGATGCAGTTTCAATAATAAGCTCAAGTGTAATTAGTGCATGTTCTTGGATATGTTTTATCGTGTTAACTCACCAGGGGGCGCTGTAGTAAACGTTTGTTTGTAATATTTAATGCAAAACCACAACTACTAGTCCGATTAGGCAGAGTTTTTAGTATTAGAGTTACCTTTACTTGGTGTAAGTTTTTAGGTTTTTTTTACGTCAAGAACTCACCAGGGGCGCTGCATTAAACATTTAATTATGCAAAGCTAAAACTACAAGTCCGATTTGGATGCAGTTATCAAAGATAGGATCAGGCTTAATTAGCGCATGTTCTCGTATATGTGTCATGGTGACATCTTACCAGGGGGCGCAGCAGTAAGCATTTGCTTTTATTTTTTGTGTGAAACCTATTTAGATGCGGTTTTCTGTGATAGGTTCTGGTTTAATTGCTGCTTGTTTTTATATGCCATATCTGCCACGAACTACCGCGGGGCGCTCCAGTATAAATAAGTTTGTTCAAAATCAAAACTACTAGTGGGTTTTGTGATTTTCACAGATTTGGTTAGATTTAAGTTTCGTGGAAATGTTACGGTGACAATCTGCCAGGCGCTGCAATAAGCATTTGATAACCAGAAAGCATTGGGTTTATAATTTCTTTTGGATTTGCATGAAGATTAATATAAAATATTTCAATATTATGTAATAATATATAATGTATATCTATTCACTTTAAAAAGTTTAAAATAAAAAACAAAATTAAAAATTTTGAAAAAACCCACGACGGCTTAATTGTAATTGTAAAAGGATAAAATAACTATAAATCCCCCGCCTAAAAGAATATATGTAACGAGATGATGGGGACGACTTCGTCGGGGGCTGCCAGTTGCAACCTCTATTTTAAATATAGTAGCTATCAGTATAGATTTCGTTTTAAAGTCTTTAAAATACCAGTTATCAAAACTGTAAATTCATTTTAATATTTAATTTTTTTGCCAAAACTGTTTTAACAGCAAGAAAACCTATGAGAAGGTTTGTGCAAACTTAAAGTAATGACAGCCCCCGACGAAGCCGTCCCCATCATCTCGTTACATATATTCTTTTAGGCGGGGGATTTATAGTTATTTTATCCTTTTACAATTACAATTAAACCGTCGTGGGTTTTTCAAAATTTTTAATTTTGTTTTTTTGCTAATAACGTTTAGTTGAAAAAAAAACCACCGTACTGTCTATCCCACTAGTAATAAAACGCAAACTAATTTTAATCTAAGACTACTAATCAAGAAATAGTAAATTTTCATTTTTTTAGTTTTAGCGGAACTTAACTCCGTTCTATTTGTCTTGGTCTCCTACTTATCTCTTTTCATACAGGAAGACGTTAACGGTAGGATGGAGTAACTTATATCCGATACTCCCTGCTAGCATAATGCAGATGCATTAAATAAAAATGCCTTTCAAAGTCACCCTCCAGCCTAATTAGGGACTCCCAAAAGGGCGGTGGAACGGCTTATACTATTAAAAATAGCTGACAGAAACGTTCACAGCACAACTCCTGAACAGCTCCGGCTTATTTAATTACAGCTTGCATAATAAATCGGCTAGACGTATTGCAGCAAAAGGAATCTTAAATTACCACTTGCTTCTAAGATCAATTAGATATTATTTTTTTTCATATTAAAAATTGTTGTTTTGCTTTCATGCTGTATGGCGCAGAGACACAAAGTGTGAATGTAAAGCGACTGGTTGTGGGTTCGATTCCCACTCGAGGAGAGGAAATATTTAATGTTTCCATTGTCTTCGCTCTGGTATCGAGACAAAGCGCGGCGTTAAGTTCCACCACTTAACACGCAATACCTTCAGAATACGGTGGAAAGTGGGGAATGGAGTGTCTTAGCAATAGGTTCCCTCTGTCTAGCTAACAAAAATGCATTACGTTGAGGTGGGTGTTGCTGTCAGTTATAAATAGATATTTTTTGTGTTATTGAACCCACAACTATCACGTATACGTTCATTCATTGTACCTTCTTGTGACTATAAGCTATACCTACATATATTCTAGACTTTAATTTTTTTTAGAGTTAACACTTTTTTCTGCATAGCAAAATAGTAAAAGAGAACTTAGTGACATTGCTCTCCATTCTCCACTTTTATACACTAACATAAAAATAGGTTAAAATATACATAAATAGAATCTAAATGAAAGACATTGTTTAAAAAGCAATGAATTTCTTATAATACATTTCTACATAACTATAACTAATAACGTCTAATGTTATATGTATTGACTTGCCCCCACTTCATACTTTGCGATGGGTAGTAATTTAGTTAACACAACTCCGTAACCATGGCAACGAGCGACAGTTGCTTTCCAAACAATAGTTGTATTGGAGTTTATGTAATATACATGTTAGTTGATATATTTATAGCAATGTCCTTCATTTCAGATGTTTTAGTCAATTTGATATGATAAATATTTATATGAATGGGTATAATTATTAAATATAATATATAATACTTTTAAACATTTTTAAAGTGTTATTCCATACTTCGGAAAATAGAAAAAGACATTTAGAAAAGGTATAAAAATTTGAACGCAGCAGGATTCGAACCCGTGCCTCTCGAATTCCGTCCAGGCGCTCTCACCACTGAACCATGCGTTCAATAATATATACCTACTATGTAAGCTATGATTATGGGTTCAATTTTCACTTAGGGTAATGATTATATTTAAATTGTAGTCATTTCTCCGCTCTAGTAGTAAATGCTGTTCATTTTTCACTGGAAATCAGGGAATCGTATATTAAGTGTTAGAATCGAAAGCTACCTTTTGTGTACTACGACAAAGAAATTAAACTAATTTAAATATAATTATTTGCCTCGAGTTAAAATCGAACCTACCACCATCTCGATTACAGTCAAGTCCTACTGAGCCACGACCTCAATACGATATTGTAATGATAAAAATACGTAAATGATTGAGAAATAACTGTAATTTAAAATTTTAATATGAAATTTAATTAAACGAAGAATAAAATTGGAATTTTTAATATGAAAGTTTGTTGTAAAAATTAATACATTATTGAATAATGGCTTTAATCTTATCAGATTTTAAGTATTTATGTTTTTCAATCGTTTTGGTTGAAAATAAAATAATATTACTACAGCAGGGTAGGAAGAGGGAACCTAGTGTTAAGACACTCCGTACTCGAGTGGTAATCGATACCCACAACCAATCGCTTTACAGTTACACTCTACGTCTCTGCTCCACAACTGGCCCCGATTTATGTAAGTAAATATGGAATTATTAAAAATTTAATAATTTTAATTGTTATTTATATGTAATTTAGATGTAATTACGATTGGTTATGGGTTCGATTCTTACTCGATGGAATTATCATAATTCAATTATTTTCATTTCTATACTCCAGTGAACAAGACAAAGTGTGGAGTTGAGTTTCGCCACTCGTCATGCAGTGTCTTGAATTCAGGCTTAAAGTAAAAAGGTGAGTATATATATATATATATATATACGACTAAGTTATCTCTGCCAGTAGGCAGATGTGGGAACTGCCTGCTATGTGGGAAAAAGTATTTTGAATCCGTAATTCTTTCATATGATGACAATTTGTACGCTTTTACAATAGGATCCCAGAAAATGTCCAAGAGTGTTCCATATCACAATTGAAAAAAATTGTGAAATGACGTTTGTGTGTTAAGGTTTATTACCTAATTAATGAGTTTTTGAATGATAACACGTCTTGGGAATGAATGCTTGCTCTAGTCTATTGCAAAGGTATCATTGTCAATATATAATTATATAATATCTGTAAATGCTTGATTTAAAAAAAAAATCGTCCCGCTGAGTTTTTTGCGACGGTTTGCTTTATTGAACCGGTGGTAAGCTGTTTTGAAGTTCAAAAAATGAAGCTTGTGACTTCTTATTTTGAATAAAATTATTTGACTCTGACTTTGACTTTATTATATACACACTGAAATTAGAAAATATTTGATGCATTTTTTTATTGGAAAACATGAAATTTCAATTGATGCGATAAATAAGACTATACCGTAAGATAAACACTTTACAACGAATAAAATTTGAACCTACCCTGTATATATATGTATATACAGATATGTAAGAGTAAAAAGTTTGTTATATTATATAACTTTACTTGAAAACTAACTTAATATCATTTAGTATGAGAAACTAAGCTAACGTTGCTCTAAGCAATTCTAGAAAGGTATACTTACTTACTTAATAATAAGTTAACTATGATAGCTTCATGGAGATAGATGGCTCTCGGTAGTTAGGGGTTCGAATTTCCTTCAAAGAAAAAAATATTTGCAATATATATATTACAAAGCGTGGCGTTGAGTTCCGCCACTCATCACACAAAATGTCTTGTTTTTTAGACGGAAGTTGGAGAACGGAATGCCTTTATACTAGATTTTCTCTGACTACCCTACTCTGAGAGGAAAAATCTGAGCTGTATTTAAGATTTCCAATGTCAAGATACAATTAAGTGAGACATTGAAGTCTGCACGCAGTTTTCTATCTCTAAGGCGGAAAGGTCAAGACTGAGTCCTTAATATTAGGATCTCTCTCTCTGCCTAAAACGCTTTAAGTGTAAAATGATAAATATTTAAGCGTAAAACATTAAAAACAATGTTTTTTTTTATTGATGAAAGGGAGGCAAACGAGCAGAAGGACTACCTGATGGTAAGTAGTACCTTCGCCCATGGACATCCACAACATTAAAAAGGTTGTGGATGCGTTGCCGACCTTAAGGTGGGTGGAGGAAAGGAGGGAAGAAGGTTGCGAATGGTGGAAATAGGGAGAGAAAGCTAACTTACATGCCATCGAACCGAAACCATCATCATGTTTGGCGGTTCGTCATTGACATGATAGTGATCGCGAGCCAGTCGGAGAACGAATCTCCTACCACCAAGCTACTGGGCTACCCGCCTTTTACGGAGGGGAATTATATTCTAACCCGTCCCCGCACGGATAAAAGTTTAGGCGGAAAATGTTAATAAAAATGTTTAAATGAAAATATTAAAAACAATGTTTAAGCGTAAAATATTATAAACAATGATAGCATTAGCATTATTTTTTATCACTTTGATTTAAGACAAAAGGAGAAATTATTTAAAAACAAATATTATAACTACGAAAGAATTACAAAGTTATTCAATAAATATCGTTAAACTAACTAAGTGTGTACACAAAACGAAACTTATCTCAAATTATATTTATATAAAATAAACAAACTTCTCTGATTACTTTAATTTTTGTTTGACAAATAAGATAATATTAGTTAGAGTTAAGGGGTCACGATATTGCATTATGGCGCAGTGAGTAAACGCGGTGATTGTGGATTCGATTCCCACTCGGGGGCGTTATTTTATTATATTTTTTTAAAACTTCATAGATATATAGACTTATAGTCTCGGAGTGGAAAGGAAAAGGAAAGAGTGACGAGTAATGCCTGGAACTTGCGACTCAAGTATAGGCTTAAGGGGCCCCTTTAAAATATGCTTTAACGCTTGCCTCTATCGTCCGATCTCTAACCTAACCTAATAACATTTAAAACGATTCGACTAATAACGGTTTCGAAATACTCACTAGAAATAAACTAGTAGTAGACACTATGAGACAGGGAGAGATCTATAATATAACAAGCAAAATAAATTTCAAAGTCAAATAACGAGACGTTATTAGTTATTTTCAATAGAGTTATATTGTAACTTATTCTTTATTTATATGAAAAAATAATATCCAACAGGAATCAGGCTCATTATTTCTATATATATTTTATTGGACAAAAAGTATGGGAAATGGTACGTCGAATAATAATAATAAGAAATGTAGTTTATATGATATTCCTATTTGCACATATTATATGCTAAAAATCGATGCGTATATTTCAAATTTCTTTATACCTTTATGCTGTATCCCGCACTCAGCAGGGTAGGCAGAGGCAACCTAGAGTTAAGACACTCCGTTTCCCACTTTCCGCCAAATTCAGAGGCAATTCAAAAATTAATTGGAATTTTGATCCCCTAATATTTCGTGCAGTCAGTTGTATCACATCCCGTCATAGCGCAGTAGAACAGAATGTGACTATAAACATAATAGTTATGGGCTCGATTTCCTCTAAGAAAATTAGGAAGAATTAGAAAGAACTAGAAAGAATTATTATATTTATTTTCATTTCTTCGCTTTTCATTTCATCTTGAATTCTGGCTAAAAGTGGAGAACGAAGTGTCAATACACTAGCTTTTTTATTCTGCAATATGGGAAAAATGATATTTAAATTATTTTGATCGTCCTGGTCAGACATGACAATAATGTACATCATTGTCGGCATGGTTTGAAGGCGTGGTATTAATTTTCACCACAGAACGTATATTCATATAATTCGGATATAAAATGGAGTGGAGTGTTTTGACACCAAAGTTCTATTAGTCGACGAACGCAAAGCTTGAAGCTGTACAACGTAAAATATAAAGAAACGATTACGTTGATGGTTTAGTTTATATGATATAATCATACTTATTGTATAAATATATTTATTAAATAAATCATTGAGTAAATAACAAATCATTGATAAGTGATTATTGCAAAGCATTGATCACTTATGCTTAAGATATGTAAAACATTTAAAAAAATATATAAAACTATGAACGTAACAAGTACTCTAACCACTAGGTTATATGTTTTATTTTCAGCTATATGGAAATTTTAATTCACCTAATACAACTTATTTTTGTTGTATATCCATCTTATAGGCTTAGCTGTCTAAGACAGTTTCCAAGAGATGCGGGTTGGAACCCCGCTATATTAAAATGGTACATAAAAGTGATTTGTGATCTAGTTGTATGGATACTTAATAATTGTTACAATACTTATACGAGTACTTACTGAGAGACAATCAAATAATAAAAAAATATTTTTTTAACATTTCAAATTTCTAGATACCTAATTATGAGTCTAAAAAGACTGAAAATATTTAATAAACTTTATTTCATTTCATTTAGTTCTCTTTGACATTCTATTCGATTTGAAGAAAGAAATTGTAATATAATCATTTTATTAGAAATAGGTAAATTGAAAAATATTTTAAATTAAATAAATTTACTTATCCATTGGGACACAGTGGAGCAGCGTCTAACTGTAAGCACGATTAGTTGTAGGTTCGATAACCACTTGTGACTATAAAAGTAATTTTTATTTTTATATTTTAGTACCTATGATTCCGTTCCCCTCATTTTCTGCGCATTTTTTAACCATTGCGTGTTAAGTGGCGGAACTTAACGCCGCCATTTGCCACGATACCAGAGCAAAGAAAATGGAAATATGAAATATTTCAACTCTTCGAGTGGGATTCGAATCCACAACCAGTCATTTACAGTCACACGCTTGTGCCATTGCGCCACGACTAGCTATAGAGAACACTAGGTTTTCTTAAGGTTTCATGTTATGCGAAAGAAAGTTGGAAGCTGTAAAAATATACCTATACATACGAGTCCATTGTCTGTAATAAGAGTTGTTTTATTTTATTAGATATTTGATATTAATTATTTATTTATTTTATATACATAACACTTTAAGTAGAAAAATTAATATCTCCACACACAAAAACCAAAACTAAATCCCTCACAAATAAAATAACTTAATAAATCAAAAAAATAAATAATATAAATCAATAACACAATTATAAATAATGATTTAAATCAAAAATAACATTTAAAAGAATCAATAACAACCAAATGTAACCGATGTGGCTCAGTAGTCTAGGCGCCGTTGCGTCGGCCGGTCGTCTACAGCGTAGCTAACCGGAGCTACGTAGAGAATGAGACACGATATTCATTTGAAGTGAATTTTTTTAAGTGCAATAATGGATTGGAAAGCTTCCCTTATAATATTCTCCTTGCTGTATGTAGCTGTGGAATGTAACCCGGCTAAAATAGGTTGGTATTTTAGTTAAGGCTTTTTTTTAAAGGTTGTATTGTTAACAAAGACGTTTACAATTTTGGTGTGTTATATATATTTTTTAAATATATATGCTTAGAGATATATAAAATATAAATGCTTTAATTGTTTAGTTATTTAAATGGTTCTCAGTGAATAAATGAATACGTTGCAAAGTAATTGCAGTATAAAATAAGTATATCCTGCAGAAGTGTTGCTATGACAAGGAATATAGATTTTATTTCATTTGTATATTTAAGTATTTTTGATATATTACACATAAATATTATTATATATACATACGTATGTATATCTGACGTTATAAAAATTGTAGCAACAATTTAAATATAGGTATAGGAACAATTTGTAATTTTCAATATTATTTATTCTTTTCAAACGACAAAGATAATTTTTAAAATTATATATATCATTATATTTCACAAAATAAACCCAATAAAAGCTTTATTAATTTCTAATATACCTTCAAGTTATATAGACTCTAAGTTCTTTAAACATTTAAATCTCAATGACTCGCATTCCGTTGAAAAGTGAAGAACGTAGTGTCTTAACACTACGTTCCCTACCACTAACCTCGTACATAGGAAAAAACATGAAGCTATTTATTTTTTTTAGCTTCGCGCTGTATGCACGCCTACCCTGGGTAGACAGAGGGAACCTAGTGTTAAGACACTCCGTTTTCCACTGATTTTTAAATGTCAATTTAAAAACCATTTGTATTATATAAAAATTTTTACTAAAATTAAGAACAACATATTGTTAACGTTAAATAAAGCGAGATGAATATTATTCCTTTAGTAAAATAGTATAGCATTTCATTTTACTAATGAGACAGAATCCCTTTCAAATATCAGTATGTAATTCAAACAATAACTGTAGTGCGACGACTTTTTTATGAAAAAGCTTGTTTTTGTTCACGAAAAAAGCTCTTTTGATATGTTTTTTTCTTGTGTGAGTCAAAATGTGTGTGTTTTTTTATTTAAAATAGTATTATAAAAAACAATGTTCTTAAAAGTAGTTGAATTTGAAAGTCATTTTGTTTAAGTTCCGAATATAGTAAGTAGTAAATTACTTAAAAAAGTATAAGCCAAAAGATTTTTTTCAAATTTTGTTTATCTATTTATAGTCAGGTTCAAGTTTTTTTTTAATAATTAAAGAGAGTATTGTAATGTCAAGACACTCTGTTCTCTTTTTTCAGCCAAATTTCATGATAATACTTGTTAAGTGTCGTAACTTAATGCCTCATTTTTTTGTATTTAAAAATAATTCAAATATAATCATTACTTCAAGTAAGAATGGAACCCATAACCAATTGCGTGAATAGTCAGACGCTGTTGCACTGCACTTTTAAGTACATTAAATTATATTTTTAAAATTACAAGACCATTTACAATAATACTTAACACGCAATGCCTCCGAATTCGGCGGAAAGTGGGGAACGGAGTGTCTTAACTCTAGGTTCCCTCTGCCTACCCTGCTGTGTGCGGGATAAAGCGTGAAGCTAAAAAAAAATAATAACTATAATATAGTTTAATATTATATGAATATTTTTAAAATTAATGAAATGAAAACGTTTCAAGCCTTCTAGGAAAGCAATACTCTTAACGGTGTCTATAAATAACTATTTTTTTTATTATTTTGGTCCAGTTTTCGAATTTAATATGTCAAAGAGTAACTAAGAATTTTTATTGTTACTTTAGAAGGAACTCGTATCTTTACATTAAAAAATCTTTCGCGGGCGTAGCTTAACGCCTTATTTCGTCTTATGAATATAAATATTGGAAATCTAAACTATTTCGATATGGCAGAAATATATCTGTTCCACCATAGTGGTGTTAAAGACTAAAACCTCTTAACTAATCATTATTATCGAAGGCGTTGACTTCCGCAACTTAACAAACGAAGTGTATTTTTCGGGCGAAAAGTAGAAAATGAAGTGACTCGACACTAGATTCTCTCTCTAATCTTAATACTTTTTTTTTTTTCAATCCGTTCCCTACTTTCCGCCGGATTTGGAGGCATTGTGTGTTAAGTGGCGGGACTTAACGCCGCGCTTTACCTCGGCACCAGAGCGAAGAAAATGGAAATATTAAATATTTCCACTCCTCGAGTGGGAATCGAACCCACAACCAGTCGTTTACAGTCACACGCTTGTGCCACTGGGCCACGACTGACCACTCTTTCCCCTGGCCACGACTTATCAATCTTAATACTTTTTTAAGAAAAATTAAAGCCAATAGATATAATAATAATTTAAGTATAATATACAATTCAAAGCAACATTTCCTGCACCCCAATGTAGATGGGTGTGCAAATAACCTCCTCAGAGGGCGCGTTAACCAGACGGTTCTCGACCTACTTACAACCATACTGAAGCCTTAGTTCTGACAACTGTCTAACCTTAGTGTTAGACAGACCGACAGTTGGCTCAAGTTATAGATATGTATGTGTATTGGAATAAAAAATATTTACTTTTTTGTATGAAAAAGCTTGAAAATTATGGGACTTCGTGATTTTAATTGTACTGCTTAATTTTTGATTTTAATGATATGATTAACGGCAAGAAGATTTTATTAATGATAGGATTTTAATGTCATTTTAATGATAACGATAATATAAAAATATTTATACAAAGATAAAAATTACTGTTAGTGTCCATACAATGGGAAATGATTGTTAATTTACTTAGTCGTTGGTTCAATTTTGATGCAAAATTAATATTGATTTGAGCGAAAAGTAACGAAAGTACCTTGCTAAGCTACAAACAATATAAAGTTGTAATTTTTTTTACATGAAGTATAAAATTTTTTGATATCAGCAAAACTCTTTCAATATTGTTTAAATTAAATTAAATATATAAAAAAAAACTTCAAATTCCCACTCGAGAAGTGGAAATATATAATATTTCAATTTTCTTCGCTCTTTAAAGTTCCACCACCTAACAAGCAGTGCCTCCGAATTCGGCGGAAAGTGGGGAACGGAATGTCTTAACACTAGGTTCCTTCTGCCTACCCTGCTGTGTGCGGGATACAGCGTCAAGCTAAAAAAAAACAACACTACAATAGCATAGTAACCTGAGAGAGCATAGTGGCCAAACACTCCGTTCTCCACATTTACCATTATTAAAAATATTCTTAAAACATACTTAAAACTTAACGTAACAAGAAAACGCTTTATAAATATTTCCCAGTAGTATTTTATAAAATCTTATTCCTCCACTATACAAGTTCTACGGGATGTACGGTGTTAATGTAGTTCTTTTTCGTTTTCACTCTGCAGTGAACACGCGAGATGTGTTTTTCAGTCACTTGCGTTACGTTTAAAATCAAAATTCATGTTACGAAATACTCTGAAGCTTGTAACTGAAATATAATATGTTATTTTACTTGTTATTATTTATTTTGACGTGAGAATAATAACATTTTTTTTAGCTTCACGCTGTCTCACGCACACAGCGGGATAGACTAGTGTTAAGACACTCCGTTCTCCATTATCCGCCGAATTCTGGAGGCACTATGAAATTTATTTGCCCCGCTTTGCCTCGACACCAGTGCGAAGAAAATAAAAATATTACATATTTCCACTCCTCGAGTGAAATCGAATCTACAACCAGTCACGATACAGTCACACTTTGTGCACATGCACCACAACCGGCCTCAATTAATAATATTAAAAAATCTGAAACTACTTTTTTATTTCTTCACGTTTTTACTACATAACAGGGTAAGGCGAGAAAAATTAGTGTTAAAACACAGCGTCCTTCACGTTATTCTCCAGTCAGGCATCGAACCCACAATCTTCGCGTTTACAGTCGCACGATATCTCACTACGTCCCTTTTTACTGACTTTGAGGTAAATTGATTTACGGAATACGCGTTGCCTTGGCAACGTGAATGTCACTTTCTAGTAAAGTGTGTGTCAAAGACATGATAGTGTGTTTGTAATAACAATATATTTTTTAGATTATACATTTTTATATAATAAAAGTCTTTAAAATTGATGGAAGTCGTAGTATTAAAATTAAAGTAATTATAAAAAAATACAAAAATCTGTTAACTTATTTGTTATCATTTGAAGTATCTGCTAACGTAGATTTTTTATTAATGAAAGAATATAAATAAGATAATAATTCCGTCTTCTGTTCTATTTTTGCTCCACCAACAAGACAAAACGCGGCGCTTAACTCCGCCACTCATACAATATTTCGATTTTAAACAGAAAATGGAGAGTTTAGACACTAGATTCTAATTTAAATAGCAACGAGATCTAAATGTCAGTATTTGTAATTTTTTTAATAAACAAAACATTATGATTCAAAAAAACAAAATTAAAAATTTTGAAAAACCCACGACGGTTTAATTGTAATTGAAAAAGGATAAAATAACTAGAAATCCCCCGCCTAAAAGAATATATGTAACGAGATGATGGGGACGACTTCGTCGGAGCTGCCATTACTTTAAGTTTGCTAACTTCTCCTAGGTTTTCATGCTGTTAAAACAGGTTTAGGAAAAAATTAAAATATTAATATGAATTTACAGTTTTGATAACTGGTATTCCTTTTAAAAACTTTAAGAACGAAATCTATACTGTTAGCTACTATATTTAAAATAGAGGTTGCAACTGGCAGCCCCCGACGAAGTTGTCCCCATCATCTCGTTAAATATATTCTTTTAGGCGGGGGATTTCTAGTTATTTTATCCTTTTTCAATTACAATTAAACCGTCGTGGGTTTTTCAAAATTTTTAATTTTGTTTTTTTATTTTAAACTTTTTTACCCGCGACGGAACGGCGACTGTATATGTGTTTGGGGTGAGAGGTTGTTTGTTTGTTTGTTTGTTTGTTTGTTTGTTTGTTTGTTTGTTTGTTTGTTTGTTTGTGTGTTTGTGCAAATTACTATGTCAATTATTTCCAAAACTATAAGTCCGATTTTGATACGGTTTTCTATGATAGGTTAAGGTTCAATTGGCGTATGTTCTTATGTATGTCTTATTGCCTTAACTCACCAGGGGGCGCTGCAGTAAGCATTTTACGTGAAAACGAATGTTTTCAATTATCTCAAAAAATAATAGTCTGATTTCAATAGATTTTCAGTGGTAGATTCAGGTTTAATTGGTGGATGTTCTTGGATATGTTTTATCGTGTCGCACCACCAGGGGGCGCTGCAATAAGCATTTGTTTGTACTTTTTTTGTATTTATTTCTCTAAAACCGAAACTACTGCTCCGATTAAAAAGAGTTTTCATAAAAAGATTTATCTTTGCTTGGTGCATATTTTAAGATTTTTCTTTTTTTATTACGGGGAAAACTCACCAGGGGGCGCTGCACTAAACATTTGTTTATGCAGAGCAAAAACTACTAGTTCAATTTAGATGAAACTTTCAAGGATGGGTTCAGGCTTAATTGGTGCGTCTTTCCATATATGTGTTATGGTGACCACTCATCAGGGGGCGCTGTAATAAGCATTTGTTTGAGTTTTTTTGTGTAAAACCAAAATTTTTCTTATATTTATTTGTCTTAAACCGAAATTACTTATCCGATTGGCTAGAGTTTTCAAAACTAGATTAAGCTTTACTTCGTACATATTTTAAAATTTTTGTTTTTACGTTACGGTGAAAATTCACCAGGGGGCGCTGCAGTAAACATTTGTTTATGTAGAGTAAAAACTACTAGTCCGATTTAGATGAAATTTTCAACGATAGGTTCAGGTTTAATTGGTGCATCTTTTCATATATGTGTTACGGTGATGACTTACCAGGGGGCGCTGCAGTAAGTACATTTGTTTGTGCAAAACTAAAACTACGAGTCCGATTTGAATGCAGTTTTCAATGATAGATTCAAGTTTACTTAGTGCATATTTTCATATATGTGTCATGTATGTTTACTTAGTGCATATTTTCAAGTATGTGTCAACTCTCTAGGGGGCGCTGCAGTAAGTAGCTGCTTCCATTTCTTGTGTATAACAAAAACGACTAGTACGATTGGAAAGAGTTTTCAGTATTAGATTCCGCTTTGTTTAGTACATGTTTTTAAATTTATATTACGGTGACAAGTCACCAGGGGGCGCTGCAGTAAAATATTGTTTGTGCAAAGCTAAAATGACGTATTCGATTTGGATGCAGTTTCAGTGATAAGCTCAAGTTTAATTAGTGTATGTTCTTGGATATGCTTGATCGTGTTAACTCACCAGGGGGCGCTGCAGTAAACATTTGTTTGTAATATTTAATGTAAAACCACAACTACTAGTCCGATTGGACAGAGTTTTCAGTATTAGATTTACCTTTACTTGGTGTATGTTTTTAGTTTTTTTTTACGTTAAGAACTCACCAGGGGGCGCTTCATTAAACATTTGATGGTGCAAAGTTAAAACTACGAGTCTGAATTTGATGCAGTTTTCAACGATAGGATCAGGCTCAATTAGCGCGTGTTCTCGTATATGTGTCGTGGTGACACCTCACCCGGGGGGCGCTGTAGTAAGCATTTGCTTGTATTTTTGTGTGAAACCTATTTAGATGCGGTTTTCTGTGATAGGTTCAGGTTTAATTGTTGCGTGTTTTTATATGCCATATCACAAACTACCACGGGGCGCTCCAGTATAAATTAATTTGTTCCAAATCAAAACTACTAGTGGGTTTTGTGATTTTCACTGATTTGGTTAAACTTAAGTTTCCTAAAAATGTTGCGGTGACAATCTGCCAGGCGCTGCAATAGGCATTTGATAACCAGAAAGCATTGGGCTTATAATTTTTTTTGGATTTGCATGAAGATTAATATAAAGTATTTCGAAATTATGTAACAATATATAATGTATATCTATTCACTTTAAAAAGTTTAAAATAAAAAACAAAATTAAAAATTTTGAAAATACCCACGACGGTTTAATTGTAATTGAAAAAGGATAAAATAACTAGAAATCCCCCGCCTAAAAGAATATATGTAACGAGATGATGGGGACAACTTCGTCGGGGGCTGCCAGTTGCAACCTCTATTTTAAATATAGTAGCTAACAGTATAGATTTCGTTCTTAAAGTTTTTAAAAGGAATACCAGTTATCAAAACTGTAAATTCATATTAATATTTTAATTTTTTCCTAAACCTGTTTTAACAGCATGAAAACCTAGGAGAAGTTAGCAAACTTAAAGCAATGGCAGCTCCGACGAAGTCGTCCCCATCATCTCGTTACATATATTCTTTTAGGCGGGGGATTTCTAGTTATTTTATCCTTTTTCAATTACAATTAAACCGTCGTGGGTATTTTCAAAATTTTTAATTTTGTTTTTTATTAAAGTGTATAGATACACATTATATATTATTACATAATTTCGAAATACTTTATATTAATCTTCATGCAAATCCAAAAAAAATTATAAGCCCAATGCTTTCTGGTTATCAAATGCCTATTGCAGTGCCTGGCAGATTGTCACCGCAACATTTTTAGGAAACTTAAGTTTAACCAAATCAGTGAAAATCACAAAACCCACTAGTAGTTTTGATTTGGAACAAATTAATTTATACTGGAGCGCCCCGTGGTAGTTTGTGATATGGCATATAAAAACACGCAACAATTAAACCTGAACCTATCACAGAAAACCGCATCTAAATAGGTTTCACACAAAAATACAAGCAAATGCTTACTACAGCGCCCCCTGGTGAGGTGTCACCACGACACATATACGAGAACACGCGCTAATTGAGCCTGATCCTACCGTTGAAAACTGCATCAAATTCAGACTCGTAGTTTTAACTTTGCACCATCAAATGTTTAATGAAGCGCCCCCTGGTGAGTTCTTAACGTAAAAAAAAACTAAAAACATACACCAAGTAAAGGTAAATCTAATACTGAAAACTCTGTCCAATCGGACTAGTAGTTGTGGTTTTACATTAAATATTACAAACAAATGTTTACTGCAGCGCCCCCTGGTGAGTTAACACGATAAAGCATATCCAAGAACATGCACTAATTAAACTTGAGCTTATCACTGAAACTGCATCCAAATCGAATTCGTCATTTTAGCTCTGCACAAACAATATTTTCTGCAGCGCCCCCTGGTGACTTGTCACCGTAATATAAATTTAAAAACATGTACTAAACAAAGCGGAATCTAATACTGAAAACTCTTTCCAATCGTACTAGTCGTTTTTGTTATACACAAAAAATGGAAGCAGCTACTCACTGCAGCGCCCCCTAGAGAGTTGACACATACTTGAAAATATGCACGAAGTAAACATACATGACACATATATGAAAATATGCACTAAGTAAACTTGAATCTATCATTGAAAACTGCATTCAAATCGGACTCGTAGTTTTAGTTTTGCACAAACAAATGTACTTACTGCAGCGCCCCCTGGTGAGTGATCACCGTAACACATATATGAAAAGATGCACCAATTAAACCTGAACCTATCGTTGAAAGTTTCATCTAAATCGGACTAGTAGTTTTTACTCTACATAAACAAATGTTTACTGCAGCGCCCCCTGGTGAATTTTCACCGTAACGTAAAAACAAAAATTTTAAAATATGTACAAAGTAAAGCTTAATCTAGTACTGAAAACTCTAGCCAATCGGATAAGTAATTTCGGTTTTAGACAAATAAATATAAGAAAAATTTTGGTTTTACACAAAAAAACTCAAACAAATGCTTATTACAGCGTCCCCTGATGAGTGGTCACCATAACACATATATGGAAAGACGCACCAATTAAGCCTGAACCCATCCTTGAAAGTTTCATCTAAATTGGACTAGTAGTTTTTGCTCTACATAAACAAATGTTTAGTGCAGCGCCCCCTGGTGAGTTTTCCCCGTAACAAAAAAAGAAAAATCTTAAAATATGCACCAAGCAAAGATAAATCTTTTTATGAAAACTCTTTTTAATCGGAGCAGTAGTTTCGGTTTTAGACAAATAAATACAAAAAAAGTACAAACAAATGCTTACTGCAGCGCCCCCTGGTGGTTTGACACGATAAAACATATCCAAGAACATCCACCAATTAAACCTGAATCTACCACTGAAAATCTATTGAAATCAGACTTATTTTTTGAGATAATTGAAAACATTCGTTTTCACGTAAAATGCTTACTGCAGCGCCCCCTGGTGAGTTAAGGCAATAAGACATACATAAGAACATACGCCAATTGAACCTTAACCTATCATAGAAAACCGTATCAAAATCGGACTTATAGTTTTGGAAATAATTGACATAGTAATTTGCACAAACACACAAACAAACAAACAAACAAACAGACAAACAAACAAACAAACAACCTCTCACCCCAAACACATATACAGTCGCCGTTCCGTCGCGGGTAAAAAATGAATAAAACATTTTAAATTAGATATCTATTGCTTACAATTTTGGCTAAATTGCAATGAGATAATAATTTTCTCGTAGTATCGCGAGCCTCTCCAAATATTCGCCTCCCTAACCGCAGTGCAAATAAAACCCTACAATTTAGAAATAATTAAAGATA